>NW_004624774.1:3943692-3962345 GCF_000247695.1 Heterocephalus glaber
ATTTCTGATTTCATTTTTTCCAGATCTCCTTTTGTTGCCAGTTCAGTGGGTCCAGGTGGTTGAGTATCAGAGTGTTCCATCTCATTTCCCTTTTGGGTTGCTGTAGGTGATCTGGAAGTCTGGTTTTGAGACTTATTTGCGTGTTTTCTCATTTTGACTGGGGTGGGGGTCAGTTAGCACCTGCACGGATTACCTCTTCTGAGCTGGGAAGGTGGGACAGGGGCCAGGAGCAGTGGTAGGCATGTTGACCCAAAAGCCCTTTCTTCTGGGCTGGGAGCAGCGGGAGTGATGGTGACCAGGAAGCCCCTTCCTCTGGACAAGAGCAGTGGGATGGCGGCTCAGAAGCCCCTACCTCTGGGTCGGGAGCGGTGGGAGGGATGGTGGCCAGGAAGCCCCTTCCTCTGAGCCAGGAGCAACAGGACAGAAAGTTGCCCAAATGCCCTTTCCTCTGGGCTGGGAGCAGCCAGAGGGATGGTGACCAGGAAGCCCCTTCCTCTGGACAAGGAGCAATGGGATGGCGGCTCAGAAGCCCTTACCTCTGGGCCGGGAGCAGCGGGACTCAGTACCTTGGTCTGGTGGTCTGGTGTCCTCTGAATCTTTGTAGTGTGGATCCAGGTGGCTACCTGTCTGCCCCAGGGTGATTTGGCATCTTCTGCACGACTCGGGACCTCAGTAGGATTGCACAGACCTGCCTGTCTGCAGCGGGGTGATTCGGCATGTTCCACACGACTGCGGACCTTGGTAGGGCATGGGTAGACCTGCCTGTCTGCAGCGGGGTGATTCAGTGTCTTCTGCGTGACTCGGGACGTTGGTAGCGCATGCACCAAGGTGAGTGTGTTTATATCAATAATTTTGACCCATAATGCAGTTTCAAATTTGTCATCTTTGATATAACACTGTCAGTCCACTCCCATGCAAACCTAACTACTTCCTTCTGGCACAAATTGGCAATATCTTGAATTTTTTTCGGCCTATACACTATTTTTTTCCAGACCAGGCCTTGAAGTTCTGCCTTGGTTATGCTAGGATTTACCTTATATTGTTTCTTTATTCAGGATACCTATGTCTGTCAGGGAGATTTAGGAAAGCAAAGTTCTTACACCTTATGGGTGTTCTGTCCAAATGCAGTCTTCTTGTGTTTCAGAGTTTCACTTCTCCATAATTGGCAAAGTTGAGCATTTAATTGGTATCCCAGCTCAGCATCACACGCAATCAGACACTAGACTACATTGCAGATATATCAGTCCTATGATTACAGGAGAACAGGTACTACTGCAAAGTTATCAACAACACTTTCTGATTTTCTCAGTTGTGCTATGAGATGGGAAGTGAAATATTTCAATTTTTCCTTTCTCTGGAGGGTCTGCAAGCTCTTTAATGATGTCTGAGGTAGCTAGTTAGCTCCTCTACTCTGATAGCACTGTCAACATAGAAACTCAGTTCTACAGTCACTTGATCTCTTCATTCCTTGCTTTCCATTTGTAGTTTATCCCAGGCCATCTTCAGTGGTTATTCAAATAATTATAATGTCATCTTATTTCATGGAATACTTGGGTCCTGTTTTCTACAAGAATAATATCTGTACTTTTCAAATATATGAAGAAGCTGATCTCAGAATTCCACCCGAGGGTCTGTTTCCTCCCACCCTTCTGATTGTGAAGGCTGTACTGTTGGTGGGAAAAAAATGAGTCATTCACTTTGATTAACTAAAGAACTTTGAATAAAAGCACTATTTACAAAGCTAATGAACAGAGACTGTGAAGCACCACATCTACTGCTTATTGACACTATCAGTTGTTACCACCTCTAGGCCTGGAAAGTCAAGGGAAGGGGGTTGGCTCAAAACCCAGAGGAAACAGCAACAGTTGTAAGAGAAGGGTACTTGACTGGAACTTTGGCTTGGGTAGAAAGTTGCAGGAAAATGTTTGAGATCTCATAGGAAGGGGCCTCATACTTCCCTACTCTCTGTTAATCAGTGCTTCCCATCACCCACAACCAGTGGAAGTCAGAGGGCCAGGTAGCCTGTTGACCATCAACAGAGGTGATCTCCAGAGCAAAAAGCATGATGGGCAAGCATAGGGAGTGATTGTGATGGACAAACAGAACACAGATGACACAAACAGTACATCGACTACTTCTGTTATATAATACGAAAACTAATGTTCTGAGACCAAGAGTCATTTGTGAAAAGGCACTTGCCTCACTAGCTGGAACTTTAACTAAAATGGGCAAATTGCAGACACTCTTAATTTAACCACAATAGAAATTGCTTCATAGAGCAATCATTGGGCATTTTATTCTAAGTTTTTTGCTATGTAATTCTTGTTTTTTTATCACTAAAATTGCTATTATTCCATTTTACAGGACAGATAGTTGAGGTCCAAAGTGTTTAAACTATGTTCCTGAGCTTTACACTTGGTTGATGCCAGAGCCACCTGAAGTGGAACTCTGTGGTACTCCCAGGACATTTCTTGGTCCACTATATTACATTACCAGGGTTCCTTCCTCCCTTCCTTCCTTCCTTCCTTCCTCGCTTCTTTCTTTCCTTCAATTCTTTTCTTCTTCCTTCCTTTTGTCATCCTTTCCTTCCTTCCTTTCTTTCTTTCTTCCTTTCTGTTTTATGTATTTTATTTTGCCAATGTACAATTTTTAATGTGGATTATTCTCAGATCTAACAATAAGCATCTTTACTTTTAAATCCATATTCCAAGGACTAACTTTGAACAAAATTATCAACTGGAGAGACCTTCTCATTCTACTTCCCCTTGTGCACTCATAGCCATGCAGCTGCACATACCATCCTGTGAAGTTTACCATCTCTCAGCACTTAGGAGTGGGTGCAGCTGTTCACAGAACAGGACTATCAAAGAAGAGAATTTGCCTTGGCAGTTGGGACAAACATTTCAACAACAGTATTTGCCTTGGCAGTTGGGACAAACATTTCAACAACAGTTCTGGGGTATTAGGTTTACTGGTGTGTGTGTGTGTGTGTGTGTGTGTGTGTGTGTGTGTGTGTGTATATAAAACACTGATTAAAAAACACAACAAATTTATTTTTCAACAGTTTAGGGTTTAGGATTTTATCAGCAGGAAAAGGAAATAATTAGTGAAAAAATAGGACAAATGTTGGAGTAGTCACCCAGCTTACTTAAAAAATCATTAAAATGATACTATTCTCTGCACTCTTACAGTTTTATTTTTGGTTAGTTTTTCTCCTGTGAGTTATGGTATCAGAATGATTTATCCATTAGGTTATTTTGGATATATTATGTAAAAGTAGTGACAAATGATTTCACTTTTTTTTAAGCAGCTATGAGTTTGTAGCATGCTAAACTAGAAGCTTTCTCACCTGTGGGTTTGTTTTCTTTTGATTCTAACTCACTACTATTTTACTTTCATTGCTATCATATTATGCCAAGAATAATCTTTCATTTAAAGCATTAGCTGACAATCTCTACTTCAGTAACTCAGCACATTCTATTCCTTACATTTTCTTTACATTATTTTCTATTCCCTGGATATGATGTTCAAGGAAGGACAAATACAAAGTTCTGAAAATTATACTTTAATTAGAGGATTATAAGAATTTCCACACATTACATTTTTCTGCAGTAGGATTTACTAATGCACTTAACATATTTTTATTAAATGTCAGTATGTGGATAGCATTATATCACATGCTGGGCAAGATCCTAGGGTGGCTGGAGAAGGATGCAGAAAGAGGGAAGTATCAGGAAACATGAGAAGCATGAGCTAAAAGCCCCCTGGGATCCTGGTAGGGATAACCCAGGGCAATCGCATCTTTCTTCTCTCAGTGATTACCTGTTCTGTAAAGTACATTTGGTTGAAAGAATAGTGGCAATGTCAGTGCAGAGTTGCACACAAAGCAGAAAGGTATAGCATGTTCTTTCGCTATGATTTAAACTTTGAAATTCTAGTGCCCTTGATTTCAAGCCACAACCAAAACAACAGTGTCCATACTCATGACAAAAGCCTCAATCAGTGCATCCATAGAGTCTTGGTGACCTTCCCCAGCTAAACATTTGAAGCACCAATTTTCTTATTTGGAAAATGGGAGCAATAGTTCCTTTTCATGGACATGTGACAAGTATTCTTTGAGATGATTTATTTAATGATCTCAGAATATTGCACATATTAAGAGGTTAATAAATATTTTCTATCAGAATGACTATGTAACAGTACTAAGGGTATTTTTTGTTTGTTTTTTACACGTGGCTCAGGGATATTTGGAAAATGATATATAAAGTTATTTCACATACAGACATATGGGGTCATTTTCTGAGAAAAGATAATCAGCTGTAGTGACCATGGCAATTAAGTAGATAATTTCCCTTTTGAATAATATTCTTGGTCTTATTCTAAGGTATTCTTCAAATGTGTCTTTTTCTTTGATTCCCCAAACACTAAATTATACTACATTAGCTAATGAAGTGAATACTGCTACCAATGGACTTGACATTTTCTGACCAGTTGAAAAAAATTAACCCTACTGACTATAAACGTCTAGGGAATTGGTGCCCTTTCAGACATTAGTATGATTATGAAGCATGAAAAAGTTAAAGAGGGATGATTTATTCCTTGAAATGAATTGTACTCATTCACGCCCATGAACACAGCACTGAATTTCTAGGAAGGCAGTTTTCACAGCTGCTGTGTAAGTGCAGAAACCAAAATAAAGATTAGTGCCATGCTATCTTAGAAATGCAGGTTTAATGTGTTTATCACTATGTTGCAGCTTGATGCTGTGATGTTATGTGCTTATATTGATATGCTATTATTATTAGCCCCATTTTGCAGATGATGAACCTAAGACTTAGAAGAATCCAATTGAAGTGTAGGTTTTTATATCCTGCCTTTGAAGATCATAACATAAGATTGTGAGTGTGGACTTCAATTTGGATTCATCTATGCTTATAACATAAAGTTGCAGAAAATGGCATTGCCTGACTTAAATAGTAATGAGAGGACAAAAGTGCACCTTTGGCATTATGTGTGTCCTTCCTCTCACCTCCAACTAGTTTAGAGAAAAGTTAACAAATGAGGGAAAAAAAGACATCATGAGCCAGAGTTCTATCTAAGCACTAAGTAAGAAGGGGATTTTTTGCCTTTCTGATCTCCCACCTTTCCTGTCTCTGCACCGCTAACTGTGTTGCAGCCACACAGGTCATCTCTTTGTTCCTTCATATGACAACTTTATTTCCACCTCAAAGGCTTGCTAGTTCTGCTTGGCTCACTTTCCTCCACTTATTTGATTGTCTGTTTCTGCCTACAAGTCTCACCTCAGGAATTATTTCTTGAAGGAATTATTTTTTGAAGTCTCTCCCAGTCACCAACTCTGTTCACTCCCTATTTCATTGTATTTTCTTTTCATATCAATGATTGTTTTTATGAATTACCTATATCCCCTACTGGAATGTACAATCAGTAAGGTAGGGTGTCTCAGTTACTTTCTCATTGCTGAGACAAAATACCCAATACTCATAAGTGAAAGGAGAAAAAGGTTATTTAGCTCACAGTTTTTAGAGGTTTCATAATTGGCTGGCTCCATGAGTGGCTTGCCAGACAGGCATTGCAGAGGAGAAACAGTTCATGGTGGGCAGAAGACAGCAAAAGTAAGTAAGCAAGAGCCCTTAATAGTGTCATTCTGCCCCTTTTATCTTAGACAGGATACTTAGGGTGGGTAGCAATCACACCCTTAACCCTAGTGCCCTTGAGCCTAGCATTGCACCTTGAATTAATCCCAGTATCACACACCATAGATCCAGCCACCTCTGAAATAGCACAACCTATGACTGTGTCAGGCTTTAGGGGAACATCTAGATACAAGCCATAACACAGGGACTCATCTGTCTTGTTAAATGTTGAATCCCCAGTGCAGTACACAGAGTAGGCACTCAGGTAAGCCTTGTTGAATATACCAATGAATACTGAAGTGCAGAGAAATTCACATGAAGAGGTGCTTCTAATGCCTCCATGTAAAATAAGTTTTGAATAAATCAATTGTTTCTATACCTGAGAATCAGAGCCTGAACAAATTATTAAAAGGGCAGAACAAGATGTAGAATTTGCTCATTTATCTGAGACTTTCTAATCTCTTAAGGAAAATATCTTCCTAGCATAATAGGACAGCAAACAAAGCACCAAAAAATTCAGACTTAGAAACAAAGGGAATTTGATGTGTGGTAACACATTACTTGTGTCAGTGTAGCATGGTATTACATGAATTGCAGAAAAGCATTGCCTAGAATTTCAAGGCAAAACTCATTTCTATTCTGCTTCTTATCTCCAGAAAAGTACCATGAGAAGAAAATAATTCTGATAGTGCATGCTGTGGCTTGTGTCTAGATGTCTCCCCAAAGCCACTTATGGTCATAGGGCTTTTTGGAGGTGGTGGGTACTAGAGTATGTGATGCTGGGATTAAAGGTGTGTGATTACTATATTAGTCCAGTGATTGGTTTGGCATAGTTCTGGGTGTGGATAATGGGAAGGCCATTCCTGGGTGTGACTACTTCATACCCTTAGGGTAGAACATAAGTGACAGAAAGAGGGCTGTTTTCCTCCCTTGCTGCTTCTCCACTATTTCACTTCTTTGCTGCTATCATGAACTGTTTCTTCTCTGTGATGCCCCTCTGTCCTGCCACCCTGCATTGGGGCCAGCCAGCAGTTGAACTAAAACTTGTACAAAGTGAGCTACAATAAACCTTTCCTTCTTTAATTTTGGATGTTGTATATTTTGTCTCAGCAAGAGAAAAGCAATTAAGGCACTTCATTATTCTCAGGGAAATACAAAATTTTGATGACATAGAAAACAATGTTGGAGAGTCCACTGTGAATTCACAAGCAGAAGGGGTCATTTTCATACTACAAACACTATCCCTTTCTTTAACATAACTCTCAGACTACAAGGACCTTTCAGTTTCTAATATGTGCTTATATACATGTATATACAAATATACTCACTCACTACTATGCCTTAACTTCCTGATTTAGCTTACTTAGTAGTAACTCACTTGACAGAAAGTGAGACATTTTTCTAATGAGGATGTAAGTATGAAGTAAATTAGAGGCCAGCAGCGCTGATGCCTTCTGAAAAGGACAAGCTTGGAACATGGTGGGGCAGTGATCAGGAAAGGGATTATAAATTTAATTAGAGTTAACATTTAATAGGATGTTACCTCAGTTCTTTTTCATATTATGTGATTCAATTTTAAAAGCAATCTTCAGAAGTAGATTCCATTAAAATCTCTGTTTTCAGGAGGAGAAAAGTAAATTTTAGAGACATTAAATGAGGAGTTCATTGTCACTTAAGCAGTAGGGCTCACATGCATGCCAAGATGTCCTCCACTCCATGTCCATAATAGTTAGATATGCCTCCATTGCTGTGAGCTGAGGCCTATCATATCATGGTGCTATATGCCTTTGGTACATTATTATGGACCTGACATTATTCCAAGCTTTCTTACTGTTCACAATAACCTATGAGAGAAAGTCTATTATCATTATTTCCTTTTTACAAATGGAGAACATCAAAATAGAGCAGTAGCTTGCTTAGGCTCTCTCAGCTAATGACTGGTGAGGCTTTGAGCCCAGGCAGTCTGCCTCCAGAATTCATGCAGTTGAGCAATACATTTTGATAATATAGGCTATTGTGTTTTCCTGTCTCTTAGTCCCGAAGTCCCATGACCATTGATATGGAAGGACAGTATGCCAAGATCTGAATTCCACTAGAGGTATACCTTGGCATCCTGTATTAAATTTTAGGGATCAGGTGATGAGCTAGTTAAGGATCTTTGCAAGTGAATGCCTTACTAGCCAAATTGACCTGACACTAACTGTTCCAGGACATAGTCATTTGGCTTAAAGACCTCTCTAGGAAAGTCCATATTTTGGATCACATTTGTGACAGCACTGAGGTGAGAGCACCTATTTGCTTATAGTAATGGTTTATATGCTTACCTATTTCCCATCTTTCTCTCTAGCATATGAAATTCATCAAAAAGACATCTTTTCTGTCTCATCTAGTTTTGCACACACAGTTCTTAACACAATCCCTGGAAAATAGTAGACATTCAATTAATATTGTTGAAAAGCAATGAACCATCTTTGTGTATAAAGAATTTCCAGGAGGCAGTGGTAAAGTGAAATAGCATGAAGATTTTGGAATAAGATCCAACCAAGTTTATACCCTTGTCCTTCCATTTTGTAGAAACAGAATTGGAACCAGACAAAAGTTCTGTGCTGGTTTCCCATTTTGTATGAATCTAACCCTGGGGATATCACATTACCTTCCACAGTCTCAATTTCTTCATGTGGGACATGGGAAATATACACTCCTAATCCAAGAGATCATGACTGAAATCAGTCAATGAACATAAAGTGCTCAGTAAAAGATTTTGTTAATAATATATATTAGATTTTTTCTTGTTCCTTCACATCCTTTATCCTTCATTGCTTTTGAAGCAACTGTAATACAAAGACCTGTAATCCAAAGGCCTGAAAGAACTTCTGCTTTTTTGTTTTCTTGACTTGAGAACTCTTAACTACATTTTTAAACAGTAGACTTGCATCTATGAAGTATATATCCTGCTCTAGAATATGCAATTGTAGTTAAAGATATTTATGCTACTTCAGTAAGTGTAAGGATATTAATCAGAAGAGACAGAATGTAATTTCATGTGATTTCAAAAAAAAAAAGAAATATATTACCATGGAAAAATTCTAGAAATATAAGCACAGAATGTTAAATGTGGTACAAATGGTAGGGGTGTGGATAATTTTCTTTCACTTTTATAAAGCTTTACTTTTTTATATCTTTTCAATAAATATGGTAATATTTTCTACACAAAAATATTGTGCCTCATGTTATATTTCTTGGCTAGCACAAAGTAGGGAATAAAACTCTCCTTATATCATGTCAAGACTAATTTTTGAATTTGGTTCAGAAAGAAAATGAAGATCTCAGTGGAGTAGAAACATAAATAATTTTCTTTATGTCTCCACAAGTCTTTTTCATTTTCTTTTTGAGACGGGGTCTTGATACACAATTCAGGCTGGCCTTGAACTCATGGCAATCCTACTGCCTCAGTCTCCCAAGTGCTGGAATTACAGATGTGCACAAGTATACCCAGTTATAAATGTTTCTCTATAAGTACTGGAGGTGAGGCAGCTGGAAACTGTTCTCAAATGTCAAATAAGAGGACCTAAGAGATTTTTCTCTTGCATAAATGGTGAAATAAAGCAGAAAATAAACTTTTAAAATCTGTGATGGTGATTAAAAACCATAGTAAATGCAGTCTGATATTAATGATCATCTGTTATGTAAGATGCAGGCACGAATAACTCTCACTTACTTCAAATATACTCATTTTCTGTAAAAAGGATACTCGCAGAAATATTTATAAGAGTCAAATTTCTGTGAGTTGAATTATTAAGGCAGCTGGCTCTAAAAGGCAATTCTATTGAGAATCTGTGTGAAAGATTAGTTAATCTGCATAATTCACTCTCCCTTTCCATTCCAGTTTCTCTCAATTTATGTTTTGCTTTTTTCTTTTAGCTCACCCAATGAAATAGAATGAACTTACTTTGTATTATTAACAATTGTATGCCAGTATTTTTAATGGTTGCTTTGTATTTCATTGGTGGATGCTCCAAAATTTTATTTAATCCCCAATTGCTTTTATGTTGTTTTTGATGTTTATTATTCATATCATCATATATCCTTGTAGTTATACATTTTAATGCTTCCACAAGCTATCCATTCCCCAAAAATATGTTTCTGAGATTCTAGCTATATAATGTGAAACTGCTTTGAAGAAATGTTATACAACTTCCATCAGCAACATAAAAGAGTTTGCATTTCCTCTCAACTAATTTTGGCTCTTACTATTATTAAAACATGACAATTTGGTAGTTACAAATGATCTCTTATGTTAGAAAAATTTCCATTTCTTTGCTTACAAGCATGATTGAAATTTTTTTCTCAAAGGTGTATATACCTTTGATGTGGCTTTGTAGCTCATAGTGATATAGAGGGAAGAGATGTAACTCCCAAACCTACTGGATATCTGAAACGCAAGTTTGTGTTCTCTAAAATAGAAGAATGAATTCTAGGAACAACGGAGGTTAAGAGTAGGAAAAATTTTAGGTATACAATATAATGGCATGCATCATTGGAAATTTGCACCTTTACATAATCTCTCTTGGTTCTTATCTTTCACCCTTAATTAATTCCATTCCCTTCTTTCCTTTCCCCTACCCCTCCCACTTCCCCTTCCTCTTTGCCCCTTTTCTTCCTATTTCACATTCTATTGTATACCTAAAATGTACCAATGATTAGAATGAATAATTGATAATGTGAAATAGGAAGAAAAGGGGTCGGGGAAGTGGGAGGGGAAGGGGAAAGGAAAGAAGGGAAAGGAAAAATTATGAGAAATGGAAAAAATAGAACACAAAGTCTTTGTAAATAGGGAAGGGTGGAGGGGGTGAAGGGAGGGCTAGGAATGGGGAAAAAATAAGAAGCAAGGTGCATCATGTAAAGGTACAAGTTCCCAATGAGAAATGTAAATGTGTTGTATACCTAAAATGTACCAATAAAAGAATTTTAAAAATACATAAATAAATAAATAAATTGCATTTGAAAGGAGAAGGAAAAAGAGCAGGAAAATTTTATTGGGAGAAAGAAAGCTTGTGCCTAAGAGAGACAGAAGGGTACCAGAAAGTGAGTTGATGCCCACCCACCCCACTTTTTGAAGATGTTTTATACAGCAAAGCCATGTGGTGAGACTGAGACGGGTACAAAGCGGAACAAAACTATAAGACCCAATAGAAATTTACAAGGTGGGGATGAGGTGGGACAAAACCATGACTAACCAATAAAATTACAAGTACAGTCACTCAGGTAATATTGATTAAATGGGGGTCAAATGGGGGAGCAATTCACGTAACAAGCATACAAGGATTTTCAGTAAGGGTGGTGGTCAGGGATATTTCCTGGAGAGGCTGGGTTAAGACCTTGACCCCTCATCCAGGTGATTGATACCTATTTAGAATATCAATCACTGTTATTTATCCCCAGGGGAAGCACAAGGGTGTGTAGTTTCTCTCCTTTTACAATTCTGGCCTTTAGTGAATGTGTCTTGATCGTCTTCCAGGTTGGCTCCTTGACTGTCATCCATGTTGGCTCCTCCTGGGCTGGCCCTGTCTAACTGCCTACATGATATCTAATTAAGTTACCTATCTGCAATAATAGTATGAACTTTGGAGGCAAAATTGTTTGGGTTCAAATTAATTGTATTCCATTTATTAACTGAGTAACCTTGGGTAAATTAGTAAACCTCCCCATGCTTTATGAAATAGCAATAATAATAGTATATAGTTTAGAAAATTGATGTGAAGATTAAATATGTTAAAGTATATAACATTTTAGAAATAGTGCTTAGAAAATAAAAAATACTTAACAAAAGTTAACCTTTATTATTCTTTTATGAGTTCCATACTCTGAGCACTCTTCCTTAAGAATGTTATTGACTAGCTACACATAATACTGACCAGGATAATATGAGGTCTAAAAAATATGAAGACTATGAAGACTAGATAAGAGCTATGGGTAGTGTTTTACTGTGAAGAGTTGGAAGGATGTAGATGTTTGAGAGCTGTCTTCAGGTATGTGGAGGGATTTATGCAGAGGGACTAGAGAATGTGCGGCTGATTTCCAAGGACAAACACATGTGACTCAGAAGCAGATTTTTTGGGAGACTATTTTAATGTTGTGGGTGTAGTAAATACCTTTTTTGCCTGCTCAGTACTTATTTCAGGCCTTTCTGGGAGCAACATCACTCTGATTTGTCGTAAAGATCAGTTTTCTGACACTAAATCCAGGAGACCTGTTGGGAATAAAATTCTCTCCTCACTTATCTCTGAGTTGGGTACTTCATTAAGATCTATTTAATTCATTATTTTATCCATCCTCCAACTCTGTGTGTCAGGAATGAAACATGATATAGGCCATCTGTAGGCTGATTTCTCATGTTAACATTCTGTGAGAGCCTTTTTTGTTGTTTTACAATTTTCCCCAGTTAAATTTGGGCTGCTTAATGGTTTGTACTGACTTACAGCCTGGAAAACCTTTGTCCTGTTAGCTGAGTGTGCTGAGTACCTTCCATTTGCCACTCTGGAGACACCCCCAACCTTTCCCACTCTACTCTGTGCTTTGAAAGCTCTGGCCTGTGTACATCAGACCAGTAGGTTCTCTTTCTCTCTGGCATATGCCAAGTACTTGTAGGAGACTGGAAACCAAAAGAAGCATAGAGTGCTGGTATTTATCTGTCTTGGTCCATTCCACAGACTCATGATCATGGTTTGTAAGCTTCCTTTTATCCAAAGCTTATGGCGCATTCAGATGACCCTTTCTGTAGGGCCTAGCAAACAATTCCTTACCTTGCTTTTTATGCCACATAATGTTAATGATACAATAACTCATGCTTTCCCAATAATCTGCCTGAAGCCATTACTTCCCTGAAATTACCTATTTTGTGGTTATCATCTGCTTCTTCCTAGGATCCTGAATGATAGAGAAGTATGAATTTCATACTCTCTGGCTTATTGTCTAAACTGGTAGTGTTCAAAGATTCTGCTGGCAGATCCTGGCCCAAGATATCTGGTCACATATCAAGGGATAGCCCAGAATGGATGGCTCTGGAGAAAATCATTTAGAATTTAGCTTGAAGCTGTTAGCAATTCAATCAAGTACAACATCAGAGTAAAAATATTAACCAAACTGGTAAATATCGTGCTACAAAGTTATTAGTGGAAACTTACTGAGTCTGTATGTTTTATGTCTTTCATCTGTGCTGAGTCTTGGATAACTATCACTCTCAATATCTTTGTAGAGATATAACTCAACAGGATCTCAGAAATCATTGATAAAATATTATGGAGACCACTAGTCTCTGGTTAAGTTGAACATTTTACATCTTATAGAGCTAAATGCATATATTGATTTAAAGTATGGCAGTGTCAAGGAAATCTAGATTTGACTTGAATTAATAACTAGCAAATTATATATTTGTGAGAAATTAAATAATCCATCTAAATTCTACTGCTTCATTTGTAAAATGAAGGTTATAATAGTATTTATTATATATTGTATATGAAGCATTTAGTACAAGAGTAAGTGCTCAATTAGATATTATTAGTATCACTGTGATTACTATATTTCATTTACAAATAGGCATCATTTTATTAGCTATATTATCATTTATATATAAGACTTATAAACTCAAAAGTTTATAGGGGTACCAGGTAATGTAGATAAATAAAAATGATAGGCATAGCAATCCATTCTGCCCATTTAGCCATTCCTTTAAATAAGAGAGAGAGAGAGAGAGAGAGAGAGAGAAAGAGAGAGTAGTCTAAGAAAAATAATCATGTAAGAGAGTATGCTCTTGGTACTTGCTACGTTGTAGAAATATGCACTAAAATTTGATTTTTCAAGATAAACAGAATTTTAGATTTTTATGTGAAATCCCTCAATTTAAAAATAATAGCTCGATGTTTTTAAAAGATATGCCAGAAAAATAAAACACATCTGCAGACTAAAGTGAGTATAGGATATCAATATGAGTGCTCACTTCTGCAGCACATATACTAAAATTGGATATCAATATGAGTTCTGACTTAAGGGATTAAAAATCACTGCATTCTAATTGGAATACTCTAGAGAAGGCAGTGAAATCAAAGGTTAATTCAGTTTATATATAATTATTTCCTGTGTTGAAATTCAGGAAAAGATAGCACTTGAAAAATTAGTGAAGAGCTAAAATAATTTCTCTCCACCCCTGCTTGGCCAGTACCTAATGCTAAATTTGTGGTCCTAGCAATGACCAGTGAAGAAGAGGAAAGGTTCAGCAATGACCTCATCCTTAAAAGCAACATTCAGGTCTTCTTGGCAAAGAAGCTCAGAAAGGGAAACAGAGAATGACTCCAGCCTTTAGTTTTACTTGTCTCTTAGCTATGACACTTAGATACTGAGTTAAAAGGGGAGAAGGGTTCTTGGCCTGACCTCCTTTCTGTGCTGTTTTTCCGTTTGCCTGTGGGCTTCATTAAAAGTGCAGGAAACAAGCTCACCTTGGGAAGCTTCTAGGTAGAAAGCCAGAGAGCAGTCTCTAAAATAGGTGCCTTATATCTGCAGTTCCTAAAGGAGTGTGGGTGTCAAGCAGGGTGAGGTGGGAATCTGATAATCTTGAAGCCTTTCCACATTCAAAGAGGATGGAAACTGACAACAGTGCCCATGCAGTGGGGATTGGTGGGAGGATGGTGTCCCATTGGATTCTGAGTTCTTTGGGGGCAATTTCATTTTCTTATATATGATTCACAGATTTCATACATGTTACTTTGGGCACACTACTGAACTTTTCTGTGCTGCAGTGTATTTATAAGATAGTTTTACAATAACACCTGGCATAGAGTAGTATTACACCAATCAAAAAAGGGATGAAATGAACTTGGAACAATGTCTTGTTCTTTGACAATGCTCATTATAGGACCTATTAATAATAGTATTAACTTAATTTATAATATCATTGTCTATTGACAGGTATATCAGAGTGAACAAAATAGTATAAAACTAAGTTTAATTAGATTGCATGGAGGACTGAGATAATTGCAATTGCAAAAAGGTAAGGGTAAAAGAGGTAAGAACAGGGAAGAGCAAAAACAGAAAAACAGGTAATGACAAAAGAGTTCAGGTTTGAATTGTTTAAATTAACTGTATTGGTAAAATAGCAACTTTTATGCTTTTCCTATGAATTTAATTGCTACAAAGAATCAAGTCCTGTTTTCATGAAAAATCTGTAAAAAGCAATTACTTCAAATTTATACTTGCTTTGGCCAATAATGATAACCACCTCTAACCTAGTGAGCATGTTAGACAGGATGTTATTGCATTCCAGTGGCAGAAACCAAAGGTGAATTAGGTTCATGTAGGGGTGAATTGATAACAAGGAGAAGTAGGACTTGATTGAAATTCCTCTCTGTGTCCTTTTTCTGATGATGTCTGCATTTTAGTTTTCTAATCTCTTGTACTCTAGATGGGTGTTCTCCATGTAGCCCAGACTGTGGCCTCATGTTCCCATCAGTTTAGGGAGTGTCTCTTCAACCCTAGCTTGATCTTGACAATTCGTGGACAAAAAGTCTGACCAGCATTGCCTAGGTCAGGTGCCCATGTGTTGGACTAAGAACTATGATGAGGGAAAAAGGGATGCATGATTATTCTGTCAGTGTGGGTCAGGTCCCTCTGCTTTAACTAGATTTTGGATATATTCCTAGAAGAAATGGTGATGGGGAATGAGGTATAGCTCAGGTTCAGAAATTTTGTACAATAGTCACGTCAATTTATATACCCTTCATAGGAGCTGAAAAGCAGTTAATAATCTTTCCTTACCTGGGACTTTTCATACTGTATGATTGTTACATTTATTCTTGAAACACTTGGAGTATAATGAATTTTTTAAAGTTTTACTCTTTAAGTTCTATTTTTTAGTAGCACCACATCGAAATTCACTTTTCAGACATATAACAAAGTCCATTTTTCTTACAATATCTTGTTAGTTCCTTGAAATCTCTGTAGGAAATTCTACCAACTTCAAAAGGTATCAAAAGTATTTCTAACACTTTTTAAAAAATGTATTTTATTGATAAGAGTAAGACCTTTAGGGCAAAAAGGGAAATGCCATTTTATTTATCTTCATGAGCCCACATACAGGATTTGCACAGAATGTTCTTCAAGTAGAGCCGGGGTAAAACATATAGCTCACTTGGCAATAGTAAGACTTTGGTGATATACAGTCCTTTCTTTCCTGTCCTATGCTGCTCTGATGAAAGTTAAGACATTTATGATCCAGTTTTCATGCAAAGCTGTACTCACCAGAACAGATGTTCACTCTGTCCAGTTGTTACAGGAGGAAATGTGGACTTCTAGAAAGACTACTCAGATATATGCCCTCCCATAGAGAGATTTTCACAAAACTTCCCTTCCCTAATCTCTCTATAACTTAAACGTTCTGCCTCTTATTTGGGAAACAGAAAAGCAAATCCTCAATATATTCAAAACTTATTTTATGAAGGCATGATATTGATAAAAATCCATTTTGGTTAGATTCATATTATTCAAAATAGGGCCTGAATACCTGATGTATACTATATTATGATGAAAATTAAATTGTTTGATGAAGAGTTTTTTATATTCTGACATTGCAAGAAACATTTGGCTGATGAGAAGGCTGTCTATCTTGAAACCAATTATGCTTTAATTTTACAACCAGATTTTACTATCATCTTTTAACTCTGGGGATGAAACATTTAAATTTCAATTAAAAATCAAGAAATAACTGCCTCCAATGAAATGCTTCATTCAGAGAATTCATTAAATAGTTACTGTAAGTAGGATTTTATACCAATAGAATTACTTTGAATGCAGAATAACTTGATTATTACCCTAGTATTATTGTTGAGAATCCACTGTACATTTTAGACTATTGTAGCAAATGTCACCATAGAAAACGTAGTTGAACTACATTTTTATCAAAAAGATTTTGAATTTTATTTAAACTGAAACATATAGAGAAAGGAATCAATTTCTGTTCATAAACATATGAGATTTACCTAGGATTGTGAAACCCAAACTACCCTACTCCCAATTTCTTCAAGAACAAACACCACATATCAGTGGATAACGCCTATTAAACTTTAGGGGAGACTTAAAAGTCTCCCTTTTCTTTTAGGCTGGAAGGAAGCTTGACTTGTTTGATGAGAGCAGATGCATTCAAAGATTGATTTTTTGAGCATGGAATTCAGTATGTTCAACTGCACATTCAGGATGTATATTACATGGCATAAAAATACTCATAAAATCTTTAGGAAAATTCCCAGACACAGTTAGGAAACATAAAATAATCTTACTCATTAAAAACAAAACAAAAAACCGACAAAAAGAACAATGGCAAAAAGAATTGGGATAGTCATTCTGCCATAACAATCACCTATTGACTAAACTTCAACATTGCTGTCATTTTTGAGCTTGGAACAAGTTTAGATTTCCTTTTGATTTTTTGTGTATATTTTGAAATGTTTATTTTATCATAATTAACAAAGAACTATCCATAATTATGGGATATCATGTGATGTACAATATACGTGTACATTGTAATATTTATATCAGGGATCATTTCTTTGTAATAAATTAGTCAAAATGATTTCTTCTACCTTTTTGAAACACTGTATAGACTACATTATTATATCTGCAATCACCACACTGTGTAACAGAACCTCAGAGCTGGCTTTTATTTAACTGTAATTTACAACCTGTTGACTAACAACTTGTCTAAACCTTCTCCCCCCACTCTCTCAAGACTTCAGTAACCACCATTTTATTCTCAATTTTTTATTAGTACATGTTTATAGTGTATGATTACATTCATTGTGAGAAGTTGGTGTATACATGTGACATATCTTCTCAATTTTCATGAAATCAATTTTTAGACTCCACAAATGAGTGAGATACTCCAGATCTGTTTCCCACATTTCATATAACTTTTTTTATTCTTTTATTGGTACATTTTAGGTATACAATACTTTTACTTTTATCATTGGGTTATATAACTTTCGACCATTTGTATGTCATATTTTGAGAAATATCAATTTATGTTTATTGCCCTTTTAAAATTTAAATTTTATAACTTGTTTTATTTTTGACATGTAGTTTGACTATGTCACCCAAGGTGGCCTTGAACTGGGCTAAAGTAATTCTCCTGCCCCAGGGTCACAGGCAGCCTGGGCTACAGATGCATGCCACCACACCACCTGGCTATTGCCCACTTTTGGTCAGATTATTATTATTATTATTACTATTATTATTAATTTGCTGTAGATTTGAGTTCCTCATCTATTCTGGATGCTCAGTTAGATACACAATTAGCAAATATTTTATCCCATTGTATAGGTTGTCCCTTCATAATGTTAATTTTTTTTCCTTTGCTGCTCAGAAGCTTGTTAGATTGATATAATATCACTTGCCTATTTGTGCTTTTGTTGATGGTTCTTTGGGGTCTCATAAAAAATTTTTGCCTCTTTCAATCTTTTGAAGTTTTTCTTCTATTAATACTCCTAGTAGTTGCATGATTTCAGGTCTTACATGTAAATCTTTAATTCATTTTGAGTTGATTTTTGTATATGATGAAAGATAGAGGTCTAGTTTCACTCTTCTGCATGTGGATATTGTTTTCCAAGCACTATTTATTGAAAAAACCCTCTTTTCTCCAATGTGTGATCTTAGCACCTTTTTTTCAAAGATCAGTTGCTTGTAAATGCCTGAGTTTACTTTCTATTGTGTTCTATTGGTCTATGTCTGTGTTTATTCCACTAATATTCTGGGTTTTTAAAAAATTCTTTCATTGGTACATTTTAGGTATACAACACAATTACATTTCTCATTGGGAACTTGTACCTTTACATAATGAATCTTGGTTCTTATTTTTTCCCCATTCATAGCCCTCCCTTCACCCCCTCAACCCTTGCCTATTTACAAAGACTTTATTTCCATTTTTTCCATTTCTCAGCTTTTTTCCTTTCCCTTCTT
>NW_004624774.1:3994359-4026380 GCF_000247695.1 Heterocephalus glaber
TAGTATAGTTTCAAGTTGGGGATTGTGATACCCCTGCCATGTATCTGTTGCCTAGAATTGCTTTTGCTATTCTAGGTCTCTCCTGGTTCCAAATGAATTTTTGGATTGTTTTCTTTAGTTCTGTGACATATACTGTTGGGATTTCAATTGACATTGCATTGAATCTGCATAGCAGTTTTGGAAGTTTGGCCATTTTCACTATGTTGTTTCTTCCTACCCAGGAACAAGGGATGTCTTTCCATTTTCTTATATCCTCTTTGATCTCTTTTTTGAAAGTGTTGTAGTTCTCAGTGTAGAGGTCCTTTCCTCTTCATTAGGTTGATTTCTAAATATTTCATTTTTTTTGGATGCTATTGTTAAAGTAATTGTTTCCTTAATTTCTCTCTCAGTGAGTCTATTATTTGTGTACAAGAAGGCTATTGATTTTTAAGTGTTTACTTTATATCCAGCTACTCTACTGAATCTGTCAATTAAGTCTAGAAGTCTTCTTGGGGAATTTTTTTGGGTTTTCTATGTAAAGTATCATACCATCCACAAATAATGACAGTTTAACTTCTTCCTTTCCTATCTTTATTGCTTTTATTTCTTGTTCTTATCTAATTGCTGTGGCTAATGTTTCCAAAACTATATTGAACAGGAATGGTGATAGTGAACATCCTTGTCTTGTTCCTGATTTTAGCATGAGGGTTTTTAGTTTTCGACCATTTAGTATGATCTTGTTTGTTGGTTTTTCATAAATAGCCTTTATCAAGTTGAGATAAAGACTATCTATTCCAATTTTCTGTAGGGTTTTTAATCATGAATGGGTGTTGAATTCTATGGAATGTTTTTTCTGCATCTATCTGGAAGACACCTCTGAGAAGCAATCATTCCATAAGGGTTCTAAATACAAGCAACAAAAATACTTACAATAAGCAATATCAACATATCAACCCTGGAATTAAACCAAAGACTGTACCAACAACAAAAATAGAAATGAGAAGACATTTAAGCAAGGCACCAACCCAGCCTTCCAGCTTACCAAAGGCAAATTCTGAGGTAAACAAGGTGGAAAAGTCTGATAATCAACCACCTGGACACCCTGAACTGATAGCATGAGAAATAACAAAACAGATGAAGGAGGCTCTAGAAAAATTCAAAGCAGAAATAATTCCCCAGATAGCTACAGAGATAATGAGCAAGATAAAAGACATTATCAGAGACTCTAAAACAGAAATAGTTAAAAAAAAATAGATGAGTTCAGGACCATGATGGAAGCCATGAATGTCCAGTATAGGAAAGAAATGGAAACCATGAATGCCCAACATAGGAAAGAAATGGAATCCATGAAACAGATTCAAACAGATATCCAGGAGATTAAAATTTCTATTGAAAGCATACACAGCAGAATGAGCCAATCTGAAGACAGAATATCAGATATAGCAGACAGAATGGTGGTCAGTGACCATGAAAAGAGCAATCTCTTATAGTAAGGGACCATGAGAAATCAATCCAAAAGCTCCTAGATGACACAAAGAAGAATAACATAAGACTGATAGGAGTCCAAGAAAAAGCAGGATGTGACTTTGAGCAAACACAGATGTGCTTACAGTATGATCCCACGTTTTCCTCACATCCACTGCCATCTAAAAGGGAACCAATAGGTGTGGATGGGAGGTAAGGGAAGATGGGAATTTGCAATAATGGAAGGAAAATAAAACTCATAAACACTCTGGGACCCAAAGGAAATTAGCAGCAGCTCTCAATAAGTGCTGGCATAGCCCAGAATCATAAGTAAAATGATCAGTTATCAGGTTCGGCTAAACCAAAACTATATGATGTCCTCTGGCAGCTGGGTACAGAACCTGAGAGTAGATCCCAACACATTCTTCTGTCAACAGAGGATCACTAAGGCCATTGTCCATCTTTCTACCAATCGTCAAATGGCATTGGGCCCTTGTGATGGACACTGGACAGAATTATTTTAGAAGTTTCTAATGATAGTACAAGAAAACCTCATTATTTTATATATTTCACCACTTCCAAATTAGTGATAAATGGGTAGAAGTAAGTCTTAATTTTAATTTTTAACAATATGCTAAGAAAGGAATTGATTGCTGAGAATCTAACCTGACTAAGAATTTTAAGAACTTTAAACTATTTTTGTACTAAAAAGGCTAATACTTCAATCTGCCTCCTCTCTTTTGAAAATAAACTTCATTTCAATGTAATACAAGTAGATATTAATAAGGAAAATATTTTTAAAACAATCTTCTTACTTCTATGAAAAAAATAAAGCAAAATTTTATAACCTAATTATTAAAGTAGATCTACTGCTCTTCTATGACTGCTGTAACAAATGACCATAAAATCACGGTTTTAATTCAATACAAATGTATTATGTTACAGTTCTGTAAGTCAGAATAGTGGTGTGGGTCTTATTGGGTTAAAAATATAGATATTGACAGGGCTGCATTCCTGTCTGGTGATTTTAGGGTAGAACATTTGTCTGTGCAGCTCCACATATCTTGGCTTATAGCCACTTTCATCTATGAAGCCAGAAATAACTTGTCAAGTCTTTCTCACAGCCCATCGCTCTGAAACTAACTCTTCTTCTTCCTCTTAGGAAACATTTGGCCCATTTGGCTCTTCCAGAATAATCTTTCTATCGGAAAATTCATTAATGAACAACTTCAATTTCATCTGCAACCTTACTCCCCACTCTGGAATGAATATGTAATATAACATATTAACAGGTGCTGGGAATTAAGACAGGAACATCTTTGGAGGCAGTTATTCCACCGCAGTAAGTCTTTTGGGAGTACCTCCATTGGATAGCAGGAAATTAACCTAGATCTTAGAAACTAAATGTGCTTGCAGCCCAGTGCTTATGTTTCTGTTTTTACCAGGCATTACTAATTGCTCACAAATTCTTTCTTACTGAGGCCAGGGACAGTTCTCAGAATCCTGAGAAATTTCCAAGCATGCCCCTAGCAACTGATTAAGATTTTCACATGAGATGAACTATTTTCCTGTTATACTTTCTCTTCATGAGACCTAATTTCATAAAATATATATAAACCGGGCCAGGGAGTTAGCTCAGTGGTTCCACTGCCTGCCTCAAAAGTGCAAGATCCTGAGTTCAATCCCTGGTACCAAACAAACAAACAAACAAAACCATATAAATCAAGTATCCTAAAACTAATTTATACTGACATTTTCTTAATTTATCCTAGGCAAAATAGTTTGGTGTTTGTCAGAGTCATAGAGTTATACATATTTAAGTTTTGTGTAAGCAGAGGCCCATATTGAGTGAGAACATCTTTATTTTTTCCCACATGTATTTTTTTATTTCTTTTAAATTTTATTAGTACAAATTTTCCACACATAATGATCACATTCATCATAGGGAATTTGTACTTGTACATAGTATGTCTTAATTCTTTTCTTTCCTATTTCTCTCCCATCCCTTCAACCTTTCTTCCCCTTCCCATTTACAGAAGCTTTGTTTCCATGTTTTTATTCTTTATAAAAATCCCCTTTCCTTTCCTTCCCTTTTGAACATATTCTTACTACCTTATATCTGTTCTCCATTTTGGTCCTTATTTACCCTTTGGGTTTCTTACACAAAAGAATTCAGTATTTAAATTTGTGTATCTGACTTATTTCACTGAACATTATGGTATCAAGGTGCATTCATTTGCTTTAAAATGACTCAATTTTATCCTTCTTTATGGCAGAGTAGTACTCCATTTTATATAAATATCACATTTTCTTAATTCACTCATCTGTTGATGAACACATGGGCTGTTTCCATCATTTAGCTATTATAAATTGTGCTGCTATAAATATGGATATGCATATATCAGTGTGGTATGATGCTTTTAACTCTTTTGAGAAGATACCTAGAAGGGGCACAGCTGGTCATACAGAACCTCTAGTTTTACTTTTTTGAGGAATCTCTACACTGATTTCTGAGGGGCTGCACCAGTCCACACTCCCACCAACAGTGGAGAAGGGTTCTTTTTTCCCCATAGCCATGCCAGAATTTATTATCAGTTTATTTCTTGATAATTCCCACTCTTTCTAGAATAAGATGGAATCTCAATGTTATTTAAATTTATATTTCTTGAATGACTAGTGATATTGTATTTTTTATATATTTATTTCTTGTTTTCTTCATCTGAGAAGTATTTATTAATTTCAGATGTCAATTTTGAATTGGATCTTCAAATTTGGGGGACCTGAGTTTTTTAGGTTCTAGATGTTATCTTTTGTTCTGAGGAGTAGATGGTAATTTTTTTTCCCCATTTTGTGGGTTGTATCTTCACTCTGTTAATGGTTTCTTACATTGGGCCACAGCTTTTTAATTTGATGCAATCCCAGTTGTTGATTCTTTATAGCTGGGTTTTTGTTTTGTTCTGGGTTTTGTTCATAAAATCTTTGGCTACATTTATGTCTTCTAGAGTTTTATCTATTCTATCTTCTAGAAGATTAAGTATTTCTGTTGTAATATTTAAATCTTTGATCTATTTCAATTTTTGTTTAGTGCATAGTGAGAGAAACGGGTCTAGATTTAATGTTCAGCATGTGGAAAGCCAGTTTACCGAGCACCACTTATGCCCTTTCTTTCAGGGAAGGTGTTTGGCTCCTTTATTAAAGATAAGGTAGCTGAGTGTGCTTGGAGTTGTTTTCTACCTCTTCTGTTCTATTGATTCTGGAGTTTATTTCTCTGCCAGTACCATGTTGTTTTTGTCACTGTAGCTTTGTAGTATAACTTCAAATCAGGGATTGTGATGCCCCCTTCCTTGCCCTTGCCGCCTAGAATTGCTTTTGTTATTCTACATCTTTTCTGGTTTCATATGAATTGAAATTACATTAAATCTGTATTACAGTTTTGGATGTATGGCCATTTTCACTATATTGATTCTGCCTATCCAAGAACAGGGGATACCTTTCCATTTTCTGATAGTCTCTTTGATCTCCTTTTGCGGATTACTGTAGTTTTCAATTATATTGATTCCTAAGTATTTAATTTTTGTTGAGGCTATTGTGAAAAGTGTTGTTTCCCTGATTTCTCACAGAATGAGTTTGTTATTCATGTACAGAAATTGTATTAATTTTTGAGTATTGGCTTTGAGTCCTTCTGTGCTACTGAACTTGGTTATTAATTACAGGAGTCTTTTGGTGGAGTTTTGGGGTCTTCTATGTAGAGCATCAAGTTGTCAGCAAATAGTGATAATTTAACTTCGTCCTTTTCCATCCATATTTATTTTATTTATTTGGGTGAGAACATCTTTAAAACTAGTAGTACCAGGTGCTGGTTGCTAGTGCGGATGCAGTGCCTATAGATCTCTGATAAACTGTTGGTCATATGCAAAATGACATAGCAAATTTCCATCATACTTTGCAAGTTTCTTATAAAATTAAACAGACACACCATATGATCCAGTCACCACCCTTCCTGGTATTTACCCATTTGAACTGGAAACACACTCATATAGAAACTTGGGTGTGTATGTTTATAAAAATTTTATCCATAATTTCCCCAAATTCGAGACAAGGAAAATATCCTTCCATAGGTGATTGAATATGCAATAGGATAATATTGAATAGTAAAAAGGATTAAAGTATTAATTCACACAATATATGTGAATCTTAAATGCTAATTAAAGAACCCAAACCCCAAAGGTCATGTATTTTCAGATCCTCCTTATTTGACTGTAAGAACATAAATAGATCAGAGGCTGTCAGAAGTTAGGGTGCAAAGAGTGCTGGATTACAAAGGAGACATGACAGGGAGATTTTGGGTGATGTATCCAGGCTTTGTGGTACTGGGATGGTGAATACACAACTCTATGAATTCATGAAAGTCTACTGCACCTCACATGACAGACAGTAACTTTAATGTATGCGAATTAACTTAAATAAACCAGAAGCTGGAAGAATCCCAAGATGAAATGTAGACTGTGACAAAACTGTCTTCTCTACTAAGTATGACAGAACCTCACTGAAGTTAGGAAAACAGGACTTGACCTAAATAGTTTCAGAAAATAGAATTTTAATTAAAAATGTAAGGCTATAAAGAAAAATGGCTAACTAAGCATAAACACTCTTGTATACTTTGTAATACATTTATCATGGGTACAAGTTAAAATTTTTAAAAATACCTTACTTTTATACCGGGGTCAAAAAAATAGTTAAATAGTTATAAATGATTGTGGGACATAGGTTTGCTGTTGTTGGAGAGGCATCTCATAGAAAAGTAAAAAGGAAAGGCTAGAATAGACTATGAGGATTAGAGTTGGAGACATTTGCATTAACATATGTTTAGTTTAACATAAATACAGATGGAGAGATCCAGGAATAATTATAGATACATGTGTACACATGGGTTAGTACACACATATAAATTTCTTAGCTAGCCCACCACGAGAGCCAAGAAGCAGTGGTGTCCTAGTAATATTGAACACAAGCAGTGCTCAAATTGTGATTTATAATACTGTCCTCCAGTAAAAGATACCTGGGAGTTTGAAGAAATTGTTGGTTCTAAAGCTGAAGAAGAAAAATCTCCAACATAAGCCTGAAGTTTCTAGTGCCAACACAAGGTCAAAAATCAAAAGGGTGGGATTTGTCAAAGGATACAAGAGCCAAAATGAAGGTGATCTTTATGGCCCAAACTGGGAGATTTAAGGCAAAAACATTTACACTATAGTATTGATCCCAGCAATATATATATGTGTGTGTGTGTGTGTGTGTATGTATAAATTTTTAAATTGTTTTTTGATGGTAATACTGGGGAATGAACACAGAGCATTCTCACTGATCTACATTCCTAGCCCCTTTTTTATTTCATTTTATTTTTTTTATTTTTTCTTTTATTTTTAAAATTTTGAGACAATGCCTTCAAGTTGTTAAATTGCCTGAGCTGCATCAGCCTCCCAGATTGTTGGGATTATAGGTGAGTACTACCACACCCAGTTTAAATTGTAGTTTTCTTATAGATTCCATTCAGTTTTACCCTAAATAATCATGTCATTTCCAAACAATCAAAAGAAATTTTTTATTTTTTTCTTTCTATACCATAGACTTACTGCTTCAGGTAAGACTACCAGAAGAATATTATATAAAAATCCTCAAAACAAATATTCTTGCCTGGTACCTGACCTAAGAAGGATAGTATTCAATATTCCACTCTTAAATATGATGACAGGCTTCAGGACTTTTTAAATCTTCTTTATCAGATAAACAAGTTTCTTTTGATTTTTATTTTCCTGAGAGTTTTGTAATGAATAAAGTTTGAATTTTGTTAAATGGTTTTTGTGCCTGCTTTAAGATCATTGCATGATTTTATTCCCTTACTCTTTACTATGACAGATTCCATTGATTAATTTCCAAATATTGAAACAAAATTATCTTCATAGAATAAACACTATTTCCTTGTTGGGAATTTGATTTTCTGACCTTTAAAAAAAGATTGTTCTTTTTCTCCTGCTGCATGCATGATTTGCTCACTGTCTTTGTTTCCAGTGGTTTGTCACAGTATGGTTAGATACCAGGTTCTATGTATTCATTCTGCTTTGGTTTTATTGAACTTGTGTTGCTGAGTTGATGTCTTTTATCAGTTTAGGGAGTCATTGGCCATTTTTTACACAAATATTTTTCATGTCCCTTTCTTTTTTCTGGAGTTCTAAATATATATGCATTAGATTAACTGATATTGTCTCATAAAAATATGATTTTTACCTTTTTCCATTTGTGTTTCCACTTACTTATTTTCTATTGATCAGCTGTTTGTTTTTTTCTGCTATATCCAGTTTTTAATAAGCCCCTTAAAAGAATTCTTTCTTTCTGATATCAAATTTTTCACATTTAATATTTACTTTTGGTATTTTAATAGTTGACCTCTTCCTCTTCTCTCCTATAGAGGATTTTATAGAATTTTATTTATTTTGATTTTTTTACATTGTGAGCTCTCTGATGAGCTTTCAAAACTGTGACTTCATTGCTCATTAGATTTGCTTAGATTATTAAAGTAAGAATAAGAATCTCTTGTGATTTTCAGCTTTCTAATAGTAATGGAAGCTTGTATATTTTTTCAAGTTAGGTTTTATGGTAATATTTTTTCTGGAACACAATAAGGTACAGAATTGTTTTAAGCACATATAAATGTCAAGGAATTGGGGAACTTGCTTCAGGAGGTATTTGGGGCATATATTACCACTAATATCTCAAAATTAGTACATGGAGGGTTTTTTGCATGAAGAATATCTTTTAAAGAGATATTAATTTGATGCTGATATATAAAAGGAAAAAACAGCATGAAAATCTGTTTCTAGCTTTTATTGAAAAAATATAAAAATTTGGCCAGAAACCTTGGAATTAAGAATAGTCAGTAAATACATATGAATAAGGAAAGTTGTGAAAACAACTGCTTAGAGAAGGTTTGGATTTTTTTTCTCAAGTGGAACAAAACTCATTGAAACAATTTTGGCTACATTGTATCTTAGTCTTCCTACCAGTGAAAGGTTTTCCACTGAGTTATTTTTTCTTTTTGCTCTGTAGGAAAAAAAATACCCCTATTACAATTTATGATACTCACCTTTGTTGATTAATTTACTCACTGGTTATTTATTGAGTAACCACTAGGTTAAAGATTTTTTAGTGATTCAATAATAAAAAAACACAGTCTTGGGTCGGGGATTTAGCTCAGTGGTTCTGCTGCCTGCCTCGCAAGCACAAGGTCCTGAGTTTGATCCCCGGTACCAAAAAAAACAACCCACAGTCTGTTCCTTCATAAAGATTATAAATCAAATTAGAAGTTCTTAAAACAAGTGTAATAAAAGGAAAAATTCAGGTTATTATAGAAATATATGTATACATTTATACACACATATATATATGTGTGTGTGTGTGCATGTATTTATGTGTACATATTTGTGTGGAATTAGTGTGCTCTTTTTACTTCTTTAAAGAAAGATGAGGGCTTCCATTCCCAAGCTGTTAAGTTATAGGAGGTGCATGAAGAGGCATTTCATAGCCCTTCAACATTCCACTATTAAATTGACAAAGTAGGAAAAAAGAAGAGCTATAACAATCTGCTAACATGAATAAAAAATTTATTCTCTACTAAAATTAGGCATGGGTAGAGAAAAGAGATAGGATTGGAGACTGAACATAGAGGAGCAGATATTTGGATTTATGACTAGAAAGAATGGAGACTATGTCATCAAAAATAAATTTTCTATTATTGTTTAAATTCCAACTCAAAGTTCACTCGCTTCCAGTTAAATTATCTGAGTTCCTCTTTCATCTCTTATCCACTCCTAGAAAGAACTGAGTCCTTCCTCATGTCTTATTCCCAAATTATTAATCCATACTCTCATTATAGCACTCTGTATCATTACATGGTAGTTTTCTGACCAATGTTTAGCCCTTCTACTCAGCAGTTTTCTCCCAGGGCTCAGAGCCTTGTCTCTGTTCACGCTGTCCAGCCTAATTGAATTAAATCAACGACTTCTTCTGTTGTCTGTTATCATTTTAACAATAGCTATGCTTTGGTCTTCTGTTTACATGTTCAATTGTATGTTTCTTTAAACCCTAGCTTATTAAAATAATTTCACTCATTAATGCCCTTGCAATTTCCTTTGTCCATTCATTCATTCTCTTAAATGCATATTAAAGGCTCAGCTAGGTTTCTTATGTACAAGACAAATCAAGATAAATAAAACATTCTTTCGTTTTTTCTTTTTGCTATGTCTAGGGCTTGTTGAGCTGTCTCAGATTCTCAGCATAGCTAAACATAACATATTTCAAGAAAGTTACTTTCATTCAATACGTAATTCTTAAAATATACCGTAGTAAGATAAATAACAGGCATTAGTGAAATAATTGCAAGAAAATTCAAACAGAATTTCTGCTCTAATTAAGGTCACAATCTAGAATAAATATTAATGAAATAACTGTGCTAAGTATGATGAAGAATAGATATACAGTGTTATTTGACCTTATGAAAATCTAAAAACAGCAAGTATTTCTGCAAGTTACATGACTCTTACAAAATGCAGGGGATATAGTATCTGAAATGTGTCAGACATTTACAATTTTCTATTAATTAAATCAGTTAATTAAAATAAATGTCATTGTCCTGTGCCTTCTCATACCATTATTTGTCCTCTCTTGTCTTAATAGTTTTTCTTTAACCATTTGTCAAAGAGAGAGAAAATGAAGTAAACCATCTTTTATAGCAAGAAAATTTTTTTTAAAAACAAGGAAAATGGAACATTTTCCTAAGTAAAATAAGACTCAAGTATTTTTTGTCCTTAGGTTGATTTAACAAAAGTTGAGGTGATCAGTGTTTTGCACGAACTAGTAGGAAGTTTGGTAAAAGAATTGTAGCAGTACTTGACTTTATGATGCATATTAGTGAAGAGTGCAAAGGTATGTGACACCCCCACCCACACAGTTGCAAGGGGACTACAGATTTGTTTTTATTCTCTAGTGGAATTCCTGACATACCATTTAATAAGCTGAGAAACATAGACCTAGCCTCTTTAACTGTCTGAATTTTAGTGACTTGATTTATAAAATTATACCTACTTCATAATTGTGAGAATTAAAGTAGAAAGTCTGTTATTGGATTAAGCAACACAATAAGTGCTCCCCTATTGATTAACTAAACAATTTAGAAAAAAATAAATAAAGCAATTGATGAATCTGAAGAATTTCAGGTCACCTGGAAAAGGAAATAAAATCTTGTGGAATGACCCAAATGGTAGTGATTTCTTTAGTTACTTTTAGATGCCATTCCTTTTAATTAGTACATGTTTGCAATACACAATAGTGATGTTATATTATTTTATTCATTTATTTATTAGGTTGATTTCATTTTTCTTTATGGCTAAATAATAGTCCATTGGGAATACATACTGCATTTTCTTTATCCATTTGTTTATTGATGGGCATTTAGGCTGTTTCCAGGGGTTAGCTATTATGAATTATGCTGTTATAAATGTGTAAATATGCAGGTATCACTATAGTATGATGTCTTTAATTTTGGGAAGAATATACCAGGAGAGGTATAGCCAGGTCAAATGAAATTTTTATATTTAACTTTTTGAAGAATCTCCATACTGGTTTCTATAGTGGTTGTAACAGCTTACATTTCCATCAAGAGTGTGGAAAGGTTCTTTTTCCCCCACATCCTCGCCAGCATATATTTCTTTTTGTGTTCTTGATGATTGCCAGTCAAACAAGTAAGATGTAATTTCAGAGATGTTCGATTTGTATTTCCCTAAAATGCTTAAAGTGCCAAACATTTTTTATGTACTTATAGTATTTCTTTTGAGAAGTGTCTATTCAGTTCATTTGCCCATTTTTCATTGGGTCATTCATTTTTTGAGGATTTATTTTCTTGTCTTATTTATATATTCTAAATATTAATCCTCTATTAGAAAATAGCTTGAATTTTTTTCTCATTCTGTGGGTTGTCTTTTTATTCTGTTGATTGCTTTCTTGGCTCTGTGTCTATGTATTCCTGTGTCCTTTATGCTATCTTCCAGCACTTTCAAAGTTTCTGTTTTTATCTGTAGGTCTTTGAACCTTTTTGTCTTGATTTTAGCATAGGATTAGAGAGAGGAATCTAGTTTTAGTCTTCTGCCTATGGATATCCAGTATTCCTAGCACCATTTGTTAAAAAGGCCATCTTTTTGGGCCGGGGATTTAGCTCAGTGGTTTCTCCGCCTGCTGCGCAATCGCAAGGACTCAAGTTCGATACCTGGTACCTAAAAATAAAATTTAAAAGGCTGTCTTTTCTACACTCAAAGTTTGTTTGCACGGTTTCTGAGAAGTCTGTTGAACATTGTTCCGTTGGTAAGGTGCTATTCCATTCTGGTTTTCTTCAAGATTTTCTCTTTGATTTTCTGCCATTTAAACATGATCTGCCTAGATAACTTTAGTTATTTTGTTTTGGAGTTTGTTACTTTGTTGTGGGGAGTGGTCTTTCAGTTGCTTGTCATCTGAGCTTCTTTGGTCATTGCTTTTGAATCTGTTGTTAATTTTGGAATAATCTCAGAAATTATTAGTTTAAATATTTTTCCCTATTTTATGTTTCTCCTCCTTTGTATTATAATTATGATTATGCTTCAATTTTTTCCGTTGTCTCACATTTCTTAGATGTTCTGTTCTTTTTTTAAAAAAAATTATTGTTTTATTCTTTTTGAATTTCAGTTTTGAAAGTTTATATTGACCTATCTCCAAGTTCACTGATTTTTTTCTCAGATGTGTCAGGTTGACTGACAGGTCCTTTGAAGATATTCTCACTCTGTGGCTGTGTTTTTGATCTCTAGCATTTTCTTCTGGTTCTTTCTTATATTTTCCACTTCTTGGTTGATATCAGCCAGCTGCTTTTGCCTGCTGTCTACTTTTATGTCTAGTCCTTTAACATATTAATAATTTTTCTTAAATGTTTTGTTTATAACTAAAGTAACTATGTCATGTTGTAGTTTAATTCTGATTCTTGCCCTGTCTCTTCTTAGATTATTCTTTCTTTTTCTTTTCATTTTCTTTTGTCTTTGACTTGTGGTTTTTGGTAAAGCTAGAAATGTATTATTTCTAGTAGGTAGGAGGTAAATAGGCCTATAGAGTGAAGACTTCATCGATCTGTCTAGAGGTGGGCTGTTTTCATCTTTTTGGTATTGTTGTGCCACCGTCAGAACCTTTGAATTCCTCGACTTCTATTTTTGTCCTGCTTCCCATCTTTGGAGGTTTTCTTTGCACTGCTCCTCAGCCAGAGGCTGTGTCTTACAGCGTTTTCAGCTTTAATTCACTGTCATTATACTGATTGGTGTGAGTGAGGGGTATGGGAGAGGAAACACATGCAATACCGTATTAACTCAGCCATTCAGTGTGTCTGAGTCACAGTGATGTGGCCTTCACCGGTGCTTTCATCCCGGCCCCAGGAGTAGAGCTTCTCTGTCTGCCTCTCTGTCTTAGTCTTTCTCTTTTTCCTCTTCCTTTCTTCTTTTATTTTACAGTCTTCAACCATTTTCATAAAGTACTATTGATTATGAACATCTTGTCCTTAGGATGATGGTAACATGTTAGACTGGGGTGCAATTCTGAATTGCTTGTGGAATTCCTCATACTGGAGACCAGTCTTTATTACAGAGAAAAATCTGGCAGGGTTTCAGGATGGCTTTATGCCCTATGCCAAGTTTTCTGGAATATTTTCTTAGATCTACTCCAAGGGAAGCTGGTGGAATTTCTGAAAATAAATTTCACAAAAAGTAGAGGTGCTCTCTGATTATGGTTGCCAGGTGTTTCTTACTCTCATGCTAACCAGTTCTCAGCCTGCAGAAATTTATCAAAATGACTCATAAAGTACATGGGCAAAATATTCATAAAATACAATTTAGAGTGATTTTTCCAGGTAAATAAATCCTGAACATTGCAACTTTCTAGACAAGCCAGTCTCTTCCAATTTTAGGGTGTTGGTTTGTGCCATTATCTTGGTTTTCTGATGGGTCAAAATATAAAAGTCACAGATTTTCAGTTTGGCACAATTTTTCTTATTTTGAGGTTGATAATGGCAAGTTCTAACCTCTTTATCTGTCAGAGCTAAAACCCAAAGAGCCACAGTTATTCTTTATTTCCATATGTCTTTTGACTTAGACTCTAGGATAGACTGGATTCTGGTACTGTGCAGAAAGCAGAAACAAAAAAGTTCTTCTCCAAACCTCTCTCTATTTGGCCAAAGTTCTAAGAAAGGGGGGCATTGTAGAATAGAACACTTTTAGCTATCCCAGACAACCCTAGGCAAGCCCCATAATGAAGTTTCTTTTCTGTGGTGGCAGTGATGTTTGGTAGAGATTGGAAGCAGAAATAGCAAATGGCCCATAGCCTTTTCTCTTTTTCTGTTTTGCCTCGACATAGTCACAATCATGGAAAATGTACAACTTATGTTTAATCTAGAGGCTTAATTCTCTAGCTAGGATAGTAAGTAAAGTGACCGCTGAGGGTCAGGACAATTGGGAGAAATCATGGAGAACCTGGAGCTGGAGAAAGAGATTTTTTAAATCTGTGTATCAAGTTGATGCCTTATTCATCCATGTAAGTGAGTAGGGTTAACATAGTAAATGATATTCTGAAAGAGAATTTAAAAGATATAAATGAATGGAAATGTATCTCATTGGAAGACTTCATCTACATATTAAACATAATCCTTATCAAAATTCTAATAGCCTTTTTGGTAGCAATAGAAATGTTGATTTATAAATTCATATGAAATTGCAAAATAGCTTTCAAAAATCTTGAAAGTTAACAGATGGCAGACTATAAATTACTGATTTTAAAACTTACTACAAAACTACAGTGAGCAAAACAGCATGGTTCTGGCACAAGAATAGATGCATAGACTGGTGGAAAATATTTGACAGTACACCCTAGGAAAGAAGCCCTACATCTATGGGGCTGATTGTGACAAGGGACCCCAGATCATTTATTGGGGGAAAATAACTCCTTGAACAAAAAGTGTTAGGATGACTGGATACTCATATGAAAATGAATGAAATTGGAACCTTAGCTCACATCTTATACAAAAACTAACTCAAAATAGTTATTACCTAATATGAGAGCTAAAACCATGAAATTCCTAGAAGAAACCACAGGGGTAAATCTTCAGAATGTTGCATATGGCAATTGGATATTTTAGATATGACCGCAAAAGCAGGAACAGCAAAGGATAAGAAATCCACTTGACTATATCAAGGTAAAAGTTTCTGTGAATCAAAAAATGAAAAGACAAGCTACACAATATAAAGAAATTATTTGAAAATCACATTTTTTCTTTTTGGTACCGAGAATCAAATTCAGGTCCTTGTGCTTGCACAGCAGGCGGTGAAACCACTGAGCTAAATCCCCGGCCTGAAAAATCACATTTTTGGTCCATATTTGGTCTAGTGTCCAGAATATATAAAGAACTTTGCTATCCACAACAAAAGGACAAGTGACTTAATTTAAAATTATGCAAAGGTCTTCAATAGATATTTCTCCAAAGACAATTTAGATTGTGAACAAATATAGAAAAAGATGGTCAACATCATTAGAGAAGAATAAAAATCACAATGAAATATCTTGTCACAGCTACTAAGAGGGCTACCTATAGAAAATACCAAGTGTTGGCAAGAATGCAAATATATTGGAACCTTTGTACATTACCTGTGCTAATGTGGAAAGAACAGTATAGCCAGTGTGTAAAATGGCTTGGCATTTCCTCAAAAATAAAGCTTACAATTGTTATATGACTCACTAATTCCACTCCTATCTTTACACTTCAAATAATTAAAAGTACATGAGCATGCGTATTCATAGTAGAAATATTCACTATAATTAAAAGAAGAAAACACACAAGATGTCCATGGATGAATAGATAAAAAATATTGTGATGTGTAAAATCAATGGAATTATTCAGCCATAAAAATAAATATAATAAATACTGATACAAGCCCTTGTGGATAAACCTCCAACACATTCTGCTAAATGAAAGAAGCCAGACAAAAAAGGTGGCATATTGTACGGCTCCATTCCCATGAAATATCCAGAATAGGTATATCAGTATAGAGCAAAGGCAGATTGATATTACCAAGAATGAGGGAGAAAAAGAGAATGGGAAGAAATTGCTTAAAGAGAAAGGAGTTTTACTTTGAATAATGGAAATGTTTTGAAACTAGACAGACATAGTTGTGGTGTAACATTCTTAATGTACTACATTTAACTGAATTGTGCACTTTAAAATACTAAATTTAGACATTAGCAGCTTATTAAATTAAAATAAAAATGGATTATAAGTCTAAATTTAAAACCTAAGGCTATATGCCTGGGGTTTAGCTCAGTGGTTCTGCTGCCTGTCCTGAGTTTGATCCCTGGTACCAAAAAAGAAAAAACAAACCTAAGGCTATAACATCTTTGACATAAAGATGCTTCAGACCTTGGTTTAAGCAGAGTTCTTATATATAAAATAAAAATTATAATCTAAAATACAAAGAATAATAAATTGAATTTAATAAAAATTAAATCTTTTTATTTACAAAATATACTGCTTTAAGAATCAAAAGGCTTGACACCATTTGTAAGAAAATATTTGCAAATAATGTATTCATGTGAAGGCTCTATTCAAACTATATGAAAAACCCTCAAATTTCATCAAAAGAAATTTAAAAAGAAGTAGTGGATGACAATGATTTGAACACACATTTCACCAAAGAATATTAGCATGGCAAATAAACACATCATAACTGCTGGATATAATTGGTCACTAGGGAAATTCAGACTAATGGTATGCATTACCACTATCTACCTATACCTATGAAACTCCCTAAAATACAAACAACAACAATAATAATTATGAAAAAAGATGATAATAACATGTTTTGAATAGAAAGCAGAGCAAGTGGTAAACTTACACATAGCTGGTCAAGATATAACACAGTATGGCTAGTCTAGAAAAAAGTTTGTCAATTTCTTATAAAGTTATGGTTATACTTACCCTATGATCCAGCAATCCCACTTCTAGAGAAACAGAAGCGTGTGCTTACACAAAAATATGTTTATGGCATCATTATTCATAGTCTCTAAAACTGAAAAGAACTCAAATATCCTTTAGTAATGTATTATTCAGAACTAAAAAGAAATTAAATATTGATACAGGCAACAAAATGGATGAATCATATATCTTTTGTTTAATAAAAAAGTTTCAAAGTGCTATATTCTGCAAGTTCATTTATGTGACATTCCAAATAAGGCAAAACAATGGTCATAGAAAAATGATCAATGGTTGCCAGTGATTAGAGAGGGAGGAGGGTTTGTCAAAAACAGAAGAGCAGAGGAAATTTTGTGCAGAGAAGGAACTGGTCTGAATCTCACTTGTGGTGATGGTTATATGATTCTCAGCTTGTGTTAAAGCTCATGGAATTTTATACTGCCTAAAAGATAATTTTATTGTTCATAAATTAAGTGATTTTAAATAAGTAAAACAAGAAGATGCTTATAGAGCTGACTTATAAACCATAGAACCTTATTATAGCATTTTAGTAATGGCTTCATAATCCTGAGTAGTTGTGTGAATCGTACTTTTTTTCCTTTGAGGCTTTTCATGGAAAGTATTAACCATATAATCTCTCTTTTTATTCTGATCACAGGGCCCCAATTTTAATGAGAGTATTGAACCCATCTCCAATTCACTTGCATTCTTCTAGGCACCATCCCAGATGGGCCCCAAGTGACTGAAGTCACCCAGCATACACCTTCCACCTGGGAGGGACACATAGCCTTTGTAGGCAAAAAACAGCCAGTGCCATGTTTGTTCATGGCTTCAGAATAGCAACTCAAGAATTAAGCTTCTTTGTTTTTACTCTAGAGATCATTATATGTCTTTACCTCCTGTTTTTCTGGATGATGAAAATGTGAATGTGATATCTGAAGTTATAAGCATCGTTCCACCATGAGAAAACCCAGTCAGTTGAGGTAATTAAAAATGCAATGTAGATAAGATGAATCATTTGCAGATCAATGGGAAAGGAACTCTTTCAAACTGATATTTAACCTTACTTTACCTCTAGATTACCCAGGTATATGGATTAATGATTGATAGTGCTGTATTGCTAATGCTTAATAGTGAATGCCATATTGAGGTAGGACAGAAGAAATAAAAAATAGATAGAAAGGAGATAAGAAAACTTAACTTTTGGCCACCCTATTACCTTAAAACTCTGGGTCAGGTCTTTGCTCATGCATGATAATCACTTAAGGAGTGTATTATTGAAAGATTTATTAGCCCTCAATTTAACTCACCTATCTCATGACCCTTTAAGTCTGAGGGCACCAAGATAAGAGTAATTAAAGTATTTTTAAGGGGCACTCAATTGCCACCCTTCACACAAACCAGTTTCAGAACCACAAGAGACACCTAGGAATCTTCAAAGTACAATCATCTCAGATCCCAGCAAAAGCAGAGCTTCTCAAACTTTTCTACATTTCTGAAGCAATAGTGGTTACCTCCTGATGGGAAGTGAGGTAGCTTCCCTCTCAAGCAAGGACAATCATGATGGGAAACAAAATGCCCATCAAGCCATGGGATTCCTCCAGAACTATGAAACCAGAACTGAGATGATGACTGACCCTGGGACGCCTCGGCTAATCCATAAGAGCCAGACTTGTGCTACTGTGGGCAGCCAGTCTGAACTTCATCAGAGTGAGCCCCTTCAGTGGCTCAGGCTGGAGAGGACCTTTCCTATTCTCTTACTTTCTAAATCTGCCTGTGCCTCTTACTGATGCATCCTGAAATTGTTTCCCATGATGAGAATAAAGAATATATTTAGTGGGCCAAGTTGAGATTCCCATTTCATCTTTGGGGGACCTTATCTGGTTACAGTTTGAGTTGAGTTCTCTGCTTCTTTGAAATAATAACATCCCAATCTGTACAGAGATTAGCAGTTCTAGTTTTTATTTAGATATAGGGCTTACCAAATATTTAAAATCAAAATTAGACACTCTACCTTATACTTCTCTACCTTCTACTTTATTAATACCACTGCATAGACCTATAAGAACAGTAAATAAGTTAAAAATTACATCCTCTAAAACTCCCAAGTTGATATATCCAAAAACCAAGGCAGATTGGTTTTAGCCTAAATATACCTCATGATAATTTGCTAAATTTTGTAAGATGGAATAAAGTAAACTGAATGACTGTGTGGAGATATCAATAAAATGTATTTATAGTGAACTTTCTACATAGTGCATCTTCAGGACTTTTACAGGTGATGAGTCCTGGTGTTTGATCTCTTTAAGTCCAAAATTCTCCTCACTCATCTAAGGAGAGACAGGGTACCCTGAGCACACTGGAGCACCTTAGGAGACTCAAAGGTTAACACTCACCATGCTTTTAACATGAAGCATGGCTTTGAGAATTATCTTGCTTTCTGTGCCTGAAGAATCACTTGTGAAACAGGATAGTATAACTAATTTACAAACCATATTGTACATACAATTAGAGGAATGAAACTGTATAGTGAAATCAGTTGTTACAGCCAACAGCAAGGCAGATACATCATAATTTTGAGAAAGCAATGATAATAAAATATAATTATTTAGCTTTTAGTGTTTGCCAAATGTTCTTACCTCATCAGGTAAGATGATCTGAAAGTATACTCAGAACTTGTGTGTTGAGAACTTTATTCCCAAGGCAGCAATGTTGGGAGGTGGTACCTAGGGAGGTGGGGAAGGCCTCATGAAAGGACTTATTCCTCTGTGGAAAGAGCAGGTAGGAAGGGGTTTGCTATCTCCTGGTCCTCTGCCATGTACAGACAGATGCTGCAAGAAGGCCCACTTCAGATGCCAGCAGCTAATCTTAGACTTCCCAGCCTATGGAACTGTGAGAAACAAGTGTTTATTCTTTAAAATTATACAATGCGTGGTATTTGGTTATAGCAGCACAACATGGACTAAGACAGGTAGGCACTATTATAATAATATTTATTTGCATTTATGCAAATATAATAACTAAAACTTTGGTCAATTGAATTCATTTGCAATAGTGAGCATTTGTTGAATTTTCCTTGTTAGCCTCCACTTACCCTTCTTTTCTCAGGATAATAACAACATCCTGATTTTCTCTGGGGGAAAAGATGCACCATCATTCTCTGCATGGTTAGGTAATGGTGACTCTGCCTCTGTCTTGGGTTTTAGGCGTATGGCCCAGGCCTGGCCAGTTAGCATCACAACACAGGCCACAGGTACAGGTGCAGGGCCAGACATGTCACTTAGTTCTAGACACTTTCAAGCTGCTAAGAAAGAAGGAATCTATTTTTTTCCTGCTGGAACTGCTGTTAGTAAAGGTGATGTACATAGAAGAAGGCAGCTCAAGAGACAGGCAGAGATTTGCTGTTGCTAAGGTCCATTGACCCTTTGGATCCAATCCTGAGCAAAATATTTTTCCTCTCCATTTTTCCTGTAAGTACTGAGATACTAGTTTATATCCTGTTCCTTTTCACAAACTACAAAGAAAAAAGTCAGTGAGGAGTTAGGATTTGAGGTTAGACACTGAGTTCAATTGACTGTACATCTGAAATTGTGCATGTCACAATTTCTTACCAATGTTTCTCCGCTGAATTTTCAGCTAGCATTTTGTGAATTCTGAAATTATCTTGCCAGCTTGTATGGGTCAAGAGGAGAGCTAAATGTTAAGAGATTTATTTGTTTAGCTCTCTATTCCCTTGAGTTGATTCTAGATTATGACTAATTGTAGCTTTGGGCTAATTTGTTGCCTAATATTTTTACATGTTACTGTAAATACCACACTAGATTTAACTAGGAGAAGCAGGGAGTTGTTTTCCTGTAAGCTGGGAGTTGTAAGAACTATGCAAATGAGCATTCACTTAAGAATACCATGTTTGTCTTCCCCATTGCTGCTTTCCCTGCAGGGTAACTCTAGCTAATCTAATAATTAGTGGTAGGAAGCTTGAAAATCTGCAAACTAATTTATACATAAGAAAACTATGCTTAAAATGACATTAACTCAATAGATTTCTGTGTGAGGCCTGGCACACAGCTGCACCATCCCCCCTTGATATATCCCCCGTGGTGCTTTGAAATGGGAAAAGGCATTAGGGTCTGGCAGGGAACAAGAGGCACATAAAGGAAAAGGAAGTTAGGACAGAAATTGTTCTCTTTAGTACTGGTGAAATCCTATAGGCCATCCCATGGATTGCAGAGGTATTAACACTCAAAGACTAAACAGTAATGATGATTCCTCTCAATTATTGAGTGCTTACCATGTCTAGAGTGCTACCATAGATGCATTATGTATATTATCACACTTTAAAATCTGATATCCCCATTTTATGGATAAAAACACAATGGCTCCGAGAGCTCCATTAATTTATCTAAGCTTTACATTTGCCAATAGTGGGGGTCAGGATTTCTATTTAGCTTAACTTTTTACTTTCAAAGTGTGTTGTCTATTGTAAGCACACTTTTACAGTGAACTTTTTTTTTTTTTGGTACCGGTGATCAAACTTGGGTCCTTACACTTGCAAGGCAGGTGGCGAAACCACTGAGCTAAACCCCCAGCCCCTACAGTAAACTTTTATCCAGATTGTCACTGACATTCAGTACTTCAACCCATTTTACATTTATTACTATCAGAAATCTCACAGATATGCAAATACCAGTTTTTATTTTAAAAAGGAATTGAACCTGTGTTTTACACTATTTAATTTTTCTATTTGCTTTCACAGCAAAAGTCTTTGCAAGTCTTTGACTTCCTCTCTTTTCCCTCTCGCTTCTTCTCAATCTTTTCCAGGACTGCTGTCATCCCGAAAATAAAAGTCGATTAAGATTGACTATAAGTCTCAGTTGCATTAACTTGTGCCCTGAGTTTTATAGTTTCCTCCCTTATACGAGTTCTGAGCTTGCCTTGCTCTCCTTTTTCTAGAAGTTTGAGGTTCAGTATTAGATTGTTTCTTTGAGCTCATTCTGTTTTCCTGATGTGAGAATTCACTGCCATAAATTTCCCTCCTAGGACTCCTTTCATTGTGTCTCATAAGTTCTGGTATGTTGTATTTGCATTATCATTTAATTGTAGAAACTAATTTCTTCTTTAATTTCATGCATGACTCATTGGTTGTTCAGGAGGATATTATGTAATTTCTCTGTGTTTGTGTATTTTTGTCATTTCTTTGGCCATTTGAATTATTGCACTGTGGTCTGATAATATGGATGGGATAATTTCAATTCCTTTGCATTTACTTAAGCATGTTCTATGAGCTAGTATATAGAGTATTTTGCAGATTGCCATGTGCAGCTGAGAAGAATGTGTATTCTGATAAAAAAAAAGATTGACAATGAGGTCTACCTTTTTCTCCTCTTCCTTGTCCTGTCAGCCTCATTTGACATGGTAGATTCTTCTCAGTTTCTTGCAACTGCCTCTTTAATTGACTTCTGTTCTTCTGGCTACTTCAGTGGCTTCATCTTACCAAATTTTGTGATGCCTTCTTATGTTTGAAGAATTGGAGTGTTGCCCTAGGTTCAGACTGAAGGTGTCTTTTCCTCTACTTTTATGCTCTACTCCTTTAAGGTCTGACAGCTCAATCCTCAACCCTTCTAAAATCCACTTACTTCTCACATCTCCTGCTATCTTCCTTGTCCCAGACACCATCATCTCTTGCCTGGACTCTTACTGTAGTCTCTTTATTGGCTCCTCTTTTTCCTTCCTTTCTCCCATAAAATTTATATTTTTCATAGAATCCAATATAAACAACTTAAAACACAAATCAGATTGTAAGTTTCCTGATTGAAGCCCTACATGTCTTTCTACTGCGCATGGAATACAATCCAGTCTTCAGTAGTGAACATGTTTAGATTTATACTTCCTTCTTTCTCATATCTTATTTTTAACTGCTATCTCTTTTGTTTCCTTGGTTCCAGTTTACTGGACATTTTGCTCTTTTTCAAAAAGAAGTTCACCTCCATGTCATGGCTCTTTCCATAACTGGTTCCTACCTTTGAATTCTTGTCCCATAGGTTTTCACATAGGGAATGTTTCTTCTCATTCAGATCTGTTCTTAAATGTAATTTCTTCTGCAGCTGTCCCTATAATCCAATCAGGAAGGACTTTTAGCTCTTATACTCTGTAATCCCTTATCATGCTGTATTTTTTCATTATAATACCCTATCCAAAATTGTACATATTGTCAATGTACCTTTTTTTAATTATCTGTTTTCTTCACTAGAATATAAAACCTGTGAAGATTAGGACTTTGCCTTTTAACCACTATTTTCTCAAAACAGAAGATAGTAAATATTCAGAAAGTATCAGAATTAAGGGATAGATATATTTTAATAAAAATAGTTATTATGTGTCCCATTATAGGCTTTCCCCAGGGTAAAAACCTTATTCATCTCCTCTATGATAAACTATTTCTCAAATTCTTTTCATACCATTGCATTTTCATTAATTTCTTCTACACGATCCTTTAATTTCTTTCAAGACTTCATAGTAGCTGACATACATCAGGAAAAAAAAAGAGAATGATAGATGTGGCAAGCAAAATAAAAGGGTACAGATATGCTGACTGATGTTGCTTCTTTAGGCCCAGATGAGAAGTCAGACAGCAGAGAATAGATATCAAGTGTTGATGCAGTGCCACACACCAAGATTCTCACTATGCAGCATTGGTGAACATAAGCAAAGAATTAACATTCACCCAGATCTTATTCTTCTAGTAGGAAAACAATGATATGATCAGTGATTATAAAATTAAATGACTGGTTACAACTATGTGAATGACTGTGCAGAAGTGCAAATTTTATTTTATTTAAAAAAATTTATTGAACTTATTGGTTCATTTTATGTGTACCTTATGATAAGATTCATCACTGAGAATTTGCAACTGTAAATGATATATCTTGATTCTTATTTTTTTCCCATTCCCCTGCCATCCCTTCAACCCCTTGAAGTGCAGATTACAAAAAAATGTCTATCAAGTAGGCACCAGAGAGTGGTCCAGAGAAATACATCTTGCCTAATATCCAGGCATTAGGAAAACAAGGAAGATGAGGCCCAAGGATAAGAAGGAGCTGATGAAACAACAACAGCAACAATGATAAATGAGGATTCCGACCAGAGAGAACACATACAATATAAAAGATGAAAAGAAACATGCATTTTATAGGAGCTGAATGATGGGTAGCATAGCTTATGTTGAAGGACTACAGAGAGTACTGTAGGAAGAGAGCAGGAAGACATGGCCCAAGACATGTCCTTATCAGGTTGCAATGTGTCATGGCATGTTTCAAGTGGATTTGTCTCAAAGTTTACATTTACATACTGAGCCTCACCTGTACCCTGAATCAGTATTTTGGAACACACACCTAGGAATCTACATTTTATTATCACCTTCTCATGATTCCAGTGCATCTTAAATTGTAAGAACCCCATTTCAAAGAGAAGTGAGAATGCTACTTTTTTTTGTTATAACATTGTTTCTAGAGAATTCAATGTGGGTTTCATGTATCTCTTAAGTACTGACATAGGGAGAATATTAAATTATGTTTTTCCCAAATGCAAAAGATCAAGAGTTAAAAAAGGTATTAAACCATCAGACTTCATTGATGTTCACATCAGTGTATTTTATGTTTCAATTAACCCTCTGACTTCTGTCTCTGTATCAAAATGAAGAATGCTTATAGAGGAATAAACTGAACATGGGTGTTCCCGGTTTTGGCCTTGGGGGAACACTTGATACATTTTTCCTATTTATTTTAAGATATGAGAAAACCTTTATACTGGAAAGAATGTGGGATATGTGAGTTCACTTGTGTGCTCTCGGTGGCATTGTATTTTTGCACTCCTCTAATTTTGCTATACTACAAAGAGAGAAAATCAGACAACTGTTGACTTTTCTATTCACCAATTCTAATTGTATTAATTCAAGAAGAATAAACAAAGACATATAAATATCTACTAATTGCAAATCATTTGCAATTTTAGATTCTAAAATAATGAACATTTTTGGTGAAAGTGTGAAATATCTTTATTATTTTCATTTGTGAGGAGAAGAAACACACGCTGGAAATACTTGTTAGTTTCTTGGAATCGGAATGTTCTCTGCTGAACTCTTTCTCTTGAGAAGAATTAAAAGGAGGCCATTCTTTTAGGGTAGAATCAGGACTTCCTTTGAACAAGAGCTTAAGTTGCAGGCTGCTGATGACCATCCAGTTTTTACACATCTTCTACCTTGGTAGGTTGCTAGAAGTCTGTTCTCTGTGCTCTCTAGCCCTCTCTCCATTTATGCACAGAATTGTTACCCTGACCTCAGCCTTTGCAACCACTGCCATACTTTGAACAAGATTCATGAAACAACCCTGAATCAAATTAAATCACAAGGAAAACTGTAAAATATTTTGAGCCAAATGATAAGTAAAGCATGTCAAATATTTTTATTATTAGAAAAAACTTTTTTGCTTTAAATTTTTATATGCTGCAAACATTAAAGGACAAAGGGATATTATGAGCAATTACCTGCAAATAATTGGCAAATTAGATGAAATAGACTCTCCAAATAATACATCTTAACCAATTGATGCAAGAACACAGAGAAAACACAAGTAGCCTTTTATCTATTATAGTTGAATATATAATCAGCAAAAGTAAAAACATCACCATTAACAAAACCTTTCTATCAAGAAAATTTTAGCCCCATGTGCCTCAAATTCACCAGTTAATTCTTTCAAACCTTTTAAAAATACATAATAACAATTTCACTTGTTTAAATAAGTAAACAGACAGAAAAGAAACAGCTGTCATCACTGCACTTATAAAAAGTTCTATGTAATATTCAATAATAAGTGAATTTGATAAAGTTACCAAATACAAGTTTGATACATTAAAGTTATAGTATTCCACATACTCTCACTTAACAGTTCAAAATAAATAAAAGAAATTTTTACAGTAACATCAAATTATGCTATAAAACTAAGAACAATAAATGATGTTCAAAACTACAAAATATTATTGAGTGAAATTAAGACAGATTTAAATAATTAAAGAGATACACTTTGTTTCTGAATTGAGAGACTCAATATTACCTGAATGTTCATTGTTTCTAAATTGCCCTATGGTATCAATTCAATTCCAATCCAAATTCCAGAAAGATATTCATTTAGAAATTGATCAGCATATTCTAAAATATGTATAAAAATTCAAAGTACAGAGAATAGATATCTTACAAAAAAAGAAGTTGGAAATCTTACAATTCCTGATTTTACAACTGATTATAAAGCTATGTCAATTGAGAAAGTATATTATTATTATTTATTTTTTATGTTTTAATTTTTTTTTTTGTACTGGGGATCGAACTCGGGTCCCTTTGCTTGCACAGCAGGCAGTGAAACCACTGAGCTAAATCCCCAGCCCGAGAAAGTATATTATTGACATAAAGACAGGTAAATAGATTAAAGTAACAAAAACAAGTGATACCCATCTGGTGGATTTTGTTCTTGAAAAATGCTACCAGTGATATTTTATTTTATTTTAAATTATGTTGTAATTGACAAAAAATTATTCTCACCACAAATTCATGCTTGCCTTTTTACCAAAGTGCAAAGCCAAATCAATGGGGACTAGGAAATTTTTAATGAATGATATCATCATAATTGGATATTAGATATATTGGGAAAAAAACAAAAACAAATCCTTGACCTCTCCATCACCTATATATATACAAACGAATATGAGTCTGGTCACTAATCTTAACATGAAAACTAGAAATATAAAGCTACATGGAAAGAGACAAAACAGTGAAAAATATCTTTGACTTCAGGATATCTAAAAATTACTGTGAAAGGACAAAATTTACTAATCAGAATGTAAAATGTATAAGTGGGCATTATTAAATTAAAATGTCTGCTTATTAAAGGACATTAATAAGAAAATAAAATTTGAAATTATAATGTAGAAAATAATATTCAAAACACATGAAGAAGGCACACATCTAGAATATAGGAAGAACAGTGACATATCAAGAATAAAATATCTAGAACTAATAAAAATAGGAAAAATCTTAAACAATTAACAGAAAAATATAAATGAATGACAAGAAGTGGAAAAATATTCAAACCTATTAGTCATAAATGAGCTATAAATTAAAGCATCAATTGTTCTTCAATGCTCTTAGAGGGTAAAATGAAAGCTCCTTAGCATGACATCTATAGCCTTGTTCATCTCTACAAGATGCTGCAGTGCTGCTCTACTCAGGACTTCCTGAAAGCCCTCAAATCTCTGCAGTGCTCTTACCCCAGCCTGGTCCAATACTCATTCCCTCCCCTGTTTCATTTGCATATCTGAAAATCTGGTGCCTTCTCATTTTTCCAGTCATGGTTTACATTTAACCCCTTTAGATCCTCATAAGGTCCATCAGTCCAGCTACTATACCTCTCTCCACCCCATGTTGCAGAAAATCACATATTCATTTGTATTTCTAGCAGTTATACTAATGTATGATAATTTGATTTGTGTTCACTTTCTTTTCTAGACTACATTACTAAAATGCCTCACAACATGAATGACATTTGGAAGCGCTCTGAAATTTTTATTGATTGAATGAATGAATGATGAAGTTGAAGGGATCAGTGAGACTAAGTTAGAGTCAGCATGTATGAATTCTGGCATCTCTGGGGTTTCTGTTGCATCTCTGCAAAGCTGTATCAGTCAGAACAGCCCTTTTCACAAATAAAGGTTTTGCTTTAGTTTATAAAGCTGCTCCCAGGGAATCCCTACTGTAGCAGGCAGATACTTTCCTTAGGGGATTATTTGTCTTTACACCAGATACCCAAGCATGAAAAAACACCTTTTCTGTACATAAGCCAGGCAATTTCTAATGAAAGCAGTCATTATTCTTGAAAGCCTTCTAGAAAATCCAAAATGTTGCAAATGTCGTGTTGATAAAGACTTTTAAAGAGATAAGTATGTGTCTTTGCAGTGGTCTGAATCAAGAGATTGCAGCTCAATCTCTTCACCTGGTGAAGCCTTTGTTAAGTAGGAGGAACTATGCCAGAAAAGCAGAGCCTGGGTGTAGAGACAGACAAGCACCTGTGCTATTTGAGTTCTGAGTAGAATAATCCTTAAATTTTACTGACACCATGATCTCTACTTTAAAACAACATATCACTTGATTGCAGTTCAACTTTAATTCAGTTAAAGCCAAATATTTGAAATATTTTATTAAGCCATCATTCTAGGAAAAGAAACAGGTAGAGAGGGAGAGGGAGTGGGAGAGAGAGACTCAAATATTCATTTTTCACTTCCCTATTCTTTCTGGAGTACCTCCACATGACATATAACAGAATATCAGTAAAAACCCACTGAAGACTTTGGCCAGAAGCCACTAGTATAGAATCATTTCTTAAAACATAAAATAATATAGACAAATACTTCCCTAAGCAATAAAGAAGGTTACGAATCTTTTTTACCATCGAAACATTTGTGGGACAGTTAACTCAGGCAGCACAAGTACACAAAATAACAAATTACAAATTCAGGACATTTACCTCATTTTTCAGAAACTCTGTGCCACCAAAACAGTCATTTCAGGGCTATACAAATGTGAACTGATGTTTCTTTGCCAGATCACCTTGTTTAAATCTCCACAAAACACTACTGCCATCAGCAGCTAGAAACTTGGGAAGCAATTTAGTAAGGTTGATATAATTTGCAAGTAATATATCACTGCAAGTAGATGGTTTTATTAAACAGCTGCAGGATGCTTGGTAAAAAAAAAGAAAGATTACATTACCTTCATCTATCCTCCCTCCCATCCTTTCCATTACTTTTGTTTTCTTTTTTTGATGTAGTTAAACTTCTATGTTGGAGAATGATGAAATAGAGAAAACCCTAGCAAGTATTGAACTAAAAATATCACTAAGTGTGGTATGACCCTCCCTGCTCACAAAAGCAAAGATTCCTGAGAAGTAAAAGCACAACATCAGCTGGATTAACAGATAAAACTTTATGGAGAAGGTGGGCTGTGAGTTAGGCCAGAATGGACAGAAGCAGGAGGAAAGTACTATAAGGTACAGAAAGGGCATCGAGCACTCCTGGGCACAGGGGTGAAGCAATAATGAGGTGCCTCTCCTGTAGGATTTTATCATTTTGCTTAGTACAAAATTTTATATCGATTTATTAAATTGATGACTTGGCATGTCTGCATTTTAATTTTGAATAAATCTGTATGTTCTCTCTGCAAATCATTCAAAATTCCCAAGACTAATATTTGTTCATACATTCGACCACTGTACATTACCATCTATGTTATAGGCATTATGTTAAAAATCACCAATATAAAATTTGAATCAAATTTTTAACATTTCAACCTACTGGCATTTGGTGTTTTACTGGAACTTAGTGTTGATAAAATTTCTGGTTGGAAGCTTTATGTGGGATAGCATAGAGGGAGACATTTTGACCAACAGCTTTACCTTGGGGTAGGTTTAGGCCTTGAATTCCTTGTAATAACTCTTCAAACACTGAAATTCCAAGTGAACATACTGTGAGAATGCGGAGGAATGGAGAACAGTGTGAGGGAGACAGAGAAGGCTCTCAGCAAAATTTTACAAAAACTTAGGAGGAAGTGAATTCAGAGTGATTAACATCTGGTGCTTGCATGCTCTCCACTACTCACAGTAATTCAAGGAGATTTTATTGCATTTATATACATGTATTTCATGGAAACAAGTATGTATCCTAGATAGTTCCTTGAACTGAAAATGCAAAAAAAGAAACAACAGAATTTTTAATGAGTTATTTAGTCCATAAAAAGGCAGGCTTTGAGAAGGAAGCACTTAACAAAAAAGATTTGGCTTTGAAGATGAGAAATCGCCATTACTTAATTTCTGATGTTTATTAGACATTGATTGCAGCCTGGTCATCTAGTCTCCCTAAGCTTTTGAATTTACAAAATTTTCATGTAGTATTTTGTACCTGAGAGCAGCAGTGAAGAATTCAGGGCCACATAAGCTGGAAACTCCAAACAAATTCTTGTTTCACCTCCTTCAGATTTACAAGCTCTGCTAAATGTGATAAAGCTTGCAAAAACCAGATACTGTTCCCTGCTTTAGAGGAGATAGAAGTGTTAGTTAATATTTGTTTGAGGGGAAAGTAATGAAAAAATGGACAAAAATTAAAAATAAATATTTAATGAAAGCTACTTTAAATTTTTTAAAGTTTTTTTTTTCCAGTTAGTTTTCACATGGGCTACCCACCCAGAGATTTTGTTTTCTGCCTTTGACTTTTCTTTTTCCTCAAATATGCTCTACTATGTTTTTCCCAAGGTTTTTTTTTTTAAATAAAGAAACTTTATGTAATAGTTTATCTAATAATAAATGCCACAAAAGACGCACACACACACACACACACACATATTCATTCATTCAACATATCCTCAGGTATCATCCTCTAAGGAAACAATACATAGGATGCACATTGAGGCCATCCTCTTAAGTGAAATAAATAGGACACACATGTGTAAATACCAAATAGTTTCTCTAGTGTGAGAGACTGAAAATATAAATAAGGACTGAAAGGTATAATAGACAATGTGAAATAGGAAGAAAAGGTCCAAAGGGGAAGGGGAAGGGGAAGTGGGAGTGGTAAGGGAAAGGAAAGAAGGGAAAGGAATAAATATGAGAAAAGGAAAAAATGGAAACAAAATCTTTGTAAATAGGGAGGGGTGGAGGGGTTGAAGGGAGGGCAAGGGAATGGAGAATAAAATAAGAACCAAGATATATCATGTAAAGGTACAAATTCCCAAATGATGAATGTCATCATACTGTATACCTAAAATGTGTCAATAAACTTAATGAATAAAAATATAAAACAATACCTGAATTCATATTGGGTGACTTTTGTATAAGTTATATCCTTGCCAAAACCCCGGAGATCCTAGGTATCTTGATGCTCAAATTTGTCATATTCTCCCCATTAATCACTAACTAGTGAAGCAGCTACCTGACTAAATGCAAAATACGTGAGTCTTAGATTTTATCATCTATACTTCATCAGTATTGGATATATGTGAGCTTCCTAGCTCCTCAACACCAAGAATGGATGCATTAATAACTTACTCAAAATCCAGGCAAAGGAGTTTTCTCTTGACTGGCTCCTGATTTTATCCTTCAGGAAAATGTGTGTCCAGACAAGGGGAGCTTAGAGCTGAGAGATGAAATCTCATGACTGGGGAACTGTGTTTAATAGGAGCTCTCCTAGGTTCTTCCAGGAGGAAAAAAAACAAACAAAACAAAAAACCTCAGTTTATTGGTTCTTTAGCTACCTTCACTCCTACTCAAAAGTGGTTTAGGTGGACTAACTCCAGGATTAGGGTAATGAAGAAATTTTATCATAATGATTCGCATTGAGGTAGTTCTGGGCTATGCCATCAAAATATATTTTTGTTTATTGTATACCTATTTCATATCTAGCCTGTGCTTGCATTATTTCATGTAAGAAAAAAATCTTGAGAAGCAGATGTATTTCTTTCTTTCTTTTCATTTTTTTTTTTTTTCAGTAGAAGAGGAAACTGAGGATCAAGAGAGTATGCAAGTTACCCTGAGACGTCACAGGGTCAAAAGCAGGGCCATCAGGGCCACCAACAGAACCAAGGTCTGCGTAGGGCTGTGGCCTGAGCATACCACTATCCTTCGGTGGCCACTTTAACAAATTGTATTGAGCTCAAAGCCAAATCAGTTGAGGATTATTGATCTCACTATTACTTTAAGTCATTATTTTCATGAAGAATCACTGGATTCTTGGAAGAGAGCAAATAAGCAAATGTATAAAGTGGATTAACAAAATGTTTTCCCTTTATCTGAGAGGATGCATTACAGCTAGAAGAAAACATATTGTATACTCCCTCAAATTAACTCAATCATTAAATATGGAGTAATAACGGCAATGCTGGTTAAGAAAAAATCATCAAAAGAAGAATTGAGTAGAATGTTTTATCTTTAATTGCTTTGAGATACAATCAGGGTTCTGTGATGTATGATCACTTTTATTTTCACTGTGTGGTCAGTAAAAGTAAAATTCTCATTCAATAGAAAATGAATTTAGTATTGATTCTCTGTACATTTAAGTCTATGATAAAGTACATAAATGGAAAAACTGTTCTCAATAACAGAAATTAATATGAATTATAAAGCAACCAGTTAAGAACTAAATGACTAGATTGCTCATGTTTATTTATTTATCTATTTATTTATTTTATTCTGAAGCTCTTTTATTGGTACATTTTAGGTATACAATTCATTTACATTTATCATTGGGTGCTTGTACCTGTACGTGATGTATCGTGGTTCTTACTTTTTCCCCATTACTTGTGCACCCTTCACCCCCTCCACCCTTCGTTATTTACATAGACATCATTTCCATTTTTTTTCTTTTCTCATAATTTTTCCTTTCCCTTCTTTCCTTTCCCTTTCCCCTCCCACCACCC
>NW_004624774.1:4028645-4039317 GCF_000247695.1 Heterocephalus glaber
TTTTTGGGTTGGGGCTTTCCCTGGTTTTGAAATCAAAGTAACACTTGCTTCCAGGAATGAATTTGGAAGCCTTGCTTCCCTTTCAATTTCCTTGAGAGTTTAAAGAGTAATGGCGATAGTTCTTCTTTAAATATCTCATAGAATTCAGAAGTGAATCTATCAGGACATGGGCTTTTCTTTGTTGATAATTTTTTTATTACATTTTCAATTTCACTCACTGTAGTGGGGGTGTTTAGAGTTTCTATATCGACTTCATTTAACTTTGGCAATTCATATGTATCTGGGATTCTGTCCATTTCTTCTGTGTTTTCCATTTTATTAGAATACAGGTACTTGAAGTAGGTATTGTTGATACTCTGGATTTCTTTTGGATCTGTTCTGACTTCACCTTTTTCATTCTTAATTGCATGGATTTGAGCCTTTTCTTTCCTTTTTTTGATAAGGTTGGGTAAAGGTTTATCAATTTTATTTATTCTTTTGAAAAGCAAACTCTTTGATTCAATGATTTTTTTATTGTTCTCTTAGTCTCCATTGCATTGATTTCTACCCTGATCTTTATAATTTCCTCTCTTGTACCAGTTTTGGATTTGTTACACTCTTCTTTTGCTAGGAACTTGAGGTTTTGCATTAGGTTGTTTATTTGAGTTCTCTCTGTTTTCCTAATATGAGCATTCATTGCTATGAATTTCCCTCCTAGAACTGCTTTCATTGTGTCCCATAGATTCCTGTGTTGTACTGCCATTATCATTTACTTGTACAAACTGTTTAATTTGTTCTTTAATTTCCTCTGTGATCCATTGGTTGTTTAGGAGGGTGTTATTCAGTTTGCATGTGTTTGTTGGGTTTTCCGGTTTCTTATGTTATTGGTCTCCAATTTTATTGCACTATGGTCTGATAATATACAGGAGGTAACTTCAATTCTTTTATGTTTACTTAGACAAGGCATATTCTGTGAGGTAGCATGTGGTCTATTCTGGAGAATGACCTGTGTGCAGCTGAAAAGAACATGTATTCTGATTTTGTGGGATGGAACACTCTATAAGCATCTATTAAGTTCATTTGTTCAATAGCTTTGTTCAGTTCTAGAATTTAATTGTTAACTTTTTGTCTAGATGATCTGTCTATTTGTGATAGTGGGGTATTGAGTTCCCACACTAAAATTGTGTTAGAGCTTATTTGGCTTTTCATGTCCATTAATATTTGCTTTGTATACTTGGGGGAGTTTGTAATGGTGCATATATATTTAGGATTGTTATCTCTTCCTCTTGGATTGTTCTCTTCACACGTATGTAGTGACCATCTTTGTCTCTCTTAATTAGTGTTGGTTTGAAATCTACTTTGTCTGCAAATAAGATTGCTACCCCTGCTTTTTCCTGGGTTCCTGTGGCACGGAGAGCTGTTTTCCATTCATTTACTTTCAGTCTATGAATTTCTTTTTGAGTTAGGTGTGTTTCTTGTATACAGAATATTGCTGCATTTTGCTTCTTAATCCATTCTGCCAGTCTATTTCTTTTGATTGTTGAATTGAGGCCATTTACATTGACAGTTATAATTGATAGATATCGACACATCCTTGTCATGATATTTTACTTTTGTTGGCTCTTTCTTTTTTATTCCCCCCTTTCCTTTTAGTTTCTTACCTTGCCTGGTGGCTTCCTTCTGTTGGGCCTCATGGAGTTGTGACCTTCATTGTCTTTTTCTAGGATATTGTTTAGAATTGCTTGTAGTGCTGGTTTGGTGTTCATGAAATTTCTCAGGTGTTTTTTGTCATGGGAGTATCTAATTTCCCCATCGATTCTGAAAGATAATTTTGCAGGATACAACAGTCTAGGTTGGAAGTTATTTTCTTTTAGAGCTTGAAATACTTCACTCCAGGCTCTCCTTGACTTGAGGGTTTGTGTTGAGAAGTCAGCTGTGATTCTAATGGACTTTCCTTTGTAGGTGATTTGTTTCTTTTTTCTAACTGTCTGTAGGATTTTATTCTTCTGTTGGGTTTCAGGATCTTGACTATTATATGTCTAGGTGTAGATTTTTTCTGATCGTGGCTAGTTGAATTTCTATATGCCTCACTTATCTGTGTATCCTATTCTCCACCTCTGTCTGGGAAGTTTTCTACTATTATTTCTGTGAACAGCTTTTTTATGTCAATTGTACTTTCTCCTGTTTTTTCGTGGACTCCTATCAGGCTTAAGTTATTCTTCTTTGCATCATCTAGCAGCTGCTGGACTGTTTTCTTGTGGTCCCTTACTATTTTTAAGTAATCTGTTTTCATGTTCCTTAACAGCAATCCTGTCTTCTATATCTGATATTCTATCTTCAGATTCCCTTAATTTGTTGTGCATACTTTCAATGGAGTTTTTAATATCCTGAATATCTGTTTGAATCTGTTTCATGGATTCCATTTCTTTCTGATGCTGGGCAATCATGGTTTCCATTTCTTTCTTATGCTGGGTATTCATGGCTTCCAGCATGTTTCTGAGCTCATCTATTTTTTTATCAGTTTCTGTTCTAGAGCCTCTAATCATGTGTTTCACTCTGTGCACCATCTCTATAGTCATCTGGGAGATTATTTCTTCTTTGAATTTTTCTAAAGCCTTATTCATCTGTTTTGTTACTTCCTGTGCTATCAGTTCAGGGTGTCCAGGTGGTTGCTTATCAGACTTTTCCACCTCATTTCCCCCAGAAATTACCCTTGGTGGGGTGGGAGTCTGAGTTTGGGCCTACCTTAAATGTCTTCTCCTTTTTGTTTTTGGTACCATCTTTGGTTTAATTCCTGGATTGATACTTCAAAATTGCTTATTGTAAATATCTTTGTTGCTTGTAATTAGAACCCTTATGGAATGATTGCTTTTCAGAGGTGTCTTCCAGATATAGCTGGTCTTTAGGTTTAGAGTCTCTAATGGCTCTGAGGCTGTCTCATTTTCATTTTACCAGGAAGGACCACTGACTAGATCAATAACAACACCTTAGCCCAAGTGATATCATCAGCAACACCATTGCATCAAGTACATCTTAGAAAATGACTATTTGTGGTAGTTATTAATCTATCACCTTCAGCTGTATGAATTAAATCAAAATTGAGGACCAACCCAACATATGTTTATAGTGAATAAACTCTTCAATATAGCAGCATTACCCTTTGGGATAGGGAGTTAGAAGAAGTTGGAGAGGGAGTGCTAGATAGGTAGAGAGATAGAGAAAGGTTAGCAGTGAGGCCAGAGGACACAGGAGAGAGAATGAAGAGAATAAAAGGAAAATAAATAAGAAATCCAAATTAGGGCCAGAACAGGAACAAAAAGGGAGATGAAGAACAATGTAGGATAGCAAAAGAGTGAGTGAGAGAAAGGAAAGTGAAAAGAAAGAAGAAAAAAAAGAAGAGAAAAAAATTTGCAAAGAGTGGGAAAAAATTAAAAATAAGAGAGAGAAAAAATCAATAATACTAATTTTGGAAATAAAAAATAAAAATGAAAATGAAGGGCCTCCTTCAGGGTATGTCTCTGCTGTCACAATAGGTAACATAGGCAGCAGTGTGCAGATATAAGTCAATGAGTCTCAGCAAGCCAGTTGCAGAACCATGAGATTCAGTCAGATTTGTGGCTGCAAGTCCCGAGTTGAGCTCCCTGTCGTCCTGTAGAGTTGAACTCTGCAAGGTTGTACTGCAGTTTCCAGCTGCCCTTCCCCTGAAGATAGTCCAGGTTCAGATGGGAGGTGATGATCCCTCCAACTTACCCAGTATGATGGTCTAGTGGTCTGGAGTCCCCTGTGTCTTTGTAGTGTGGAGCCAGGTGGCGGTACAACCAAGAGGATGTGGGGGTGGTCTTGGAGGGGCCTACACGGCTTAGTGGATTGCTAAGGTGTGCGAGAGCTGGATGGGGCAGGGCTCCTTGCCACCCGGGACCTCTCCTGCATCCCGAGGATGTGCCTCACGCTAGATTGCTCATTTTTTTTTTTTTTTTTTAATGTTAGTATATTGGTTTCATATGACTCAGTGACTAAACTTTGGTTCTGTGGTCAGATAATTATAAGCCCTGATATTAGCAGCTCTGTGACTTTCAAAACAGACTTCTCTAAGCCTCAGTTTCCCATACAAAAGTGGAGCTAATCATAGATCTACCTATGAGTTTGTAATGAGAATTGTAGGGATGCTGAATATACACAGAGCCTGGCCTGCTGTGATTCTTTTCATTTTTTTGGTACCAGGGATCAAACTCGGGTCCTTGTGCTTGCGCAGCAGGTGGCGAAACCACTGAGCCAAATCCCTGGCCCTTGTGATTCTTGATATACTATAATCATTTCAATAAATTTTATAAGATTTTTACCACTGAAATAGCACATAGGACATGGAAATGGCAACAGTTTCAGATGATTCAAAGCTAGTTCACTAGGATTTAAATTCTTTCTCATACCATGAGTCAGGTTTACAAATGAAAAGGCATTTTAACTATAATAAGTCTTCAAAAAGAAGGGAGAATACATTTATATACAGGCCTTAGATCATGTAATAATTAATAATGACTCCCTTTACTCAAAAATTTGATCCCATATTCTGTATTCAACAATGCTTGATAAATTGTGTTGATTTTCCTTTGTATTATTTGTTCTTGTATTAAAGTTAGCATTTAAAATGTATGGTACAAAGCTTATCAATTAAGACTTATGATCCTTGCATAGGATTTGTAGATGTCTATCATAAAACTATTCATCAGAGTAGCAATGATTATATTTTTTCAAATGCTGTCACTTCCATAAAATTTTAAAGTGTCAGAGTCAATGCTTTGACATTGTTTATGACTCAATTTTCACACTAAAATCAAAGAATACAATCCTTTAAACTGTTGATTTAAAAGGGCAGAAGTATAATAGTTTTTCCTAATTTTTACTCCAATGGACACAGAAGGCAGGCATTCCTTTGTCTGACAAACATCTATTAAATGTCTTGTATGTAATAAAGACCATCCCAAATTTGGAGGAGTACAGAGATGGACATGACATCATAGGTCCTAATTCCTTCAGACTTGCATTCTTGTAGGCATAGTTAGAAAATATGAGAGTGATCTACAAAAAGTGTGATGTGCTATAAAGCAAATTAAATGGAAAAATCTAGTTAAGAATGCCCATGATGAGGAGGTCTCCTTTAGACTGTGTAGAAGAACTGCTCTGTCTGTGTTAGTAGTTAATTATTCCTAGAAGCATGCCTGAGTAATCTTGAAGGTTTGGAACTGGTCTACATAAAACATCAAAATGAGAGTCACTTTCAAAGTATAGAAAGCCTTCAGGTAGTTGGATATATTTCATTTCAGGTTATCAATAGATATCAAAAACATGAACTCCCTCTGCTTTGGATGGCTGTACCCAACTATTTGATTACTCTGGCACCATCTCCTCTGGGAAACATCTCTAATCTCCCACGTGTGACTTTATATCTTTCTGTGCACTCTGGTGGAAATTCTATGCACCTCTTTTTATAATAGTCATGAAAGAGGATTATTTATTACTCCTACACAAACTGATAAGCCCCTTTACATTTGAAAGAAAAGCCTTGCCTTACTTGAATCTCTACCTGGTATAGCTGTAATTTACCCTACCAGCACAGTGTAATACATGAAACACAGGACACTACTGTCAAGATTCATTTAGTAAGCATTTTTTTCTCTATATGTATGTGTTTTCTCACTGATACTTAACTTATTCAAAATTACCTTATTGGACCTCAGAAATGACATGGCATTACTGAACCAGTTTATTCTTCAGTCTGGTTATGGAAGCCTGGAAAAGATATTTAAGCACTAAATGTTCATCTCAAGAATATAGTTAATAGATAATGATTCATAGTTATTGGAAAATACACATAGGTGTTTTTGCATCCCCCTCCTCTCTAATCAAGCCAGATAATATTTCCTTCAATAACTCATCTTGTCCCTTATCCTCATTGAAATCATTTCTTCTTGTCAGCCTTAGTTTACATTTGAATTTCTCACTTAAAATACATCTTGCATTTCACACTTTGAATCCTTGGAACAAAGCTGTGACTGGGAAATGGTGCAATACAATGGAAAGAGCTTGTACTGGGGATCTGGTGGGGGTGAAAATAAATCAGGGAGATTTTAGTTTAATTTCTGGAGAGTGGCATCATGCCAGTATTGCTAGTAAATTAGAATCAACCCTAAAGTGGAAATGCTAAGTGAAATGTTTTAATATGTTCAGCACTGTGGGCTTCAAATATCTTTTACATCAAAGTTATTCATGAAGTTTTGGGATTTTGAACATTATTTTGTTCAAAACCCCAGTACTGTGAAATTCATCTGCAGATCCAAGGAAAGAGAATCTCTTTGAGGAAATTTGAGGTGATCTCTGAAGTTTTATAAAGATATTCTCATGATACTATATAAATTATTAAATATATATATTTTTCACAATACACATATGCTACTTGCTACTTCTGAATATTCTCTTAGAATAGATGTATGGAGTTGTGTGCATTATGAGGCCTCATTTGGAATACCGTGAATATCAAAATAAATAATAGTAACTAATTATATTCCACCAATTAAAATAAGAATTATAGGATTTTATGCTAAAATAGAAAGAGAAAGAAAGAACATCATAGAAAAAAAGGAAGAAAGTTAGCTCTTCCTTCTCAAGGAATCATAATATAGAAGTTAAAAAAATCATTAATGGAAAATAAAACTTGTAATTTAATAGGGAACAGAATATTTATGTGTTTTCAAAATAGCTCCCAAAATTATCTTTTGTTTACAGATAAAAAATAATTTTACAGTGAAACATGTTAGATATCACATTAACTGATCAAAGCTGTCATATATCACCAATTTTGAGACAAAGGAACCAAGTATGCTTCATATCATTATGGACAAAGAATGAGAGGTAATGTTTAATTGATATTTTCATATAAGATGCATAATTTTAATCTACTTAGGAGCAAACATTAGACAAATCCAAATTGAAGAATATTCTACAAAATATTCTACTGGCATGCACATGTACATTTTTAAAATATAAAGGCTAAGACAAAGAAAAGCTGAGGTACTGTTCATTTTTTTTAACTAAAAACTCTTGACAACTGAATACAATGTATTATCCTGAATTGGGCTCACATCTGGAAAACTTGGTTATAAAGAACATAACTGGAAGAATCAACAAAAGTTTGAATATGGAGTAAGGTGTTTCAGGTTTGGGAAACTACATTGTGTGAGCCAAATCTACCCCAGAGCCTTTTTTTGTATGATTTACAAGTGAGGAAAGGAATTTATATTTTAAAGTTTATAAAAACAAGAAAATGCAACAGAGACCTATAAGGCCCTCAAGGCCTAAAATATTTATCTGCCCTATTTTTCTAAATTCTGGACTATGGTACTAGTAAAAGTCAAGATATATTTTAGCTTTTAGATCTTACACTATATATCCTTTGCTTTTTCTTATGTGAGCCAACAAATCCCCTTTGTTCTTCTTAAGCCACTTGAATTAGGGCTCTGACACTTGCAGTGAAAAGGGTCTGGGCTTATACAAACATCCTGCAGGACCAAGAAAGCATGCTATTTTTTCTTTGTTCTTTCTGAGTAAATGACAGAAAGATTTCAATTTGTAATTTTCCTCTTTAATCATTTTTGTTCTCTGATAGAACTAATAAAGAAAACTGTGAAAGGTCAATTGTTTGTATCAATTGTTTGTATATTCTGTAGATATTTTTGGCTTTTGGTAATCAAGATAATCACTAAATTCTTTTTATTTTCAGTGTAGAGCCTATTTAAGTAGGGAAGATCTTTCCCAGGACTTATCAGCTCTCTAATCACACTGTACAGGTACAGACATTTTCCATTTAATCTGGAGCATGTGTTTTTTGCAAGTGCCATTATGCATTCTGCTCCCCTCTGAAGAAATATTGATGAAAGGTGTCCAGTGTAATTAAAAATGGATTCATAATGAAAATGCCAATTCAATGAACATAACTAATAACACTGTGAGTCCACATAATTACTTCTTAAATGGTTTAAAGATCTGTTAGGAAAAAAAAAACTTCACTATCACATTATACTGTTTTATAAATTTACATTTCCAGAAAATTCATAAAGTCATTCTAAAAGGAGGGGGGAGTTGAAGGGAGATAAAAGAAAATGTCAAAATGATATAGAGAAAGAAACGTTTTTTGGTTTTCAGAATTAGGCCATGTGTCTGTCAGCTTCTTGCTTCAATAAAAAATACCTGAGTTAGTCAACTTCTGAAGAGTAGGTCTATTTTGGCCCACACTTTTAGAGGTTTTGGTCTAGGATTTATTGGTTCCATTCCTTTAAGTCTGTGCCTGAACATCATGGTGGGAGCATGTGGAGAAGGAAAACCACTGACTTGATGGCTGGGACATGAAAGAGAGAAGACAAGGAAAGGGCTAGGGCCTGCTATCCCCTCATGGGCACACCTTCCATAACCTGAATACCATCTGCAAGGCCCCACCTATAAAGGTTCAATGATCTCCATAGAATAGCATCACTCCAGAGAACAAGACTTTAACACACAGGCTTCTGGGTGATACCCCACATTCAAATGTTGCCAGGCCACAGTACCTTATTCCTTCTCTTCCCACTCATCTCCCCAAACATACGTGTAGCATGTAATGTAGGCTGGGAACTGTGGCATGCACTAACAATAGAATTGTTAATACAATACAGCCCTTAATTTTGAGGTAATCGAATGTCTTAGGAAAAAAATTTTTCTTATGCAATTGCAATGACCTCTAAGTGAAATAAAAGTTGTACATATAAATCTTAATTAGCTCACAGCTCTCAGAAAAATCTTGCTCCCAAAATGAAAGTTTGATGTGAGTATTGAAGGTGAATAGAAGCTTCTAGGATAATTTTGATGAAGGAAGGAGATATATGCCTATGAAAGAAATATTACATACACTATGAGTAGAAATTTAAAATAATGAAAAATCAGAGAAGTTGTTATAGACACTTAGAAGTTCAAGAAGACTTTAAGGTTAAGGTTAAATACCAAATAAAAAAAATGAAAAAAAAAGTTTGTAAACATTTATAGAGGAATATCTTAGATTTAGAGCCATTTTGAACAAATAAATGAAGATAGCCAGAAAAATAAACAAAATAGAGAGAGAAAGAAAAAGAGAAATAAAATCAAGAAGAGAAGAATAGAGAAGGGAAGAATGGGAGGGAAGGACAGAAAGAAGGAATGAGCTGAACATGGTTTAGCAAAAGTTTATCCAGATCATTACTGATCAAGAGGTAGCCATGGGAATATCTTCCAAAATGGGAGCAAGCTGTGCTGTTCTTGAATTTATTATCAAGAGACAACATTTGGACTCTAAGTCTTAACAAACCTATCAAATCATTCCAGAACTGATGATTTACCTAAGAAAACATATTTAATGTAGACGAACCCACAAATATGTCACATATGAGAACAGTCCTCACCTATTCTCCTTGTTTTTGTGCTTTTAGTGATTAAAGTGTCAACTTGATTGGCCTTGGGATCTGCCCCAGGGGATTGGTGCAATTTATTTCTGGATGGGACATGGAGGCATGCCCTTGGGGTTTATGTCTGGTCCCTGTATTCCTTCCTCTCTGGAATTGTTCCCCTGCTCTACTGGCCAACTGCCATAAACTAAGCATTTTTGTTCCTTCATGCCCTTCCCTCATGATATTTCCGCTGTGGAGCCAGCTGACCATGAACTGAATCATTTGAGATTGCCAGTCAAATTAAACCTCTTTAAATTGTGAGTGTAAGATATTGTGTCTCAGTAACAAGAAAAGTGACTAATATGGCACCTTTCCTAGTCTGTAATTACAGAGCCCCCATTGCTTTGGAAATCCATAGCTTCAGGAAATGTGGGTGGGCCAAACTGACCCCTAGCAAGATGCTCCTTGTAACCAATTCTTCTGTAATTAAAACTGAAACTGTCCATTCTCAGTGTTATGGTTTAGGTCTAGATGTCCCCACAAGGCTTCATGTTGTCATAGGATTGATTTAGAGTGTGTGAAGCTGGAATTGATTCATGATGCAATGCTAGGCTCAAGGGCAGTAGGATTAAGGGTGTGAGTGCTACCCACCCTAAGTAGTCTAAATAAGATAAAAAGGGCAGGGAGACACTGTTAACTCTCTTGTTACCTTTGCTACCTTGTGTGTGCCATGTTGTTTCTTCTCTGCCATCCCTGTTTGTCCTCCCTGCCTTGGAGTTAGCTGATTATGGACTGAAACCTCTATGAACTGTGAGCCAAATGAACCCCTTCCCCTTTAACTTTGGGTGTCTGGTATTTTGTCTCAGCAACAAGAGAAAAGTAACTAACACACTCAGCCTTTAGTGAATAGTTTTTTAAAATGGCTGATTCCAGTTTGAACAATTGGAAGTGATCTCTTTTTATTGACAACTCAGTATTTAAAAAAAAATATAAGCCTGAGGTCATAGGCAGTAATGAACAACCTGAGAGTCGGTAGAGTGGAAATTGGAGCTATGAGACGAAGTAAGAGCAGGTCCTCCTGTCATTGTCTGTGCATCTAGGACTGCTAGTAATAGGTTTTCTCAGGTGTTGTTTTTCTGCAAATGCTTTTAATTCCAATTTTTAAAAAATTAATTTTATTGGTACATTTTATTGGTACATTTTAGGTATACAATTCATTTACATTTATCATTGGGTGTTTGTACCTG
>NW_004624774.1:4053384-4091701 GCF_000247695.1 Heterocephalus glaber
TGGTACATTTTAGGTATACAATATAATGACATTCATCATTGGAAATTTGCACCTTTACATGATCTCTCTTGGTTCTTATTTTCCCCTTTCCCCTGCCCTCCCTTCAACCCCTCCATCCCTCCCTATTTACAAAGACTTTGTTTGTTTCCATTTTTTCATTTTCTCATATTAATTCCACTCCCTTCTTTCCTTTCCCCTACCCCTCCCACTTCCCCTTCCCTTTTGCCTCTTTTCTTCCTATTTCACATTATCTATTAGACCTCTTAGTCCTTATTTACACTTTCAGTTTTTCACACTAGAGAAACTATTCAGTATTTATACATGTGTGTCCTATTTATTTCACTTACGAGTATTGCTTCAATGTGCATCCATTTAGCTATAAATGTCTCTAATTTCTCACTTTTTATGACTAAGTAGTACTCCATTTTATTAAAAAAAAACACAAAAAACCACCACATTTTCTTTATCCAGTCTCCAGTTGATGGGCATTTGGGCTACTTCCAAGTTTTAGCTATCACAAATTGTGCTGCTATGAACATGTGTGCACATATATCACTGTGGTATGACTCTTTTAATTCTTTGGGGAAGATCCCAGCAGGGGAATAGCTGGGTCAAATGGGACTTCCAGTCCTAGTTCTTTGAGGTATCTCCATACTGATTTCCACAGTGGTTGCATCAGTCTCCATTCAATTTCTTCCTCTATGACCAACATCAATGATGAATTCTGATACCTTACAGCCCCTTCTTTGTGAATCCTGAACTTCAATTTTTGTTACTCAGTACCACTGTAATACCACAAGTGTTACCAGGCTGGGTATGAAGGATTCCTAAAGCTAAGATGAGTTAACCCACCCTAAACAGAATAGTTGGAGTTTCTCCAACTCCTTTCTTGGAAAAATAATTTTCAGGTCACATCAGTAAAAGGCACAGAAGAATTTATTGGGCAGATTTTAGGATGTATTCATGAGTGAAGTGTGGACACTTAGATAAATGAGGCACACTACAGTTTGAAACTAGAATATTTATGTGTGTTTTGGCTGGGGAAATCTGTGGAATATGATAAACTATAGTTTTGGTCTTGGTTTGATGGGTGGGGGAGGATGGCCCATGCACAGACAGTTGTCTGCTCATAGGGGAAATTCTAATTTATAGGTGAAATGATGATCTATTCACAGGTGAAAGAGAACCATTTGCAAGCAAAATGGAAATGGCTGAACCCATTTGCAGGTAGAAGGGAATTCCCAGGCTTTCTGTGTTATGAGAGAAGAGAAAAAAAATTAAACTGGTCTTATTTCTTGAAACTATAGTTTTAATTTTTAAAATTATGACTTTTCTTGTCTCTTTTCTGGCTAGTTTTTATTTTTTTCCTGTTCTACCTCAAAAAGCCTGCTGTTTTGTATGCAAAAGATCTTTATTCCTAAAGGGCAAATATTATTTAGTACTCTCTGACTAATATCTTATTTAAATGCAGTGTGTACTTTCTAGCTCACTGCAGGAAGATCCTACCACTCCATATCATTTGATAACCAAATGGTTTCATTCATTTCATCGTCTGCATGGCCCCTGTTTCTAATTATTTGATTTCTATCTTCTGAACTCGGGAGGACAGTTGGATATTCTCTGTTCTGCAGACTCAATAGAGGAAGCACCTGTGGGGGCAATAAAAGGAATTTGTGTTAGACATAAAGTGAGTCACTGTTTTTTAAGAATTAATAAATGGCACAAGGTGATACCTACTGAGTTTTAGGCTTATACCTTCTTCTCTTCTTTCAGGCATCTAGATCCCTCATATACAAACAGCCTTGTAGACTCAAATTTCAATATTGTCTCAACAGTCCTGTGAGATTGCCAAAGCACTCTGCCAACTTTTCTCATTTTCTACAGCTGCCTCTTGCCTTTCAGCTCCTTAGCCTCTCTTCTTTTTGCCAAAAGCTGGCACATTAATTCAACAGAGAGCTATTACTTTGTGTATATAACTCACCTCAGTGAATGTCCTTCTCTGAAGTGTTGACCTCACTAATTCTAGTTGCATTGTCATTTTTATTGTTTTCAGATTGTGTGTGGTGAATGTGTGTGTATGTGCCTGTTATCAGGTTCTGGGGTTTTGGGGACTCCTTCTAGAGATTCTTTCCAAGTTCTTCTTGTCTTGAACACAGAACTGGACAAAACAAGTGGAAAAGGTAGTGAGATTTTATATTTTTTATAAGTAAGAAAAGAAACATACTCTGCAGAGCAAGTGTAGGTCAATTAAATATAGGAAAGGAAGTATATCCACAGGGTGAGAAGGGACTTCTATGAACGAGCACAGTGGCCAAGAGCTCAAGGTTGGCCATTTTGTTTTTTGGTTTTTTTGTTTTTGGTACTGGGGATCAAACTTGGGACCTTGCACTTGGGAGGCAGGTGGTGGAACCACTGAGTTAGATCCTGGCCCAAGGTCAGCCATTTTGAATAGGTTACTTTACATGACAGAAATTTACAGAGGTCACTAAAGTTAAGGACCTTAAGAGACATAAATTTCCCTACAATAATCTGGTAGCCCCAATTTAAAAGGAGTGTTTAAAATCTGGGAACCTTTCCTGGCTGTAGTCCAAGCAAGTTAGGTCTACAAAAGAAGGACCAGAAAGATTTAACCGTGTTAACTTTTAAGATGGAGAACAAGGCCCTGGAACTGAAGATTGTAGATGGCTTTGCAAAACTAGGAGAGAGAAAAAATGGGCTGTTCTCTAAAGCCTCAGAAAGAAACGCAGCCTTGCTTGCACCTCAATTTTAGTTCAGTAAGTTACTGGAATTTCCAGACTTCAGAATTGTAAGATGGTTTGTAAGATAAGCCACGAGGTTGTACTAATTTGTTACAGTAGCAATATCAAACTAATAAAATATTATGTGTACCATTAATGATACACATTAATGACATAAAAAGTGGTGGCAGTGGAAAGGCAACTCTGTGAGCTAGGGTAATGATGGAAAACTGTCCAAAGAAGAAACAAAATGAGTAAATCTGAGGACAATATAGAGAACATTTTACATGGGAGGATTGGAAAGAATATCAATTTGATGGAAGGCTAAAGAGCAGGACTGGAGTGTTGGTGGGCAGGAATAGAAGACTAGAACAATAAATAGGAGGCAAAGCAAGCAGGTACCAGATCTTGTAGGTCCAGGTAGAAGGTTCAGATTTTATTCTTATTCTGTTAAGGGGTTTTAGCAGGAGAATAATATGGTCTTAACTACATTCTTGACCATGTCCCCAGAAAACCTGGTTTATTAGATTTATGAAGGAATATTTACATAAGCATCCCATCTATTTCTGGTGTGGGTGATCTTTGAATCACCTTGTGACAAACACTGGTTCGATTTCTCTGCTTCTTTGGGGACTTTCTCTGGCTCATATGCATGTTTCCCAGCCCCTCCTTTTTTCTTTCTTGCAAGCACTTTCCCCAAATACATCCTAATCTCAGAAACATAGAACATTTTTTAGTTTCCTCTAGTTGTTCATGGAGCCCAAAAGTTTTCTCAGTACACATTGATTTAATTGAATTGAGTGATATTTTTATAACATCACAATTCCTGGTTATCACTTTTTCAGGTTGAATGAATATATATATATAATTTATAGTATATAAATATATTTTTATATATTCTCTCTATATACTTATAAACACTTTTATTGATGCTCACATTATGAAAATTTTACCATTTTTCTTACTTTTATCAATCCTTCAAGATTATGCTACCTTTAAAAAATCTGCTTCTGCTAAAGTGAATTGGTTGATTGCTTTGTTTCAGGAAGGAATTATTTATTTATTTTTTAATAGGGAGTAAAAGTGAGTAATATAAGAACACAGAGATCGGGCAAGGGAAAGGATGTATCTCTAAAATAACCCAAAACCATAAATTGGATTTAGGAAAATATCTTATATTTGGACCAGCATGGAACCTGAAGATGTTTTTACAAACTACCACAAAACTAGGCCTTTCCTTCTGTGTCAGCAGGCATTGCATTCAATTTGACCTTCTTGCTTCTTTGAAGATAACTCCAGAACTCTCAGTCATGCTTATTTGCCAAAGCAGTTCCTTATCACTCTTCATAACTACCCAAGACAAGTAGATAGCATAGAGAGGAGTCTCTCATTTAAAGAGGTAGCCCACTTTATCTGTCTTCATTCACACTATCTTGGATGATTGAAAGCCAGAAATATTTTTAAACTGGTAATCTTTCTTGCCTCATGACTATGTTTATTCATGGGAACTGATGATTACCAGGCAAACCTCCTATTAAAGGCACACCTGTTTGAGGTGTTTCAAAATTATCCTTGATCTTATGCAAAATTCAGCAGCTGTATGTAGAATGTTTGCCTGGCTTCTCATCTATTTTTGTTTTTCATCTCTGTCATGGCTTTGGGGTTGTGTTTGCATTTTTTCAGATGAATTACTTTTAAATGATATCATTAAATTAATGTAGGAGAATATTCTTATGTAATTGCTTATAAGGGGAAGAACTAAGATAATTATATAGGTACTCCGGGTTGCTGGATGCTTTTCGTTTTGAACTGGTGTGCTCTGAGTATTTTGTGTCCTCTTCTATCTATGGCAGCAGTTGTAGTTATGCAGTATTTAGAAATCATAGCAATTAATACAATCATAAACTGTTTTCTGCATTATCTGCTGACTTCTTAGTCAGCCAGCCCTCTCTGTAACTCAGTCTGTATGGGAGATGAACATCTCCAAATCTTTTTGTTATATTTTAGGGTTCTAGTCATACAATGATATGGACTCTTCTAGTTCTAATTTCAAATATCCAGGGGAGGCACCTACTCCCTCCTTGTGGGTCAGGTGTTTTGTGTAGTTCACAGAAACCTCCAATTTTGAATGTGGGTAATTAAGGGAGCACAGGTGAAGGAGTGCATTTTACAATGACTCTATACATGTCTCTAGATGATTCCCTATTTTTCATTATCTCTGTGGTATCCCAGGGCAGGATTCTCACAATATACTTCAATTTTGTTTTCTCTTTTAATTTCTGGCTATATCTATTTGTGTATTACATTCCATTCTTTTGAAGAGACAAATTTGGAATTGTTTTCTCACTGATTTGTCCAGTTTTATTGAATTGGTTGTTTTGGCACCACGTAGGTAATAAACTCTGATTCAAATATTAGGAATCATTTGTTTGATCAAAACATGTGCATAATACCAACAATCTGAACTTGACCCCTACCATTAGGCCAAGGGGTTTGTTCTGGCATTAGCTGCTTTTCTTTAGAAATTAGAAGGTTTACTTCTGGTTGATTTAATGTGATAATTTTATCTGTGTTGGCAGAATAAAATCAGATGCATATTATCATTCTATTTCAGTACCTCAGTAAAATATTTTTCTATCCTCTGGCACAAAAACCTAATTAAATATGTGCCCCCTGCTCAAGGGGTTGGGAACTTGAGTTCTAGAGAGAGTGCTGTCACTAACCTATAGTAGTGGCACAGTCTTTTAGCCTGTCAGTTTGGCCTTCTCTCATCTCTGAAAGGACTGATTAATCTTATTTCTAAGTTTCCTTCTAGCCCTAAAATTCTGAGATGCTTTAACTCCCTAAATGGGAATCACTGTATCTTTTAGTGAGCAATTATTTCTCAAAAGCCTCTGGACAAAATAATTCTAAAATAAGTTTTTTTTTTCCTCAGGGTGAGTTGTGGAGAAATTTTTAAATTATTTTTTAAAGAATTAAATAACTTAAGAGGAATGACCCAGGTCCTAAAGTATATGAGTCTTTCAAAAATCAGCTTCCTCTACAATAACAGAATTTTCTAACATTTTGGTGTGCTTTGTCTGAAGATATGAACAAAGAGACAAAATGACCAAAATAAATGTTGGTCTAATTCTTGTACTGAAAACTCAGAAAACGGGGTCAAAATGCAGGTCAAAGTAAGAGAAAATACTTTCTAAAAAAGGTAGATTAATAAGCATGAAATAGAGGAAGTGTTCTGCTTTGTAGACTAGACATTCCACTTAACATTCAAATAAGGTAGGGTTCCACACTGAACAGAGGAAGTTAAACAGTTATTGAATGACAAAGGTGAGAAACTACATACTTTGTAATCTCCCTGAGAGTGAGCAACACCCTGACCCACTTCCTTGCCAGCTTGACATTTCCAGTAATGAGACTTGGCCAGTGCCAGAGCAACTTTCTTGTAACCTCCAGGAGAGGATCCACAGCCTTTTCTCATGCAGTGTTGCTCCAGGCACAGGCCCTCCCATGAGGAAGAATACCACACGGTGCTCCTCTCTAGAAGATTTTTGAAAGCATTTAGCAATTTAAAGGTGTTTAATAAATATGTCTTGGTGAAATGATAGTTATTAGGATTTCATCTGTCAACTCAGTTCATGGATTTCTTTTCATCCAGATCATCTTGATGTACTTTATCTGTCATTTTGGCTGGCAGAAGTTTTCAATTATCTCTACTAATAGAAGAGAGTGATCAATTTAAAATAGCAGATTTTTCAAGAATAATCTTGGCATTGGTGTGAATTTTGATACAAAAATTTAATAAGAGTATGCCAAATATTCTTATTAGTTCAGACCAAGACTCTCCATACATAAAAAGAAAAACAAAATCTAGATAGATATTCCCCCTGGAATCTCTCAACTCAACACTGATTTAATGCAATCCCAATCAAAATACCAATAGCATACCTCACAGAACTAGAGAAAACATTCCTAAAGTTAATTTGGAATCAGAAGAGACCTAGAATAGCAAAAATAATTCTGGGCAATAAAGGCAATGTAGGGGCCATCACAATCCTTGACTTGAAATTATACTACAGAGCTACTGTGATAAAAAAAAACATGGTACTGGCAAAAAAACCCAAAACAACAACAACAAAAACAACAACAACAACAAAAAACAGACCCAAGGATCAATGGAACAGAATAGAAGATGCAGAAACAACTCCAAACACACTCAGCCACCTTATCTTTGACAAAAGGGCCAAATACCTCTGCTGGAAGAAAGATTGCCTCTTTAATAAATGGTGCTGGAAAAACTATTTTGTCTTTTAAAATCATTACAAGGTGTATGGAGAATCAGATCACAGAAAAAAGCAAATACTTGTCCTAATGCATGGCTAGCTTATCTCTACCACAGATTTTGTACCTTCCTATTCTCATTCAATTCAAATAACATTTATGGTGCACTTACTGTATATGAAGTATGGAATGTGAATTGACATAGTACCTTGCCCTTAAAGAGTTGACAGTCCAGCGGACACATGCACCCAGAGAAACAACTACAAGGAATTGGCAAACACTACACAGAACACAGAAGCAGAGATAAAGATGTAAATTTGGGAGGTCCTAGAAAGTTACAGAGAAATGTAACCTTTGTGCTCGGTTTGGAGGCTCTTTTAGTACCTCGGTAGACATGGCAAGAGGAGATGGGTTCCTAAAATGAAGAAATACCATGAGCATAGTCACAAAGAGATATGATCAGTGACTGATAAAAGAACAGAGAATAATTACATGTGGATTAAAACAGCAGGTATGGTGTGACCATAATGAGTCATGTCGAAAATCCTCAGGGAACTGATTAAATTTCATTTGGTCCTAGTTATTCTTTTTGTCCTGGTTGTTTGTCTGTATACACTTGGAATTTTGCTGCTGATATGAAAGAATGTTGCATCTTTGTAAGAGCACTTGGACCATTGCCAACTACCACTGCCCTAGCTTTGGCCATGTGGTACAGTCTACATATTCTGAACAGAAATCCTTTCCACTAGCCCCAAGCCAAATGATGTAAGACAAAACTGTATTAAACATTATTTGCTGAATGCTTGCTAAAATATAAAGCTCTGTGATTAGTGCAGCAGAGGAATCCACTTCCACAACTTATTGGTACTATGACTCTGGGAGGTACTTAATGACTTTCAATTTCAGTTTCTTAGATTGTAAAATGGGAACAAACTTACAAACCTCATGGTTTTATTGTGAGAGTAATGCTAGTTAAAATACGTCCATGGGACAATGCCCAGAATCAGACTCTCAGTAAGTGGTCATTTTTATTTCTTACTATTATATGTTAAGGTTTATACAACTTAAATCTTATGTGTAGCATAAAAAGTGAATACCTAGCCATGAAGAACCTACAAATTAGCTCGAGAGGCAAATAGGTGCATATGACAGACCTAATAACTCAAGGCTACAGGCAATGAGTTCAATAAATGAATACAGAGAATCACAGTCCAGGAGAGCAGGAACCAAAAAACAGAAACTTCCTTAGGAACCAGTGCCAGAGGAAGAAATGCTGAACTGTAATTGAAGAAATGCTGAAGCCTCAATGCAGACAAGACTAAAGATTACAATTCCAAGGGGACCCGGTCACCAGTGAGCAGGGGACACACTTGTGGAGTTTACCTCTGAGAGATCCACCAATTTCTCATAGTGACTAGCAGAGGAAAACCCCTTTGTGCTTTTGATGGGGTGAAGGAATAAGGAACCTTTTAAAATACAACAGAGCATTCTGTTCCAAGCAAGATCTGCTCTCAAGAGAAAGTATTTAGCCAGAGCCTGGCCCACTGGGCTTTTTAAGAGCCTACCTGACCTAGGGGTGGGGGAATATCCAGAACTCACCTCCTCTGGCCTTCCTCATGGGAGAAGGGAAATACCTAAGTCTAGCCCACTCTAGTCTTCCCATCCCAGTTAGAAGGACAGGAAAACATTGGTGAAATTCACCGTTCAGAACTACAGGCTTATTGAAAGACAAGACCTAATCATTGGACTCTAGATTACTTCCCACCCTCACACCTCACCACTGCAGTACTGAAGGTCCATTACAGCACTTCCTTGTACACAATGCACTGTGTCTGATTGCCCAGAAAATATTACAAGATACTCTCAAAGTAAAAAACACACAGTTTGAAAAGGCAGAATGACCATCAAAACCAGACCCAGATACTATAGCAATGTTAGAACAGTGTGATCCATGATCTAATACAAGTATTATCAATATGATGTGGCTAATAGAGAAAGTAAACATGTATAAGAAACAAAGGAGCAATTTAAGTAGAAAAGTGGAAATTCAAAGATTTAAAAATAAATGCTAAAGATCAAAAACACTGTAATGAATGGAGCTTTGTTGTTTTCTCAGGAGATTGGATTCAGATGAGCAAGAATCACTGCGCTTAAAGAGATGCTGAGTAGAAACTGTCAAAACTGCTAACTGAAGAGAATAGGACAGAGAATATAAACTCTGGGACTTGCAAAAGTGTAAAAGAAGGGGAGGAGGAGGAGGAGGAGGAAGAGGAGGAGAGCAACAGAAGAAATAACTGCAGGAATGATTGATTGTTTCCTCAACTTATTTTCAGACACCAAACCATACTTGCATGAAGTTCAGAAAACAACCAACAGGATAAATGAAAAAAGAGAAAAAGAAAGAAAGAAAGAAAGGAAGGAAGGAAGAAGGAAAGAGACATCCACGCATATCACTTTCCATTGTAGAAAACCCTTACCTATAAAAAGCCAATGATAAGAATTAACCAGACTTCTCTACAAAAGACATGCAAGCAAGAAGAAAGGAAAAAAATGCAAAATTTTTAATATGTTGAGAGGAAAAATTACCAAACTAGACTTCTATGTGGTGTTGTTGTTATGGCTCATGTTTAGAGGTTCCCCCAAAGCCTCATGTGGTCTTAGGTGGTCAGAGGTGACTGAGTGTGGGATTGATTTATGGTGCAATGCTAGTCCTGACGGCACTAGGATTAAGATTGTACGTGATACCTGTGCTAAGTAGTCTGAATAAGATAAAGGGGGTAGAAAGACTTCCCTTGTTGCTTTTGGATGGGCACCATGAACTGTTTCTCCTCTGTGACGCCTCTGTGCCATGTGCCACTGTGCGTTGGAGCCAGCTGATTATGGACTGAAACCTCTACAAACTGTGAGCTAAATAAACACTTTCCCAGGAGGCCAGCACTGTCCACACTGCTATGTGGAGGCCAGCCACCCCCTCAGACAAAGAAATAGAGCAAATAAACATATGAAAATATGTTCAACATCATTGGTCATTTCAGAGATGCAAATGAAAACAATGCTGAGATTCCACCTCACCCCAGAAAGAATGGCTGCTATCATGAAATTAACCAATAACAAATGTTGTCAGGGCTGTGGGGAAAGAGGAACCCTAGTCCACTGCTGGTGGGAGTGTAGACTGGTGCAACCACTGTGGAAATCAGTATGGAGATACCTCAAAGAACTAGGACTGGAAGTCCCATTTGATCCAGCTATTCCCCTGCTGGGGATCTTCCCCAAAGAATTAAAAGAATCATACCACAGCAATTTATGTGTACCCATGTTTATAGTGGCACAGTTTGTAATAGCTAAAACTTGGAAACAGCCCAATTACCCATCAACTGGAGACTGGATAAAGATTTTGTTTCGTTTTTTATAAAATGGAGTACTACTCAGCCATACAGAATGAGAAATTAGAAACATTTATAGCTAATGAATGCATATTGAGTAAATACTCTTAAGTGAAATAAATAGGACAGATGTAAATACCAAATAGTTTCTGTGGTATGAGAAACTGAAAGTGTAAATAAGAATCAAAATGTATAATAGATAATGTGAAACAAGAAGAAAAAGGTTTAAAGGGGAAGAGGAAGTGGCAGAAGTAGGGGAAAGGAAAGAAGGGAAAGGAAAAAATATGAGAAAAGGAAAAAATGGAAACAAACTCTTTGTAAATAGGGAGGGGTGGTGGGGTTGAAAGGAGGACAGGGGAATGAGGAAAAAATAAAAACCAAGATATATCATGTAAACGTATGAATTTCCAATAATGAATGTCATCATATTGTATGCCTAAAATGTGCCAATAAACTTAATGAAAAAAAAATAAACACTTTCCCCTCTAACTTTGCATATTTTGTCTCAGTGAGAGAAACAACTCAGACAGCTCTAAATTATCCTTTAGAAGTAAATTAGAAATGAAGACTTATTAAGATACAAAAATTTAATTTGTTGCCAGTGGACCTACCTTGAAAAAAAGTTACGTTAGTTCTTCAGAGAAATAGAATTATACAGACCAAAAATTCAGACTTAACTATTTAATAAAATATTTAATAAAATAAAAGCTTTCATTTTTCTTGTTTTGAAGTGATCTAACAGAAAATTGAAATAATAATAGTATCAAGAATGAATTTCAGGGGCCGAGGATTTAGCTCGGTGTTTTCGCCGCCTGCTGTGCAAGCTCAAGGACCCGAGTTCGATCCCTGGTACCAAATAAATAAATATACACACACACAAAAAGAATGAATTTGACTTTGGACACTATTCCTTTATGTTTACTTCAAGAATTTTTTAGTTTCAGCATTTTGAAATATTTAATTCATTTTTAGTGGATTTTTACGTGTGGTGCAAGAGATGGGTCAAATTTTATTCTTTTTACATAGATGCCTAGTTTTCCAACCCTGTTTTGTTGAAGACTATTCTTTTACAATTACATATTCTTGGCACTTTTGTCAATGAAAAATAGACTGTAGATGTATGGATTCTTTCCTGGGGTCTGTATTCTTTTCAATTGGTCAATATGTCTGTATTTAGAAACTGTGTTTCTAGCTTTTTTCCTCTTAAGGTTGATTTGGCTACTGATTGTTGATTTGTGGTTGTATGGTACTTTAGGACTGCTGTTTTTTTGTTGCACAAAATAGTCATCAGTTTTTTAAAGGATCACAATGTAGATAGATTTAGTATAGACATTTTAACAATATGATATCTTCCAGTCTATGAACAACACAAATATTTCTCTATTTGTTTTTGTGTTTAATTTCTTTCACCAATGGTTTATAGTTTCAGTGTGGAAGTCTTTTACCTCCTTTATAAAGTTTGGTCCTAAGTATTTTATTCCTTTTGAAACAATTGTAAATGAGATTGTTTGTGTAATTTCCTATACCAATAGTTCAATGCTAGTGTATAGAAACACAATAGTTTATTGTATGTTGATTTTATATCTTGCCAGTTTACTAGTCCTTAATGATTTTCATGAAATCTTTTGTTTTTTTAAAATACAGAATCATGCCACTTCTTCCTTTCCAGTTTATTTTTCATGCTCAATTGTTCTAGCAAGTAATACATTGAATAGAAATAGCTAGATTAGACATCCTTGTCTTATTCCTGATTTTAATCCAAAATATTTCAACTTTTCATTACTGAGTATAATCTTAGTTTTGCACTTTTCAAATATGGCCTTTATTATGTAGAGGTAATTGATTCTCTTCCTAATTTGTTTAAAGCTTTTGTCATTCCAGTAATATTTGCATTTTCTCAAATGTTTTCTCTCTATTATGATGATTGTGTGATTTTTATCATTTGTGCTGTTATTATATGTATCATATTGATTGGTTTTCTCTTGTCCGTGGATCCATTTTGAATCCTGGGGATAAAAAACACCTCATCATAATCTGTGATCCTTTTAATATGCTGTTCCTTTGTTATTATTTTTTTGAGGAATTTTGTAAGAGAGAGACACAGATTTTCATATCAGAGATTTTTTCCTCAAAAATTCTGGCCTGTAGTTTTCATTTCTTTTTTCTTTTTTTTGGGTACTGGGGATCTAACTCGGGACCTTGCGGTTGCGAGGCAGGTGGCAGAACCACTGAAATAAATCCCTAGCTCTTTCATTTCTTGTAGTATCTCTGTCTAGTAATGGTATGAGGGTAATATTTGCTTTACAGAGTGAGTAACAAGTGTTTCACCTCTTCAGATTTTTGGAAGACTTCAAGAGGGATTGGCATAATTTCTTCTTTAAGTGTTGGTTGAATTTACCAATAAGACCATCTGATTTTAGGTTTTCATTATTCAGATGGTTTTAACTATTGATTTAACTATAATAGAACTAGCTATACTTATGTTTATACTTACTATTTCTTCACGATTAGTTTTTTTGTAGATTATATGATTGTATGTTTCTGGGTCCTTGTCCTTCTATTTTAGATTTTCCTTTCTTTTGGTCTGTAATTGTTCATAGAACTCTCTTTTGATACTTTTGTGTGTGTGGCATTAGTTGTAGTGTCTCCTCTTATGTTCTGATTTTTAGTCTTCTACCTCTCTTTTTTAGCTATTCTGGCTAAAGACATGTTGATTTTGTTATCTCACTAAAAATCCTAACTCCTCATATTGTTTACTTTTATTTTTTCTTCTTTGTTTCATTTCTACTCTAATTTTTATTATAGTATTTCAGCCTCCATCCTTGGGCTTACTTTTATTTTTTTAGTTTCTTACAATGAAAAGATTAGCTCTTATTTAATGTCTTTCTTTTCTGTTTTTTTTTCTTGGTACTGGGGATCAAACTCAGGACTTTGCACCTGCAAGGCAGGTAGCAGCGCCACTGAGCTAAATCCTTGGCCCTCTTTTTTTTTTAAACTACTTTTCTGTTTGATTTCTTCTTTGACCCAGTGGTTCTTTAAGAGTGTGTTATTTAATTTCCACTTATTGGTGAATTTTCAAGTTTTCCTCTTGCTATTGATTTGTAGTTTCATTCTATTGTGATTGAAAAGATAATAAGTATCATTTCAATATTCTTATATTTATTAAAGCTTGTTTTATGATCAAGTATGTGACCTATATTGGAGAATGTTGCATGTGCAGTTGAGGAGAATGTGTATTTTGCTGATGTTGGGTGGAAATTTTCCACATTCAATGTATGTATCATTTTTCTCCTTCCCTCCACAAGGAGATGCCAGGGGCTGTAATCTTTCTCCAAATTGTGCTGCATTGAGCTGGGGTGGGGAGACAAAGTATGGTAAGTTCTTTCCCTAAATGTCCTACTGACTTAGATGTTCTGATGTCACATTTATCTGAATACAAAGGATTCTTAAATATTTTCTAGATTTCTCACAAAAAGAATCAGTTCTTGTACTGCTGTTAAATGTCTATCTGTGTTTGGGGAAGAAAGGTGTGGGCTTTCTATTGTGCCATCTTGCTGATGTCATTTTTACTCTTCAATCCCTAAATTCCTGCTATCATGAGTTCTTAGGAGATGGGATTTGTACAGCTTTTCTCTGTGCCTTATAGCTGCTGCATAGTCAGTGCTTATCAAATGTTTGATTGATGGATACAAATAAGAATCAAACTATTAAATGATCAGTTACATATACCTTGACACATTTTTCTTAGTTAGATAACATGAAGTTTGGCTTTAATAAGTACAAAAACATTTGCATTGTTTTTTCCAGGCTTTGGTGTTTTACTATTTTTTCCGGGTTAATCCTTGAAAAAAGTTTTGTATTCTCCAGGTTGACAGAACAGGAGCAATTCAATGGGAATTGGCAATATATCATTTTACCAACTCCTCTCACCCTTCATTTTATGCACAAGGGAAGTCCTGGGATTTAAAGGTTGTTCAGAGCTGTAGAATTTAGTCCAATACTTTTTCTCCAACTAGTGACAGGATCATATGGCTTTTTCCTTTCCTCTGTTAAAATGATGACTTTTGGGGGTGGATCTTCCAATGCTGAACCAACACTGCATCCCTATAACAAAACCACTTTCTACATACTGCCAGATCTGACTTCCAATAGTTTGTTTTGTTAAACAAATTTCTATCTATGTTCATACTTTTTTCTTCTATTATCTTTACCCAGTTTTAGGATTAGCACAGTGTTGAGCTCCTAAAATGAGGGAAGAAGTGTTCCTTCTTTTTTCTGCTTTGTTTGATATAATTTATCAGTTAAAATGTTTATGAGCCTGCTGTTGTCATATAGGTAGGTTTTCAAGCTAGGAATATACTTTCTTTAATAGGTGCTATTCAAATTTTATATTTCCTCCAGAGTTAGTTTCATTAATTTGTTTTCCAAGGTACTTCTTAGAAGTTGTCAAATTTATTTCAAAAAAGATTTTTGTAATATGCTGTCTATATCCTTTTAAATTCTGTAAAATCTGTGGTAATGTCTCCTAGATCTTAATATTGTAATTTAAAAAATGTATAACTGATATTGTGTAACAGGAAGTAAAGGTCTAAAGGAGCAGGGGAAGTGGGAGGGGTAGGGGAAGGGAAAAAAGGGAAAGGAAAAAATATGAGAAGAGAAAACAAATGGAAACAAGGTCTTTGCAAATAGGGAAGGGTGGAGGGGGTGAAGGGAGGACAAGGGAAGGGGAAAAAAATAAGAACCAAGAGACTCATGTAATGGTACAAGATCCCAATGATAAATGTAACTGTATTTTATACTGAAAATGTACCAATAAACTTAATGGGGGGAAAAAAAAGGTTGTTCAGAAATCTCACTGCTAATTAGAGGAGGAGAAGATATTGGAAGTAAGGCCACCCTGAGTCTTGCTCTTTATAATATATCAAGCCATGTCTCAAGTCTGGAATAATTAAGAAATGTGAAAAATACCTCAAAATGTTTAAGTAAAAAAGCACTTCAAAGGTAAATTTATTATTCAGAGGTCATTATTTCAGATCTCCAGCTGTTAGAGAACAAGGCTGCCTACAACTCCAGTTTTAACAGATGTCTGCTAAGTACTTACTACTAATAATTGAAATAGTGGCAACAGTGCTCCAATTAGTCTACAAGTATGTATTCATGCACTCACACTTTTTTCCATTCTCACTTTTTTTGTAGGTATTAATGAATCTGAACAACATTGACATTCAATATTCTGAATAAGGAAATTGAAGCTTAAAATATTGTACCTGCTGGGGAGATTAGTGTAAGCTATTTAAAAACCACTTTTTTTTGGTTACCAGGGATCGAACTCGGGACCTTGCACTTGCGAGGCAAGCAGCGGAACCACTGAGCTAAATCCCTGGCCCTAAAAACCACTTCTTAGTTAATACATTTAGGTTAAGCATTTGAGGAATATATACTTGTGAAGGTAAATAAAAATAATTGCAAGCAATCGTTTGTTTACATGGAAAGGTTGGATGATAGCTTTGTTATTAGGGAAAAATATTGACATGAAAGATGAAATGGCTAAGCATTTCCATCACTGTTCCCCTCTCAGGCTCTTTCACTTGTGAAATTTGAAACAAGGTGAGTTACCTCTCATTGTGATTAAGGTTAGATATTTACTGGCCTACTTACTAAAAGCCTTGTTTTTCCATTCATTCATTCAAAAAATATTTATTAACTCTAGTATTTTCTACTTACATCTTACTAAGAAAAACACATGGTATGATTCTATGAAATTTTAATTTTAGTACATGAATAAAATCAATTGGACATCATACGCTAAGGATACTGCCTATATAAAACTTACTTAAACTTTTTAAAGCAATCTGTTAAGAATGTTACAGTATCTTTTAAAGGATATACCTAACAGGAAATTACATAACTTGTACAAGATAAAAAAAATTAGCATTTTGAAAAATTGGGAAGGAAATCTAATGATTTTCATGCCAGGGTATGTTCTCCTAACCAATCTAAGTTGTAGAATCTCAAGGTGGAGCTAGAGAGTAGCTCTTAAAATTGGAGCAGGGAGAGTTGTCATAACTCTTTTTAGAATAGAACAAAACAGAACTTTTCCCTCCTAACCCAGACAAAAAAGTAGTAATGCACAAACATGTATTTACAATATATTTTAGTGTTATCCTGACCTTTCAAATTGCTTCAAAGACCTTGCATGGAATGAGAAGAGGCAGTCCTCAGATCCAAGGTTAAGGCCACCTGAAGGAGAAAATCACCTTTGAGCCCATCATTTCAACCTCTGTGTTCTCATACATTCTGGGGAACCAGAAACTTACACATTTCTTACGAATTCACTCAGGGAGTCAGTAAATACTGCCCTCTTTTCTCCAATACACTTCTGAGCTACCTACCTACATCTAAGTAAAGAGAACTTTATTCCTAAGAGGTAGATTAGAACCACTTCTCTTTAAGGAGGAAGAAATGCTGTGAGTTTAAAGATGCTAGGATTGTTTTTTTCTATGAAATGAGGAGTTAATGTATTAAAATTCTATGATATAAATCCAATCCTATTATTTGTTGTTAGATATTATAAAAATCTCAACGTACTATGAAATCAATGTCACCCTAAATATTTTTAATAATCTTAATTGCTTCAGTTTAACTGTAATTAAAAGTAACCCAGGACTAAATGCATTCCCACTTGTTTGGCCTTCAGTCTAAAGAAAGAATATTTGTATTTTTAAAACTTTTCTAACCCTGAAAATAACCAATGGATCTGTTGTTCAAATAAGAGCCTAAGGAGAAGCTCGATCTCTTTTTTTTCTAAATTAAATAATCTGGAAGTCTATTATTTATCATGACATTTAGGGACTTTTGAAGACCTTGAAAGGAAATCTGTAAATTCTGACATTAACCACAGGAAAAATCAATTTGATGAATTTGGGATTTGGATTCCTTTTGTGGGGGGGGGTGAAAAATACATGTGAAATATGAGCTTGTGAGTTTTATTAATCTTTTTATCCTTGGGGTCCAAAGGCTGACACTTCTCCATTAGGCACTTGAGGAGTTATAGTGATGGGCAATCCATCAGTAAGCCTCAGTCCATGAGCTTACCCAGCAGTCTCGTGGTCCAGTGATCAATATAAAATGACCCAGTAAAAGCCCCTGCCAATGTTGTCATCTTATTGTGACTTGAAAAGAACACAAAGAGAGTCTAATTTCATGTATTTTTTTTTTTTCCTGAGGTTTGTTGTTCTTAGAGCATACCATTTCCCTTCAAGGCCCTTTAAAATATTTTGTAAAGTTTACACAATGTAGCATAACAAAACAATCATGATATCAGTATTCAGAATCATAAAAGAATCCCAGGTATGTGAAATTACTTAAGATTTGAATCTCTCTTCCTCCTCCTCTCCTTCTCCCTTTCTTCCCCTTCTTTCCTACAGCTTCTGTAAATTTTTTCTGGCCTAAAGTTATTGCAAATATTAAATATGCTAAAGTATGCAAAACAGTGAAATACTTGAAACTTAACTGGTATTTAACAAGTGTTTCCTGTTGTATTATTATTATTATAATTGTTTACTGATTTCAGAAGGATTTGAATGCCCTCAGAGCACCATTTGAGATAAGACAGAGTGTATGTGATAGAATGAGGTCTTGACTTCAAATGAACAAGCTGGGGATCTTCTGCACTATTACTGCTTAGTGTGCCACAGACTATCAAATCTGAAGGAAATATACTAGATTTATTTATTTGAAAAACCTGTGTGGTGCCTTACTATTCACAAGACACTGAGGCTAATCACTATAGATAAAGCTGTGAATAAAACAGACCAGGTCCCCCCTGTCATTGACTGTCCATTCTAATAGAAGAGGTAAATAAGGTAATCTCCTAATAGCCAGAAAGTGATAACTACTGTAAAAATAAATAACACTGGGGTAGAGTGGATGGGAGGAGGGATGGGAGAGATCTGATTAGTGAGGGTGACATTCAAACAAATGCTGAAAGAATGAAAATGGACTCCCATGGAAAGATCTGCAGAAGAAGCATGGCAGGCAGAGGGAACGGAGAGGACAGTATAATAAGAGGACCATGCTCAAGAAATATAAAGATCAGTGTGTCTAGGATGTAGTGAGGGTGGGAAGATATTAAAGATGAGGTTGGAAACATACCACTAGTCTTCCAGTAACTCCTAAGCTCCTTTCCTGGCTTCATTTTTGAAATTTCTAAGGTGGTGACATTAATTCTGCCTCTTTCCATATTTAAGAAAAGAACATAATAGAATATTCACACATTAATAAGAATTCTAGACTAATTTGTAGAAAAAATTAACTATTTTGGCAACTAATTTTTTATGTTGTGTCTTGCATGTGTGGGTGTTACTATGTTACAGTTATTAAATGTCTCAAATATTTCCATTATCTCAAAGATTAAGAATGAAATGGACCATGTCCCAGGCTTGTTATAGCCTAAGGGGGAGACATCCAGAGTAATTTTATATTTCCTACATAAAAATATATTTCTTTAAAATAAATTTTTAAAAATGTACTATGTGAGTCTAAATATTTTCTGCTATTTAGGATACAGCTTCTTTTATACTGGATTAGTCTAGGATTTCCTATAGATAGTGCAATGGCTTGTTAATGAAATATTGATTTCTAAATTTAAAACCTTGCTAGTGTCATATTATCAATCTATATGAATACTTCTTTAAACTAATTAATAACAACATTGACTTGAACTTTTAGAGATTATAATTAATCATAATCATACAGTATTATACAAATTCTTAGGTATAATGTGATCTGTTAGAAATCAGACAATATTTACATACAATTACAGTAAGCTGTCATTTTATTTTGTGAAGTGTTAATGCTGCAATATAATCTGACATATAGTATAGCATAAATATGCTGGACTGTGTCTGGATAGAAGAGTTCTCTCTCTCTCTCTCTCTCTCTCTCTGCTGTTCATTCCTTACATGATTCTTAAGAAATCACTTTCTTTTTTTGATAACTACTTTATTCATTTGAGAATATAAACAGAGAGAATGACCTGTATTATATTTCTAAAAATGTTAATTTTGGAGGGTGCCATGCCTCAGGAAGAAGATGACTTTGGATATCCCTATTTTTTTTTTAACAGCTGCCTGTCTAGGGCCTCAAATCTTTATCTCTATTTCTTTTTCTCATTATGCCTTTTTATCTATCAATGAGACATTTCAATGTTGATGTGTTGCAGGTGCCTAAACTGAAACTTGACTCAAACTGAACCCTGTCTTCCCTCTCAAATTTAGTCCTTCTAAGCTTCTTGTTTGACTACATGGTACTGACAACCATGAAGTCATTCAACTGAAAATATATGGTCAGTATGTCTCACAAGTAATTAGTTACTCAGATTTACAGATTATAATTCCTAAATATTCATTCTAAGCTGTCATGGCTGTTCACCTAGATTCAGTCACATTAAGATATGATCTTATGTGGACTATCTAAGGCCATCTAACTACATTCATTGCTTTCTATTTTTGCTAGACTGTATTCCTTTCTCTTTTCTGCCTCCAAAGCAAACTCTCTGAAGGGCAAAGACAGTGACATTGCCCCTCAGCTTATGTTCCTTTTCTAGATTGCCACAATTCTGAAGTTCTAAATATTCTCCTTGTCCCTCAAATCACTTGTGATTTGATCCTGTGTATTGGTTAAGTTGTATGTTTTGTTTTGCCACTTCAATTTGTGCTACTTGATGCATCTTATTTGGGGAGACACACCTCACGGCCAAACTTTTTGAGAAGCTCTTTGTCTTAGTTACTTTCTTGTCACTGAGATACAATACTCAAAATCCACAACTTAAAGGAAATATTTATTTGGCTCACAGTTTGTAGAGGTTTTAATCCACAGTCAGCTGGCTCCAAGTCAGGGTGGCATAGCAGAGGAGAACCAGCTCATGGCATGGTAGCTGGAAGTAGAGAAAGGGATTGAAGCAGGGGGGAAGGAGATAAATGATCCACCTCTTCCAACAAGGCATTTAGCTATAAACTCAGCAGTAGACAATTCACCTATTATCACCCTCCATGATTTAATTATCTCTCAAAAGCCCGGCCTATGAGCTCAGGAGGCTTTGAGGGGATATCTACATGTAAACTGTAACACTGTTGTTCTCTAATACGTTCTACTTTTTGCCTAGGCTTATGGTAACTCCACCTTAAAATAAGTCCCCTCCCATATTAAACCCTTTAATAATTTGCCACTGCAGTTAGAATAATATACATTCTATTCTCTATTCCATAGGCCAAATTTCATACTTCTATAGGGTCTACATATTCTTTCTCCTGCTTACTTCTCTATCCTTATCTCTTTCCTTAGCTAAGGTGATATTCTGTATTAAATATACAAGGAGACTTCTGAGAGTGAAGGGGGTGTGGTGCAGAATTGATTAAAATTACATGATTTAAAAAGTTTTCAACAAGAGAAGTGTTCATTATTTTTTAAAAAAGAGTTCATTATTTTTCAATTAAACATTGAAAAATTCACAAATAAAATTTTTGATGGACAAGGCACCATGCGCTATGGATGGCCATTTTCCTAGCTCATTGTCTTCTAGTCAGACCACTATTGTTTTCATTAATTTAGCAAATGAGTACTTAATTAGTGGCAATGCTCTTCAAAGTACTTAGGACATATAAAAATAAGAATGTAGCATTAAATTGGCTTGCCTTCATAGATTTTTAAAGGGGAGAAGAAAATAAGTGAATAAACTAAACCCTGTGATGAGAAGTACTTATCAGGGGATAAAACAAGTTAAAGCAGAATGACCAATAAAACTTACTGCAGAAATTGAAATACTCTGTGCTGTTTGATATAGTATCAGATGGGGCTATTGAGAATTTGAAATTTTGATGGTGCTGTTAGAAAATTGGATTTTAAATTTTAACTTTGATTAATTTAAATATAAATAGATACACATGATTAGTGGCTAGTATGTTAGGCAATAAAGGTTGGGAATTCCTGGAAGAATGGGCAGCATTTTACATGAGCTGGCTATAGAATGTCTGTTGGAGGAGGTGACATTTGAGCAGCATGTATGAGTGAGGTGAAAGGATTGCTTGTAGAGATGGACTTTGAGGAGAGGAAACCAGGAAAAAAGAGCGCACATTCCTCAGGTGAGCAACTTCTTATGTTTGAGAAAATATAGCTGACAGCTGGAATGCAGAGAGTAAGATGAAAATGTTGTCTGAGTGTGTTATACCTGTTTTGATGTGAGGGCTGCCTAGGTCTTTACTTTTGCAGACATCTTCCTTCTGATATTGTCACTTAATTGGCTTCTGTGCATCCTTCTGTTTTCAGTTCAAAAACCAATAATGACCTCACCACCAGTTTCTTTATCAGCTTCATAATACTTATCACTATTTGAAATTACTTACTCTTTTATTTTCTCATGCATTTATTTTCTTCTTAACTAAATTATGAGGTATATAAGAGAAGGAAAGTTTCATTATTTTATTTTATATCATCCCTCCAATGTGAAACAGTTTCAGGCATATATTAGCTAGTTAATATCTCATCACTAGAGATTGAAATTAGCTACTTTCATTCCATTTCCTAGGGGAGGACTTCACTGATTGTGAAGAAAGAAAGAAAGAAAGAAAGAAAGAAAGAGATTTTCAGAATGTTTCCAGATAACCATATATAACCCTTTATAGTATTCTTATCAATTATAATTTTGTGTTTAATGCCTAAATTTTCAGCAAGGCTGTAGGTTCCATGGGGTTATCTTGTTGATCAAAGTAACAAGTATACTGACCAACCGTTCTAGTTTGCCTAGTTACCCTAATTGTAGCTCTGAAATTCCTGTCCTCAGAAACCTCTGTTATGATTTAGATCTAAAATGTTCCCCCCAAAGTCTCATGTGCTTGGAAAATGATTGGACTGTGAGGGCACCATACTCGCCAGTAAATTGATCCAGTGATGAATTCTGCTGCTGAATGTGCTGTTAGGAAGTGGAACCTGGATGAAGGCGGTCATTGTAGGCGTGACCTGGAAGAGTGCATTCTTGTCTTAGGCTCTTCCCTTCTCTCTGTGCTTCCTGGATGCCATGAGTTGAACAGCCTTTCTCTGCCCTGCTGTTCCATCACGCTATTTTTGCCTTGGAGCCAACCAAACATGGACTGAAACCTTGAGCCAAAATAAACCGCTCTTCCTTTAAGTTGTGCGTGTCGGGTATTGTGTCCTAGGGACAGGAAAGTTACTAATGCACCTTCAGTACTAGGTAAACCAAGTCCATTTTTCACCCTCAGCATCAGGCTTAGTGCCTGGCATCTAATATATGAGTCATATTTATTTGGCTAAGCTTTCAGCAGCTATACTCTTCTATTTGTGACTTGTGTTATCTGGCTTGACGATTGAATGGTCCAGTAGAAGGCTTGGTCTTAAAAATTTAAAAATAGATAATTAAAGACTGAACAGCCAGATATAGGGGTAACTGAAAGGTCTCTGTCATAAAAAGGAGGAAGTAGTGCATGGCCATTGCGGACCATGTTAAGAGAGAAATGGAACTACTTTTTGTTGTAACCAACCACTATATTTATAGAACTTTCATTTCCACCAACCTCGGGATTCATTAAATTTTGAGTCTATAAAGTAAGAAATTAACACAAAAAGAAATTAACATAAAAAGCACAAAAATATATCTTAGAATATTGAAGATGTGAAGTAATTTGAAGAGCCAATCTCAAACCAGTCTTTAGCGATACTTTGATAGAGTGCACAGAGCTACCACAGACCAAAAATCTTGCCACTTATTCACAAACCATAAGCAACTACAAATGGTTCACTATAAAGAAAATTTCTATTTTTTTCAAATAAGATGACCATCTTGAGAATCTGAAATAATAAAACAATATGGAGAAATTTACCCAATCAACAACTAAAAAAAAAAAAACTATACAGGGAAAGTAGAAATCACAATGAATTAACAAGATGCTATGAAAAAGTTAAGCAAGTTTGTAATAGAGCCAAAGAGAACTTGTAGCAATGGAAAAGCTATAGGGATTTGTACTAAAATTTTAGTAGCTGGAATAAAGACAATGCTAGGTAGAGCTAGAAAGAAATTAATGAGCTAGAAGACAAAGTTTAAGAAATTCCCTAGAGTACACACACAAATCTTAAGAGAAAATGTAAAGAGAGATTAAACATATATGAAGTAGAAAGAGGAGATTCAGTGTTCTATTAAGAGTTTTGGAAGACTCTTGAAGACATTGGTGTAGGAAACGACTTTATGAACAAATCCTCAGTAGCACAGGAACTAGCACAAAGAATCAACAACTGGGATTTCATCTTTTTAAAAAGCTTCTGCACTGCAAGAGAAACCACCAACAGATCCATGAGACAAACTATAATGTGGGAAAACATTTTTACTAGCCATTCCTCAGACAAAGGTCTACTATCTGGAATATATAAAAAACTCAAAAAAAATCAGACACCCTCAAATATAAAGACCCAATTCAAAAATAGGCATCTGAAATGAACAGACACTTCTCAGACAAAGAAGTAAAAGTAGCAAATAAACATGAAAAAATGTTCAACATCTCTGGTCATTCAAGAGATGCAGATGAAAATAACTGAGATTCTACCTTACCCCAGAAAGAATGACTGCTATCAAGAAATCAACCAATAACAAATGCTGGTGGGGGTGTGGGGAGAAAGGAACCCTTCTTCATTGTTGGTGAGTGTGCAGACTGGTGCAACCACTGCGGAAATCAGTATGGAGATACCTCAAAGAACTAGGGCTGGAGGTCCCATTTGACCCAGCTATTCCCCTGCTGGGTATCTTCCCAAAAGAATTAAAAGAATCATACCACAGTGATATATTCACACCCATGTTTATAGTGGCACAGTTTCTAATAGCTAAAACTTGGAAACAGCCCAATTGCCCATCAGCTGGAGACTGGATAAAGAAGATTTTTTAAAAATAAAATGGAGTACTACTCAATCATAAAGAATGAGAAACTAGAGACATTTATAGCTAAATGGATGCACATTGAGGCCATACTCTTAAGTGAAATAAACAGGACACACATGTGTAAATACTAAATAGTTTCTCTGTTGTGAAAAACTAGGAGTGTAAATAAGGATCAAAATGTATAATTGATACTGTGTAATTGGAAGGAAAAGTTAAAGGAGTAGGGGAAGTAGGAGGGGTAGGGGAAAGGAAAGAAGGGAAAAGAAAAAAATATGAGAAAAGGAAAAAAATGGAAACTAAATCTTTGTAAATAGGGAAGGGTCGAGGGGGTGAAAGGAGGGCTATGAATGGGGAAAAAATAAGAACCAAGATATGTCATGTAAAGGTACAAGTTCCCAATGATGAATGTAACTGTATTGTATACCTAAAGTGTACCAATAAAATTAATGGAACAAAAAGAAGAAAGAAATGAAAATCATAGAAAATATTCAAATTAAGGAAGGGAAATTGGTTAGCAGATGAAACAGCTAATGTGGAGATAAAGCAGAATAGTCAAGTGTGGAATCCCAGCCCTAACTTCCTTTGGGGCCTATCAGCTTGCCTCTTTCAGTAAGACTTTACCCCACAGCAGCTACTATATGGTGGTATTTTCCTGAGATCTGATTTCTTGGAATCTACTTCTTTTCATAGAGCAATTCTGAGTGGGCCTCTGTTGCTCACAATGAATTAGGCCTTAATCCTTTTATGCCTAGTGTTCCAGTTTTGGAATGATACATACCAATGGAAGACAATAAAAAAATTCTCTTCAAATTTTTCTCTTTGAATTTTTCTAGGTAATATATATGAATTGCATGCAAAATTTCAAAAAATTGCAACCTTTGACATGAATGGATTAACTAAATATAAGATTTAGCAAAATGAAGTTTCCTTGATAGAAATGAACAGGCCTCTGATTTATGAATGTGCTAATTAATTCCTTGTTTCCAAAGTTAATGCTTGTTAGCTGACATGTTTATCTTCTCTTTAATATCTGTAGAGGAGATTTATACATTTATTTGCTATTTCAATAACAGCCCCAAAACCTGCTTCAGAAATCCTGGCCTTTGTGATTTTGCAACCTATTTGTCAAATCAGTTTTACTTCGTGTCCACCTGCTTGTACCACAACTGTCATCTCTCAGGAAGCACTTAGGGTGGCATCACCCAGGAACTTTGATTCCATCCACATTGAGCTGAGCATTTCCCACTGAACTTAGCTTGTGACTCTTTAAGAGCTGTCTTATTGCTAACCACAATCCAGCCTTCCTGCAACAACTGGTTGTTCGTGGTCCAAGCTACTTCTTTTCTGTGAGTTCCTTTGACATCTAGAGAATGTTTTCTTTTTGGTATCCCAAGAATTTTGCAAGCAAGGTCATTTTTCAATCAGTTTTTTTTTTTGTTTTTTTGTTTTTTTTAGTCTAAGCAGAAATAGGAAAAGCTAGACTGGAGCAAAAAGAAAGTAAATCACCCAGCCTCAAGTAGGAGCAGTATGAGAAAGTTTCTTCCAACAGGTCAGTAATTTTATAACCACTCCCCCACAATTGCATACTTAATTTGCATACTGATAAAATGCTGGGCTTCTGTAGTCAGTCTCAGTGTATTGAAAGCTCTGCTACTTACTAGCTATGTACTGTGGGGAAAATGTAGATCCTTAGGCCTTGTTCTAATCTTTTGTGGAATGAAGATGATGATCTGATAGAATGCATGTGAGGATTACATGAGATCATATACGTAAATTATTTGGCAAACTGTCCAGTATACATTAGATGATATAAAATATTTTCTATCACTGCTATAGCAGTGTGTGGAATGGTAAATGGTTTATAAAAGTTGAAAGGTGGCTTTTTTCACTTTTATATTACATTGCACTAAAATTATAGTCAGTAAGTTGCCAATTCCCAATGCCTTACTATATGTCCCAGGGAAATTTGAAAGAAATGGAAAACAAGCTCCAACTTCCTGACAGTAATAAAGCAATTGGACATAAAACATTACTTGTGAACAGTTACTTATTTAACAAATGCTTATAGAGTGGCTACCAGGCCTTTGTGACGAAATCCAAGATTCTTACTCTAGTAGAGCTTACATTTGATCTGAGGATACGGGGAACAATCAATAGTCTTAAAAAGGTTATTTATTGAGGACAGGAGAAGAAGATTAAAGAGTAGATTGAGCGCAATTTGAAATAGAAAAGTCAGTTAGGACACAGTGAATGATGATATTTGAACAGAAACTTGACTACTAGGAAAGAGACTGCCAGGCAATAATAAAATCAGAGACTCATTGTATGTTAGAATACTTAATATGCTCATTTTGGAACTTGGAATAAATTAAAAAATTATAAGGAGAATAGATATAAGGCATTTCTTGTAATAAAGAATAACAAGGCAGTCTTTAGTTCATTTATATATTCATTAAGCAATTATTTATTGAGTTGTTACTTAGTGCAAGCTAATAGAGAATGATCTATGGAAAGTATTTAGAATAAGGGTGCAAAATGTGCCTCATGTGCCACCATACCTCCTTTCCCTTTTCCTCCTTTCCCTTTAATCATTAATAGATTAGATCAAGCATGTGTACACTCTCAGAGTCCCCCTCAAGTGACCACTCCAGGGAAGTTCAATCACTACGTAAGACCTGGGTTGTGAGATGAAGCCTGTTTTCAAGTTCATGGTGATACATTCTGAGGCTTCACACACACTGAGGGCAGATTAGCTGTTAAGAGCATGCTAATGTCCTGATTCATAGATAGACATTTTGATCCTTCTATTGTACATCCAATATCCTCTCCATCAGCCAATTTCCACAGCCAATTTAGACAGTGAAATATTTTTGTTCGATGCAGACTAGAACCACAGATAAAATAAATACAGTGGGTAAGCTACCTACACAGTGTGACAAAGAAAATTGTATCCAATAATGTATATCATGGATTTGGTATGATAACCAAAGATTCCACATATAAGTTCTGTTAATTTTCATTAATACATTTTAACATGTTTCAGTGCCTGTATGGTTGGGTATTCTTTCCATCAATATACTTGACCTTGTAATATTATGCTTTTTCTCCAATCACTTCAAACTTAGAAGTTCCTCTGGTTCATAAAGTAAGTTTAGAAAACTGCTACCTTATGAGATGATTTTTTTTTTTCTGGCACATAAATGGCTTTTTTCATCCCCATTCTATTGAGTTAAAAGGCAAACAGCCCAGCTCCTGTACTGCCTAAGTGGCATGTTAAATTACAAGCATTTCCACTCTCTGTAAATAATTGTTTAGGACAGAAAATGCAGCCCCGTATTATTGATTCAGGAGCCTGGGCTTTTTAAGTACAATATGAAAAAACCTAAAAGTGAATCAAACCCAACTGCTTTGGAAAGAAAAAGAAAAGGCGAGTTTCCTCATCATTATAGAACATTTTAAAGATATTGAAAAAGAGTTCTCCTAGGCTGAGATAAAGTATTCAGTTCAAGGAAAAAGATATTTTGCACCAAAGAGCAAATTTTATTAAATGAACATCAACTCTGTGGACTGAACTGAGTCCTTATTGAAGCTATTGCCTACCCCCTTTTAGTTGGACAAGCCTGATGTAACAGTGGAAGTATGTGTGTGTGGCTTGTATTTCCAGCACTTCACATGGCCTTTTTATGTGGCAACAAACCCAGGGATCACACTTTGTGGGGGATGGGGTCAAGCCTTTTGGAAGAGCTGGCATGATTTCATCTGAATAAACTTGTAAGGCAAACCCACCAAGACCTAAGTACATCATTGTCTTAGTCATAGGGCTTCTGTTTTTAGGATCTACTCAATGAGAAACATGCATTTACCTAATAATAGTGCACTCACAAATACATAGGTTTTATATAAGAGAAAGATGGAGAGAAAATTCTATAAGCAGAGAACAAATCAGAAAGGTAACAGTCACATTTTAGAGAAATATGAAAACAGGAAATCTACAATTGGCAAAGAAAGTAATCTTAAGAAGGCTAGCTTAACATGAGTGCTCATATACTGAGTGTGTGGTTCTCCAGACAGATTCCTACCTATCAATGGTATTAAGGGTGTGTTGGATTTACATTCAGCAGCTCTGAAGGAAGGCCTGATAGTTTAGTGGAGAGCTCACTGTATTGAAGTTTGAAGGCTCTGAATCTAGCTCTGCTTCTATCTACATCAGGTTGTGGTAAGTTGCACAATAATGTTTTCCACTTTGAGCCTCAGTCTCCCTTTTAATAAATGGAAATATATCATTTTCACTATCCTTTGCAGTTTTGATATGGTGTCATATTCAAAAACACATGTACACATACACATAATTATATATTCAGACACTTAGGAAGATCTTAGTATTCCTGGCAGAAGGCCTTCCTAGTATTTTCTTATTTAATTTCCAGAACAACATTTTGGGTATGCTTTTCGATTTCATTTTTTAGTAGTACATGTTTTCAGTATAGAATGATTATATTCTTCATAGGAAGTTGACACATGTACATAACACATCTCAATTCTTTTTTCATCCCCTTCCTCTCGCTCCCCCCCATTTCTTGGTCTCCTTCCCATTTGCAAATGATCTATCTACCTATTTCATAAATATATAAAATATATGTATGCAATTTTGTTCTTTATATTTTGGGTTTTCATATAAGAAAAAGCATGTGATATTGAACACAAAAGGGTGACAGAGGAAATTAAAGAAGAAATTAGACAGTTTCTACAAGTAAATTATAATGCCAGTATAACATACAGGAGTCTATGGGACACAATGAAAGCAGTTCTAGGAGGGAAATTCATAGCAGTGAATACCCATATTAGGAAAACAGAAAGAGCACAAATAACCTAATGCAGAACCTCAAGCTCCTAGAAAAAGAAGAGCATGACAAACCCAAAGCTCATGCAGGAGAGGAAAGTATAAAGATCCGAGCAGAAATCAATGCAATGGAGAAAGGACAATGATACAAAAAAAATCCATGAATCAAAGAGTTGTTGTTTCAAAAGAATAAATAAAATCGATAAACCCTTAGCCAACCTTGTCAAAAAAAGGAAAGAAAAGGCTCAAATCCAGGCAATTACGAAAGAAAAAGGTGAAGTCATTACAGATCCAGCAGAAATCCAGAGGGTCATCAATACCTAGTTCAAGAACCTGTGTTCTAATAAAACAGACAACACAGAAGAAATGGACAGATTCCTAGATACATACAAAGTTAAATGAAGATATAGAAATTCTAAACACCCCAATTACAAAGAGTGAAATTGAAAATGTAATTAAAAATTTACCAACAAAGAAAAGCCCAGGTCCTGATGGCTTCACTGCTGAATTCTACAAGACATTTAGAGAAGAACTATCTGCATTACTCTTTAAACTCATCAATGAAATTGAAAGGGAAGCGATACTTCCAAATTCATTACTGGAAGCAAGTGTTAATTTCATTCCAAAACCAGGGAAAGACCCAACCCCAAAAAAGAACTACAGGCCAATCTCCCTCATGAACATAGATGGAAAAATCCTCAACAGGATACTGGCAAACAGAACACAGAGGCTCATCAGGAAGATCATACACCCTGACCAAGTCAGATTTATCCCAGGGATGCAAGGATGGTTCAACATCCATAAATCAATAAATGTAACACACTATATTAACAGAGTCAAGGACAAAAACCATATGATCATCTCAATAGATGCAGAAAAAGCATTTGACAAAATCCAATACCCATTAATGATAAAAACCCTACAAAAAAATGGAATAGAAGGTGTTTATCTCAACATGATTAAGGCTATCTGTGAAAAACCAACAGCCAATATCTTACTAAATTGTCAAAAACTGAAAACTTTCATGATAAAATCAGGAACAAGACAAGGATGCCCACTATCACCACTCCTGTTCAATGTAGTTCTGGACACATTAGCCACAGCAATTAGAAAAGAGAAAGAAATAAAAGGAATAAAGATAGGAAAGGAAGAAGTTAAACTGTCATTATTTGCTGATGATATGATACTTCACATAGAAGACCCAAAAAACTGTCCCAAAAGATTTCTAGACTTAAATGACAGATTCAATAGAGTAGCTGGATACAAGATCAACACTCAAAAAACAATAGCCTTCTTGTACACAACTAACAGACTCACTGAGAGAGAAGTTAGGGAAACAATTCCTTTCACAATAGCATCCAAAATAATGAAATATCTAGGAATCAATCTAACAAAGGAAGCAAAAGACCTCTACACTGAACACCACAGCACTCTGAAAAAAGAGATTGAAAAGGATATAAGAAAATGGAAAGACATCCCTTGTTCATGAGTAGGAAGAACCAATATAGTGAAAATGGCCATAATTCCAAAACTGCTGTATAGATTTAATGCAATGCTAATTGAAATTCCAATAATATATTTCACAGAACTAGAGAAAACAATCCATAAATTCATTTGGAATCAGAAGAGACCTAGAATAGCAAAAGCAAATCTGGGCAACAGAGACATGGCAGGGGGCATCACAATCTCCAACTTGAAATTATACTACAAAGCTGCTGTGATAAAAACAGCATGGTACTGGCAAAGAAACAGACCTGAGGTTCACTGAAATAGATTAGAAGTTGCAGAAATAACTCCAGACATACTCAGACACCTCATCTTTGACAAAAGAGACAACCACCCTCACTGGAGGAAAGATAGCCTATTTAATAAATGGTGTTGGAAAAACTGGATTTCAACATGCCAAAGATTAAAACTAGACCCATATCTATCATCATGCACTAAACTAAGATCAAAGTGGATTAAAGATCTAAATATTAAAGCAGAAACACTAAACTTGCTGGAAGGTAAGCTAGGTAGAACTTTTGAAGACACTTGCATAGGAAAAGATTTTATGAGCAAACTCTCAGTAGCATGGGAACTAGCACAAAGAATCAACAACTGGGATCTCATCTTATTAAAAAGCTTCTGCACTACAAGAGAAACCACCAACAGAACTAAGAGACAACCTACAATCTGGGAAAAAAATTTTAGCAGGTGTACCTTAGACAAAGGACTACTATATAGAATATATAAAGAACTGAAAAAAAATCAGACCCCCTAAATTTAAAGACCCAATTCAAAAATAGGCATCTGGAATGAACAGACATTTCTCAGACAAAGAAGTAAAAGCAGCAAATAAATATAGGAAAAAAATATTCAACATCACTGGTCATTCAAAAGATGCAGATGAAAACAACACTGAGATTTCATCTTACCCCAGAAAGAATAGCTCCTATCAAGAAATCAACCAATAACAAATGCTAGTGGGGTTGTGAGGAGAAAGGAACACTTCTCCATTGTTGGTGGGAGTGCAGCCTGGTGCAACCACTCTAGAGATCAGTATGGAGATACCTCAAAGAACTAGGACTGAAAATCCCATTTGACCCAGATATTTCCCTACTGTGTATCTTCCCCAAAGAATTAAAAGAATCATACCACAGTGATATATATGCATCCATGTTTATAGAGACACAGTTTGTAATAGCTAAAGCTTGCAAACAGCCCAAGTGCCCATCAACTGGAAACTCGATAAAGAAGATGTGGGTTTTTTTTTTTTATAAAAAGGAGTACTACTCAGCCATAAAGAATGAGAAACTAGAGACATTTTTACCTAAGTGGATGCATATTGAGGCCATACTCTTAAGTGAAATAAATAGCACACACATGTGTAAATACTGAATACTTTCTCTGGTCTGAGAAACTGAAAGTGTAAATTACAATTAAAATGATTAAAATTAATAATTGATAATTTGAAATAGGAAGAAAAAGTCCAAAGGGGTTGGGGAATTGGGAGGCAAAGGGGCAAGGAAAGAAGGGAAAGGAAAAATTATGAGAAAAGGAAGGAATGGAAACAAAGTCTTTGTAAATAGGGAAGTATGGAGGGGGTGAAGGGAGGATAGAGAATGGGGAAAAAATAAGAACCAAGATACAACATGTACAGGTACAAATACCTAATGATAAATGTAACTGTATTGTATACCTAAAATGTACCAATAAAAGAATTTAAGCAAAAAAAGTTATCGTAAAAGATACATAATCATTACTACCCCTGAAAATACTTCCTCTTCACATTGTATACATTTATCACATCACTCTTGCCACTTTCTGAAGCAGTTCCACCAGTCCTCTTTTGTAAATGTCTTTAAGTGATGTGATAAAAAATACAGTGAATGCTGCTAATGAGTACTATCCAGTGGAAAGGCACACTCGTAAAAACATTATGGTGCGGTGCCCTCATCGCTTTATTCACCAGATTTTGCACATTGGACTTCTGGCTCTTCTCTAAAGTCAAAATAACCATGAAAGGTAAATGTTTTGCACTGATTCAGGACATCGAGGCAGCCATAACAGCACAACCAAGGTCACTCACAAAAGAGGATGCAGGAGTTGCTTCAGAAAATGACAAGAATGATGGGATAAGTGTGTTTGAAGAAAGAAAGAGTACTCTAAGGAGGAATTACAGTGGTAGTCGGTTCATGAACTTAATTTATCCCACGATTCTGGGGAAAATGACCACGTTTGTGTTCCTGCAGGAAAAATGGCCCTGGTCGTGTTTCACCACCCAATGTGAAGTTCACGAACAGAAGTTTTGCCAAACACTTTTTTTGTCAAATACTTCTGTTTGTGAACTGAATTGTTCAGGAACAAAAGCGTTTGTGAACTGAGGTATTAGTGTAATGGCAATGAGATTTTTACCCTACTGAAATTTTCAATTTAAACATACACTGTATTTTATCATAGCATGTATATTTTTTTCACTTTCCTTTTAGCTACCTTTGAAACTGTGAGCAATTGACTTTGCTTGATTACTTTGCAGTCTCTTTTTTAAAGAAGGATAATAATCACTGGTTAAAACAGAGATAATGCTGAATCAATGTATTTTTATAAATTTATAGTAAAGAAAGATCATGGGAAACTGTGAATACAAGGAATTAAATGATTTAGAAATTAAACTACAAATTTCTTTAGATGGTTGCCTCACTCTTTCATTTTGCTTGTGGAGGAGGAAGAATAAAAGCCCCCATGATTCAAAAATTTCAAACAAAACTTTAAATTGCTAAGTTATTAATATAATATTTGACATGGGTTATTGAATTCATTAACTAAAATTATGGAACTATAGCTAAAACACCAAATTTAATATGAAATTTATTGATTCCTCACTAGAAAGTAGTCGTGGCTAAAGCTATAGAAGAAAATACATTACACTTATCAAAGACCTTTTCTAGATAAAGTAATATTTTATATACCTTGCAAGTATTACCTCATTTAATTGTCACAGTGATGCTGTGAGAGCATTATAAATCCCATTCATTTTAGTCTGAGGTTCCCAGAGATTGTGTATTTTACTGAGCTAATACAGAGAAAAGCCTAAATGTGAGTTCAGGCCAAATGCATATGTTCATATTTCTCATTTTTAAGTTCTTAAATTATAGTCATGTACCCATTTAGATTTTTTTATATAGTAGAATAGTGTAAGGATTATTCAAATAACATTTTTGTCTACTTTTAAGTGTATACCAGTGTCCCAAAATTCATTCCAGATTGGATGTTGAACAAATAATTGAGAAACTAGTGAGTGCTAAACAATGACATTTTAAAAAATAGTTTAGGCAGGATTCCTACCCATGAGAGAACATTATTTCTTTTTTCTCACCTCCTGGTACATACTGATTAGTTGTAGGTACTCATTGAATGTAGCAATGTTTGTAGTCACCTTATTAACCTTTCTCAGGAATTTGGAATTTAACATGGTTAAATTGAAATCCCCACTTCATGAATTTGCTTCGTAATATTTTCCTTGTTTTCTCTCTATCAAATTGGGAACAATAAGTATTTGATTCCCTTGGTAGGAGGATTAATGGAGATATTTCATATAAAGCATTCATGCGAGTGCCTGGAAGTCAGTGAACACTAACCAAGTGATTGATTTGAAAACAATTATTTCATTGTTTTCGGTACTGAAGTCCTCTGGTAAAAAGTTTTCATGAAAACCCTCAGCCTGCTTTGCTTTCATAAAATGTAACAGTGAGTTCAACCAGGGCTGTTCAATTAATGAAAAAAATCATAGTTTTTAGTTTGAGAATACTGATATCATTAAAGAAATTTAATTTAATTTTCATGACAGTTCTAGAGAAAAATCTATGTAACTGGGATCCCTCACAGAATTGGGAATCTTCAGGAACTCTTGCTAGGCTAAAGTACCCACAGACTTCTGCATTTCTGGATAAAGTTCACATCAGCTAGAGCTGAAACAATTCTAGATCAGAAAATTTAAAAAGATTTCTCAGAGGCTATTATATTGCAAATTATATACATTTTGGTTTTCATATCAAATCCTTTGACAATCCATCTGGTTCCCAGAAGTTCCATCAAGGATAGAACAGTATCACATTACATCTCTCCCAAAAATGAAAATACCATCTATTATTAGATCACCATAACACTGTGTGGATTAGCATATTTCAAATGCACACCAATTAACATAATGCTTAGAAAAACATCTTTCCATGATGCATAAAGCATTCTATCTACCCTGCTTATTTGTTCCTGTCATTGTAGGCTAGTGTACCTCATCAGAAAAAACCAACATGGTTGTTCAGTTGTTCAGGGGTTCTTTGTGTGGCCTTTAGTTCAAGCTACATAAAAGCAGTTAGATACTCTGTCTTGATTGAAGAACATAGTAGACCCTTCATTTACTTCATTTTATTCTATGCATTTCTGTTTATTTTCACTGTTCAGTAAATTCTATGAACTTCTGGAAGTACTTACATGAAGTAAAATGTATTTTATCTTGCATTTGTTGGTGGTAGATTTTCCTTTAAAAATCCTTTTGAAAGTCATGGTTTAGATATCAATATTTCTTTTCCAGATGTTCCTTCTAGATTGGAACTCTTTCTATATATATCAGTTGATGTTCCTGGGACACAATCTATGAGAGAGTTAACAGAACACAACATTTATTGGAGAGAGACTTGTGAAGAAATGGGGGAAATGATAGAATTGGGAAGGAAGCCTGCCAGACCACGGTGTTGACCTGACTAAATCTCTAGAGGTGCTGTGAGTGGGTTTGAGCAATAGCTACCTATTAGAAATTTTCTGTGTTGGCAGAAACAGCTCAACCTCTGTATAAGCCCCTTGCCTACTCATTGGCTTGACCCATACATTATTGGGTTAGAGAAAAAACACTAAATTAGGTAATTTATATATATATAAAAATATATATACAAACATATGTATTTGCATATATATGTAATACTAATTAATGAGAAATGATAAAGAGAAAAAAACTTGAAGCAAAAAATGAATGATAGCAAATATTGGGGAAGAGTGGAAGGATTTTGAAAAGGTGACAAAATCTAAAAGAAGCAAAGAGACAAACCATGTGATTCTTTTGGAGGGAAGAAATTCCAGATAGAGGTAATAGATAGTGAATTTAAGGGGTCACCGGGAAGGCCGGTGTTGCTTGGCAGTGGAAACCAGACAAAAGTCACACAAGCTCAGTAGTAGGAGTAGTATAAAAAAGGAATCGATCAAATAGAATCCCAAGGGTCTTTTATTCTAAGTATGCGAAAAATTCATCTTTAGGCACAAGAATTCCACAATCTGACCATTTCAACAGGTTGCTGATTTAAAAATAGGCTTAAAAAGGAGCAAGAGCAGAATCAGAGACTAGTTAGAATAGTAGTGTCAAATAGAAATGAAATGAAAAGCATAAAAGTGAGCCACACATATAATTTCCAGTTTTGTAACATACACACACATTAAGAAGTCCAAATACTGGGTGAATGTAATATTAGCAGTGCATTTTATTTAATCCAGGTAGACACTTTACATTATTTTCATATTATATACTCAAAATCTAATATGTATTTTACACTCACAATACCTCAATTGTAATACCTTTTGAGTGCTCAAAGACCACATGAGGCCAGTGGCTATTATACAGCAGGACATGTTGAGGAGACTACAGTGATAATTCAGAGGACTGAAGGTGCCAGTGCAAGGAAGTGATAAGAGAGTGTCAAAACATAGAACCATTTTAAAAGTAGAGCCAGTAGAGTTTGTTGAAAGAAGGAGTGTATGGATGATTGAAGGAAGGAATTAATTGAAATAGGGAAGTTCTACAAAGGAAATTAAATAGTAGGCAAGTTAGGATATTTAATAAAATTTCAAATATAAACCTGAGCTGTCTTATGCTTAAAAGTATTGATACATACTGCAGTCTCTTGCTTCATCCTAGGTTACCAAGCCTTGTTAAGTGAACTCTCTGAGGTGCTGAAGTTTGTGTGTCCAGAGGCCAGTCAATGACTTTGTCATAGGAAAACCAGTATAGAGTGCAGCAGAGGCTTATGATGAGGGTTCTTATGATATTTTCTTCTCTAGTTGACAGAAAAGCACAAGAACTCTATACATTTGTGAAGTCTTAAGTGTAGATTCACATTGGGCAGCACTGGGTTCCTATTCTGAAGTTTCCTAAATAAACATTTTAAATCATTGAATCTCATGTAATTCCAGAAGGGGATTTATTTTACTAATTCATCTACCCAAAATGGGTGCATGTTTGTAATTTTGTAATTCATGCAAATATGAAAATTCAATTTCCTTTTCATATCACAACATGCTATGTTCTAGGCTAGGGAAACTGTCTCCTTTGGCCATTCCTGCTCTGTTCAGTGCCCCCCACCCTGCCTCCACTATATTCAATAGTGTTTGTTTGGTCTTTGAGGCCTTTGGATTCCTGATTGTACTGTGCTGTTCTTCACTGGGTGTTTTCCTGAGCTGAAGTTCTTCCAGAGAAAACAGAAACATAACATTGTTTTTCTAACAGGCTCAGTGAGGGAAACAAAACTGCAGTGGGAGTCCAGGAAACTGTTCTTTACTTAATGGAGTTTGGGAAAGCAGTTTTCCCATTTTTGGCCTTATTTCTCAGCTCTCTAAAATAAACATACCGTAATTCCTCTTTTCATCCCCTCTCCCCATCTCTTGATTCTCTTCCTTTTTTGTGTACATGTCTGTAGTACATAACATTTACATTTCTTTTTTTTTTTTTTTTTTCAGGCCACAACAAGACTTTATTAGGGGAATAGATCTGCCGGGCTGTCTCTGAACAAAGGAGAGACAAAAGCAATATGGCCAGGGCAGGGAGAGTCTTTTATAGAGACTGGGGTAGGGTTTGTAGGGGTTGAAGCAGGGTTGAGTGAGGTAGTGACTCGGGAATGGAGGAGCTGGTGACATCACTAATTGGTAGGAGGTGAGCAAGTATTCGGTTACTTTGTAGGTGGGAACAGGGGCATGCTGGGAAGAAGGGTTTATTCTTTGGTGGGAACAACCATCTTGGCATGACGTCACACTGGGGAGGGGGCAAGGCACGATAGGAAGAGGCCAGCTACTATACATAATAGCTGCTGAGGTAGTGGGAGACCTATCATTTCAGGCTTTTGTTTTATGATAGTTGGGTGAAGGTCTCTTCTTCTGGAGCTGCTTCCTGCTGACAAGGGGTGAAGATTGGGGATAGACCTGGATCTGATGAGGCCCATGGCAAGTGGGGACCTCTTCCTTTTGTCAGACTGACTGGTACCCTGCCATGATGAACTCCGTGACTGTCTGGCTGATGAACGCCCTCATTCATTCCTGCAGGAAATTTTGAAAACAGTGACCCAGGCATGGTCCAAAACAGAGAATTAAATAGATAATACTGAGGGGTCCTAAGAGTATTAATAGCCAGGGTAGCCATGAGCTCCAGGAACCAAACGTACCCCACCATTGATTAGTTCCTCGGGGGCATATCTATCTGGCTCATTGAGTTTTAATTTTTTTCATTTGACATGTAATTTTTTTATTCATTATTTACATAGGTTTTACAGAGACAGCTGGATGTTTAGGGGCTCATTTGTTATAGAAGTAAGAGACTGTTATGGAAGTAATAGATCATAGC
>NW_004624774.1:4093931-4109724 GCF_000247695.1 Heterocephalus glaber
TTATAAATAAGACTATTTAAAACTTTTTGTAATTCAGTTAACAGGGATCGCTTGTAGAATTAAAATCAGAAGGAATGAAACCTCTATTCCTGTAAACCTTTTATAACAAACTTGAAACCAACAAGTAAACATATATATTTCCTTTATAAATCACTTCCGCACACCTTCTTGACATACCTAGGGCTTTTGGTCTTGTCCTGCTAACAAGACAAACATATAAAATCCTTTTATATCAAAATTATATCTTTTACTTATAGCTTTTTAAATATTTTGTCTCTGACTCACTATAAACCTTTTATGAGGCAGAGAGTCATATGGTTTCTGTGGCCTCTATCTGCCTAGCCTAGCTGAGAGTCCCGTTGTGGGAAATTTTTTGATATAGACATCAGGATTAGAGAAGAAGGAGCCTAAGCATTTTTTTAATTTGAGAAAGATCAAAGAAAGAGAATGGCACATGTACTCTAACAATGCCCTTGGTCCCAGCAACCTCTCAGAGAGACATCTGTGTGGGTGGGGCCAATGTTGGAAGGGTGGGTAGTGAGAATGGGTTCCGGGAGATGGTGGGGATGGGGGAGGAGGAGGTAAAGGAGGGTCACAAGATGGCGGCAGAGGATCACAAAATGGTGGAGAAGGGCCGTGTGGTGAGGTGGAAGGAGACAAAGGAGAGGTACAAGATGGTGGAGGAGGTCGGTCACAAGATGGTGGGGGAGAAGAAGCATGGGATGAGGCAGAAGGGTTTAGAGGATTATAAGGTGGGGGAAGTGTGAGTGGTGAGTGATCAGCTGGATCGAATGTGTTGGAATCAGAAGGAGTGGAATCGGGAAGGGTGGGCAGGGAAGCTCAGGGTAGGAGCACTTGAGAAGGAGAAGAGGTTTGACAGAGGGAGGGTCGAGAGCATAGGTAGAATAAAGGTTTATACATAAGGGATTTCTGACCATTTGCTATTGGGCTGACAGAAGTTGTGTAAATCACACAGTAAGTTAAAATCGAAAGTGTCATTTTTGGGCCATGGAAACCCATTATCTAATTTATACTGAGGCCAAACCTAATTACAATAGAAAACAAGTCTTTTTGACTTGAAGTCTGGTCCCAACAATCTGAGGGGTTTGAGTTGTGCCAGAAGGCAGCCCAGAGGTGTTGAGGGGAGGGATTTGGATTGTTGGGCCCCCTTGGTAGAGTGGGTGAGGAGGAGGCAGCTCCTGGGGAGAAAGACAAAGGGGAGAAGCATCCTTGTCTCCTTTGACAATCTCTGAGTGAGTCTCCTAGAGGGAGAGAACAAGAGGAGGTGGGCCGATGGGACATCTCCCAGGGGCACAGTCCTGGGCCCAGCGGCCATGAAGGATTCTCTGACCAAGCGCTTGGATTTCTGAGAAGTCCCCGGAGGGAGAGAGAACGAGACAGAGAACCTGACGAGAGGGAGGCTGAACTGCCTACTCACCGAGACATTGGTGACCGGTGTGAATGTGTAGCATCAGCAATGGCAAAGGTAGAAAGCCCTGAAGGGTCCTGGCAGATATGGTCTGAAGGAGATGGCCAAAAGGTCAATCAACCCTGTCCTGTGGGGGATCGTCCATTAATGGACCATCTACCATCCGAGTCACAGCACCAGAAATGTCAGGTAAAAGGGCCGAAAACCAAGACCAGACCAGGCCACAACAAGCCTTTATTAGGGGAATAGATCTGCTGGGCTGTCTCTGAACAAAGGAGAGACTAAAGCCACGTTTACTTTTCTTGTGTGGAGTTGGAACATGTACCTGCCACATCCTAATCCCTTTTCTTCATCCCTTATCTCTCCTTTCCCTCCCTTCTTCCATTTCTAGATCTCGTTCTCCTTTGAGAACTTGAGAACAATCTATCTCCCTACTTCTTATTATCTGCTATTTGTTTTGCTCTTTATTTTTACTCTGGATTTCTCATGTAAGAGAAATTGTGCGATATTTAGTCTCATGTGTCTGATTTATTTCACTTAACATTATAGTCATAAAGTGAACTCATTTTCCTACAAATGACTCCAGTTTATCCTTTTTGGCAAAGTACTACTCCATTGTGTGTAAATGCCACATTTTCTTTACCCAAGTACCAAATTCCCACAAGAATGTAAACATGTACTACACACATGTACTAATAATATAAACTACAATAGAAAAGAAAAAAACAAAAGTTAAGAAATGAAAATATGTATACCCGACCCAAATACTCGCATGAAGGAAAAGGAAGGTAAAACACTTCATGTGCTGGAAAGATATCACCAGCGAGTACAAGTAGCTTCCTGAGCAGACAGGGCTGGACTTTTTAGCCTTTGCCAGAGTCTCCCATAAGGTTGCATGCATGAAGTCCAGAAGCATGATTAATTTTGACCACAAGGATATTACCCTAAATTCCTTAATAAATCTGTAGACAAGACAAATGGTGGAAGGTTTGGATAGGGATGGTGAGATGGGCAGTGAGATAGAACATAATCATCAGGCAACTTGGGGACTTGTTAATTGAAAAATCAGTGCACCAACCAACAAAGAAATAAACAGAAATTAAAAAACAAATAACGGCAACAAAACTTGTGCATCTGAAATGGGTGAACCTAGTACCAGACACGGGATTAACAATCTCTAGTCCTGCAGAACATCATTCACAAGAGGAGCAGTGTCTCTCAGGAGGAGGCAAAAGTTAGTTCTTGAAAAGTGAGGCTGCAATCTTCCTAATCTTTTCATGTATAAAGTACAGATGTGCAGTACATTTGTGGAACTGTTACAGAGTAACTAGAAAAAGATCTAAAAAGTGTCCTTAGTGAGGACCAAAGAAAAGAGCAGTACGACAAATTGTGGTAGAATTAGCCCTCTGCAAATAGAAAAAAAAAATACACTGGGAATGGGTTTACAGGTAGAGAAATTAAATCCCTGTATCATGTTATAAAATGCCTTTATAGAAACATAGATAATATCATCTTTGGATTAGTTTATGCCTATTTTATGGAGACTTTAATTTGTCAATCTCAGCTCTTGTTTCTCTTTTCTTCCCTCATAACTTTATAACCAAACACTCCAATTTAAATCTTAGAGACAGTATCTTTTATTACATTCATTTATTCATTTCATAAATATCAGTAAGCATGCACTGCGTACTAAGCACTCTTACCTGTGAAGTAGTGAACAGATAAAGTCTTTCTGCTCATTCTGAACAGAAAAATGGACAATTATTAACTAAGTAAACAAGGTGATACTATAATAACTTTTATAGGGAAATTTGACAGTTACAATAGAGGGTAGTTAGATGTTAGGAATGGGAAACTATTGACTACTTAAGATATAGTGGTCTCCTTAAAGAGCAAACACCTAAGTAATTATTTTATGATAATTCATATTTTGGAATTCTTTTTTATTCATTAAGTTTATTGGTGCATTTTAGGTATACAATATGATGACATTCATCATTGGGAATTTGTACCTTTACATGATATATCTTGATTCTTATTTTTTCCCCATTCAGGGTGGAGGGGTTGAAAGGAGGGGAGGGGAATGGAATTCTTCTTTTATTCCTTAAATAGATTAAAATTAAGTCTGAAGGAGATAGAATGAGCTAGATTCCTAATCATGGCCTGATATTCTTTTATTAGCTTATGCATTTATCCAAAATTTATTTATTGAATTCCAAAAATTTGTTCTAGTAACTACGCTAGGCATCAGGCATTTATTCATTAGTCCATTTAGATAACAAACATTTGTTGAGTGCCTTCTAAATGTTCTAAGTGTTTGTGAAAATCAGTGAAGGAAACAAATATCATGACTAATGATAACCAGGAGGACATGATTTTGATTATTTTACAATGTAATGTTTATTAGACATGTAAATGCTGATGTTTAGAAGACAGCTGTATATGCCAGTCTAGAATTTGTGATAGTGGTATGGTCAGGAAATAAAAATTCGGTACTCATCTGCATAGAGGAAAGTGATGTAACACATCAAAGAGGCTTACAAAAGGGAGTCAGAATACAGAAGTGAAAAGTATTAATGACTGACTTCTGGGGCACTTCAATATTAGGAGGTGCAGAAAAGGAAGGAACCAGAACATAAATCTAAGAAGTGAAGTGAAAGAGGAAGAGTTGGATAAAGGAAAATGAAGACAGTGTATTGTTACTGAAATTTAACAGAAGAAAACAGATCAAAGGGGTAGAATAATCAACTGTGTAAAATGCTGCTACTGAGTAAGTTGAGAACTGAGAATAAACTATAAAATTTTGCAACATGGAAGTCATATAAGACCTTGATATAAGCAGTTTCAACAAAGCCTATTTGGTTAGTTTAAAAAGAAAATGAGAGGAAAGTAATCCAAGACAATAAGTATGGAAATATTTCTAGATACGTTTTAGAAGTCAGTGAAGAAATGGGCTGGAACCTGACAAGAGAAACTGTGTAAAGAGAAGAGTTGGTTAAGTGGGAGTAGTAATAGCATGTTTGCGTATCAGTGAGAATTATATAATACTTTATAAAAATTGATTATGTACAGAGAGTCAATTTCCATAGAGTTGTTCTTAAGTGGATGAGAGAATATGGAATTTATTATGCAAATGGACAGATTAACTTTACAAAGGAGCATAGACATTTTGGTTCTGATTACTGGCAGGAAGGCAAAGTATGTGGTTTCAGATGCTGTAATAGGGTAGGGAGCTATATAGAAGGGCGTATGTTAAAGTTCTCTTACTGCTGCTTTAATTTTCCTAGTAATGAAGAACATACAGTAAAAGGTTTAATTTCCTATAAGGCACATAATCTCAAGTAAGAAATTCAATGTCTTTGAGTCTCAGTTTTCTCATTTCTGAAATAGAAATAAAATATTTATTGCTAAGTGCAATAATAATAATTGAATGTAATATTGCCAAAACAATGTTACCATAGTCTTCTCAGGCTAATATTGCATCGAAGAGTGATGTTAATAGGAGCATAAAGAATGAACAATTTAAACAGCATATGCCACCTTGATTACAGACAGAGGTCTTGCTTCATTTCAGTACAGGACGACAGCCCAGAGCTGATAGCAGCATAAAGTGAAGGGAACAATAGCTTAATCATTAAGAACAGTCATAAAAGTTTACTGCATTTGTCACCTGACCTTTGACCAAGGACAGCTCAGTAAAATATATAATCTTTATAAACCATAATCTTTTCTGTACACCTGTTGAAACCTCCAGCTTGGAGTGACAATGACCCACTGCTCACAGGGAAAAAAGCAAATGTCAATATTCAGTCTTCTGTCCCAGGCTAAGTGTTCCAGGCATATGAGGTATCATCCTGATTAAAGTGTCAAATGGCCCCTAATCACATTAAAATGAAATGTGACCATACTGCACCAAGAAATGTCACCTTTTCTCGTTTCCTCATAATGGCAATATCTATCTGCTACATTCTAGATAATATGAATGTCTATTCATATTGTTGGGACAGTGAGATGACTTACATTTGACAGATCTTATTATGCTAGAAATCAGTTGCTCTAAAATTAACATAGAGTCTTATTAAAAGTGATTATGCAAAACTTCTCTGGTGCCTGGGATTTTACCAGGTAAATCCCTTCTTCATATCCTTCCAAATTCTCTTCATTATGTATATATTTTTAAGTAATATCATAATATAGAGAGGTAGAACATACATAGCCAGTGTCATACAGGTAAAATGTTTATCCACTACAAATATTTGCAGTTGCGTATCTTGTACTAATACCACCAGAGGTCTCAACCTTGTAACTTTAGATCAGAATCTGTTTCCTTATGAAAAGACAGATTTTTTTTTTATCTTTGAACATAGAAAGTGAACTCAATGTGAATATGAAGTTTATACTATCTAGTGGTTTTTGATCACCCAAAGTATATGGGGTACATAATATGTACCCAGTAAATATTTGGTGAACTCATACTCATTAGCAATTTTCTGGTAATCTCATACTGCCAATCAACACCGCTTATTGATGCTCATGGAAAGATGCTTGCCCCTTACATTAGACTTTTTTTTCCCATAATCTATCTCCAAATTTTAAAAATGTCCTATACTCTTACAACAAATATATGTCTTCCTCCCTCTTGAAATCATAATTTGCAAATAAATTCCTCCATTTCTCTACTGAATGACCTCTTAAGATTATTTGTGGCAAGAATAAAATATGTCTAAAACCACCCAATCCATGAATTTTAAAGTGTTTCTGACCCAGGTAGTTGCTTACATGTAATATGTGAGTATTTTACCAAGTAGAATTATTTTTGTACCAAACTGGAGTAAACAAATGTTTAAAGTAGCCAAACTGAAATATGGAAACAAAATGTTATCAGCTGGTTGTATTGTTGCATACGTTTAATCACAGCACTCTGGGAGGCTAAGGTATGATGAGCACCCAGGCAACTTACTGAGATTCTGTCTCAAAATTTAAAAATACAATAAAAAAATATAAAAATAAAATAAAAGATCAGAGGCTGCAGCTCAGTGTGAAGGCCCTATGATCAATCCCTAGAACCAAGAAAAAAAATTTTCAAGTGACTTCAGTTTTGACTCTTAAAATTACCAGTGTTTGACTTATGTCAAGAAAGGCACAAAGATGATTACCAAAAGAGTAGGTGGGTATGTTATTTAGAACAGAGCTCTTGAAATCTCTACAAAATATAGAGAAATAAGCATATAAATCCACTGGCACATAGAAAAATGGTTTAGGTTGGAAATGTGGTACCTTACACTAAAAAGATGCAAACTTATCCTTTGAAAAATCTATTATGCTATGGACTAAGCATGTGCACAGTTAAATCCAGCTTTTTGATCATTGGCATATTTTGAACAATGGTTAAGCCAGAAGTGACCCAAGTAAGACTATGTTCGAACTAGAATCATTTATGTAGAGGTCAAGAAAAAGAATGCCACATTCCTTAAAGTCAAAGTCTTCACTTTTAATAATGTAGATAATTTCAATAAGAATCTCTTAAGCAGAGAGCTCCATTATATTTTCACATTGATAGCATGTCATGCCCTAAACACAGTGTTCCACATCAGGTAAAGAGCATATTTATTTTAAAGATAAGAAGTGTAGGGGAAGAAAAACCCGTAAGACACTGTTTAGTGCCTGTGCATTTGGTAGTAAGAAATGGATACATAATAGAAAACCTTCACATGATAGTGATAAGTTATCTTGGAATGAAGTGTTTTGGGGGAGAAAGGAGAAGAAAACAGCAAGATCTTCAGTGGCATGGCCTGGGCAGAAATGGCATAACTAATGATATGCAAATCTTATGCACATCAGAATCACACAGGAGATGTCTAAAAACCAAACTTGCCTTACCTTCCTACACACACACAGACACACACACACACACACACTTTAATAGTCCCCTTCTGAGATTTTGGTCTACTGGGTCTCTAGTAGGATCTCTGTTGTTAAAACACTCCCTTGCACATTCTAATGCAAGGGGTTTATGAACTATTATTTAGAAGACTTTTCAAGACATATAGTTCCCCCAGGTGGTTAAACTTCATCTGCCACCAAACAGCTTAGAAATAAAAGTTAAGGAAAAACATAAGGTGGAGGAAAGAATAACTGTAATAGCAACAATGGTATCTTTTGAGAACAAAGGAGGAAGATGATTGAAAGTTTTTAACTGAAATTGTAATAATTTCTGGAATTTTTTGGAGAAGTTATAATGTGTAAATATTTTGAGGAGGAAGGTTATTGATTTTATTTATTTATTTATTTATACCAGGGATCGAACTCGGGTCCTTGGGCTTGCTGAGCAGGCAGTGGAACCACGGAGCTAAATCCCTGGCCCCATTTCATTCATTTATTAAAAAATCATATATGTATGGTTGCATTAACTTAGATCAACTGTTGAAGTAGTTAAAATGTCTAAACTACATGCTGTTTAAAAATTACATCCTAGTAAGAATGAAAAATGGGCTTCAGCTCATGTGCCAACACTATTAAATTGGCAGCGGCCTCCTGTAATGCTTTGTTGATAAATTGCACAAGACTACCTGGACTCAGAGGTAAAGTGTGTGATAATCAATAAATGATATCTATCATGGATACTGACTTGAAAGTGTTTGCACCCATGACATAAGTTTTCTCTTCTGAAGATAGCCCTACTTTTGTATTTGGAAAATAAATCAAGATAGTTTAAGATTTCCCTTTGACCTCTCAAGTGGATGCATTTAAAACTGCTCCAGTATCCAGGACAGTTCTAGGCTTCCTGTATACTTGAGTTGATGTCTTTCATTGAATTCTTAATAGCAAAGAGATTCTACAAGTTTACAGTTCTTCCAGAGAATCATGAATCCTTTTTATATATGGTTTAGGAAACATACAGTTGAGGGTGTGTTTTAAGTTGTAAATATTTCTAAGTTGAAGAAGTCAGAATTGTTACTGGCTACTTGAATACCATTGAGCAGTGCAGTAATTTGTAGAAGAATGGCTAAAGCAGATGACCTGCTAGAGGTGGATTCAAGCTAGACCCAAGATCGAGGACAAATTCAACCCGATACTGTAAAATAAAGGAAAAGAGCCATGTTAACCCTTTGTCCTTATTGTATAAATACATATTTATTTTATACAATTATATAGAGATCATATATTCCTACATTATAAATTATAATTATATATACATTTATTATATAAATAATTCAAAAGTTTTATTTATATTTTCCCTTAGTGAAAAAGCCTTGGAGCCATAGGTATCTGAGTTTTTCAGATATTATTGGCTTTTATGTATTTCCCAATGCACATTTAGACACTTTAAGTGACTCAGACTTAAGAATATGCTTGTTTTTAAAATAGCAATTTTGTTGCTTATAGAAAGCCAGAGAAATAATATACCCACATAAGAAGATATTTCACCTTTGCCTATCATTTAATATTGTAGTTTTCTACTCCAAGGAGAAGATTATGCCATTCACTTGTATGTGCTTTCTCACATGCCCACTGACTTGTACATGATGATAATTACATGTGTATATTTGTTCACCTGATTAGGTCATGTCTTACTGAATAACATATTAAATGGGATTTGATATTCCTCTCCAGGTTATGAAGCATGGTTTACTTGGTTAAGTCTTGATTGTTTTTTCTCTCATCTCTTTTTCCTATGTTTAAATCATTGTTTCAAGTTAGTGATAAAATTGAATTACCCTGACCACATTTTTCCAAAGGAAAAAATCTGAAACCTAATAGAGAAAAACAGATTTGAAGTAGAAACTGCCTAGTGCAACTATATTCAAGGTAGACTTTATGAGGGATGGATGGTCTCCACCAGGCCAACCTAGTATAGTCTACTTTGAAACCCATTAAGGAAGATGCACAATTAGGTTACCCACAAAAGATTTTCTATCTAAAGAGAATTTTACTTAGTAATATTAGACAATGAAAAGGAAGCTGGGAGAATCAGATTTCTGGAGGGAAATTGGCATGCAAGATAGTTGCTCCATTTCTATCAGGGGCCTCTGCTCAGAAAGTCCCTCTTGAACTTGGCTATTAGCACTGTACTTGAAGACTAAATTGCCACTTCATGTCCATTATGAAATGCATATCTTATTGATCAGGGATCTGTGGCCCAAATACAGTGTTCATGAAGGATAGAAATTAGAGAATTTGTGAAAATGTCTTATTGGAAGCAAATAAATACAAAGTATCATATTCTAATCTGTAACAGATGACCAAGAAGTCAAACATCAAATCAGGATAGCAAAAAATAAAACTGAAACATTCTGTCAAAATATGAATGGACCAGGGAAAACAGTAAAGATCCAGAAGGAAGGATTGTTAGTATTAGATCAATGATTGAGCACTGGTAAACTGCCTCTGATTAGAGGTTACCAAATGCAGTAGCACTTGGTGTTATTTTTACCGTGGGTCTAAAGATTCTAGAGAACACTCACAGTCAGAGTTTGGAGAGATGATGAGAGGAAGCATATTTCTGACTCTGAGAACTCATAAAAGCAAGTTGAAGGGCCAGGGATTTAGCTCAGTGGTTCTGCCACCTGCCTCGCAAGTGCAAGGACCAGAGTTCAATCCCGAGTACCAAAAAAAAAAAAAAAAGCAAGTTGAAGAATAGAACCTGAAATATAAATAAAGAGCAAAATAAAAGGTAGATAACAGGAAGTAGGGAGATAGATCTTTTTGAAATGAGAAGGGGATCAAGGGAAGGAAGAGGAAGAGAGGGGAATGAAAAGAGCATTAAGACGTGTTATGTACATGTACCAACACCCTCTGCAAGGAATGTAATCAATATGTGCTACAAACATGTACTAATTTAAAAAAAAAGTTGAGTAAAGTAAGAGTTAATAGGTCTGGATTACACTGTACTAAAAGGCAGTTAACCTCTGTGAATATTATCTATTAATGAGATTCAGTGCTTTTGCTTTACCTTCTAAGGGTGGTTAATGAAAATAAGTTAGAAAATACCAGAGATACCAGTGAGTAGTGGTGTGGACCAGAGCAGTGCAGCTGCAGATAGATCCAGCCAGAGCCCCAGCCTGACCCCCGCTGCTTGGGCACATAGGCCCAAGCCAAAAGGCAGCCCAGAATAGTGCTGCACAGGCACACAAGTAACAGCCAGTGGCTCACTCTGATACCATCAGTAGGTACATGGAGACCCTAGCCAGAAGCCTGCTCAGACACCAGGGACTGTGGTGCACAGCCTCCAGCCAAAAGCCCTCCCAGACAACAGCTACATAGGGAGACAGGCCCTAGCAATAGGAACACCTAAATACCATCCCAAGTGTGCACATGCCCCAGCCAGAAGGCCACCCAGGCAACAGTTCACCTCAGGGATCCAGAAGACCACTATTCTGACCCCAGGAATTGGTATACTGGTGAGCAGCAGAGAAAAGGCTGCTCGGTGGCTTGCTGAGAATTGAAGAACATTGGGTAAACAAAAGGTTACTTCAACAAAGGCACTGCATCTGTTAAAATGAGAAGATACATAAATCTAAAAACCAGATTTCCATGTGCTGGGGAATTAGCTCAGTGGTTCCAGTGCCTTCCGTGCGCAAGGTGACAAGTTCAATTCCCAATACCCCCCCCCCAAAAAAAAAGAAAAAAAAGAAAAAGAAAACACACTTCCAGACCACCTAAGGAAACTCCAAAAGGAAAACAAGATGGAAAGAAATCAACCACCTGGACTCCCTGAACTGGCAGCAACAAAAGCAGATTTGGAAAAAATGAAATAAGAAATAATTTCTCAGATAACAAAAAAAGATTGTGCCCATATTTTAAGACATGATTAATAAATCTAGAGAAGACACAGATAAGAAATAGAGGAGTTGAGGCACATGATGGAATCCGAACACAGGGAACAATTAGAATCCATAAAACAGATGCAAACAGATTTCCAGAAGATTAAAACCTCTATTGAAAGTTTACACAGCAGAATGAGCCAACTTGAGGACAGAATTTCAAATTTACAAGATAAGATTGCAATTAATGCCCAGGAAAAAAAACTTTCTTAAAAAGAGTAAGGGACCATGAGAAATCAATCCAGCAGCTGCTAGATGATGCAAAGAAGAATAACATAACACTGACTGGAGTCAATGAAGGAACAGGAGAGAGTGCAGATGACATAAAAAAAAAAATGTTCACAGAAGTAATGCCAGAAAACTTCCCAAGTAGGGGAAAAGAACTTGACATACAGATAAGTGAGACATAAAGGACTCCAATTAGCTATTATAAAAAAAAATCTACACAAAGACATATAATAGTTAAGATTCCAGGAACCCAACAGAAAAACAAAATTCTACAAGCAGTGAGAGAAAAGAAACAAATCACATACAAAGGAAGCCCATCAGAACCACAGCAGACTTCTCAACACAAACCCTCAAGACAAGAAGATCTTGGAGTGACACATTTCAAACCCTAAACAAAACAACCTCCAACCCAGATTGATGTACCCTACAAAGCTATCTTTCAAAATGGATGGAGAAATAAGATACTTTCATAACAAAGAGCACCTTAGGAACTTCATGAATACAAAACCAGCACTCCAAAGAATTTTACACAATATCCTAGGAAAAGTTAATGAGGATCACAACTGCAGGAAGCCCAGCAGAATGAATCCAGCAGATAAATGAAGAAATTAAATGCAAAGGGGGAGAATCCAACACAAAGAATAAGTCATGACAATGATAAGTAAATATGTATCAGTTATAACCATCAATGTTAATGGTCTCAACTCACCAAACAAAAGAAATACACTGGCAGAATGGGTCAAGAAGCAAGATCCAACAATATACTGCATACAAGAAACACATTTAATTCAAAAAGAAACTCATAGGCTGAGAGTTAAAGGGTGGAAAACAATTCTCCATGTGAGAGGAACCTGAAAAAAAGCAGGACTAGCTATCCTCTTTGCATATCATGTGGATTTCAACCCAACATTGATTAAGAGATACAAAGAAGGATGCTACATCCTTATAAAGGGAACAATCCAAGAGGAAGAGTTGGAAACAATCCAAGAGGAAGAGATGACAATCATAAATATCTATGCACCAAACACTAGTGCATTCAACTATATAAAACAAATAACAATGGACATGAAGAATCAACTAAGCACTGATACAATAGTAGTGGGGGACCTCAATACCCCACTGTCACAAATAGATAGATCAACTAGACAAAAAATAAGCAATGAAATACTAGATCTCAATCAAACTAATGAACAAATGAACTTAACAGATGTTTACAGAGTGTTTCACCCCACAAAATCAGAATGCACATTCTTTCAGCTGCACACAGGTTGTTCTCCAAAATAGACCACATACTCGCTCAGAGAACATGTTTAAGTATGTGCAAAGGAACTGAAGTTATCCCCTGCATATTATCAGAACACAGTGTGATGAAATTGGAGGTCAATTGGAAATTAAAAAAAAAACACAAGAATTTCATAAACACGTGGAAATTAAAGAACTTCTGAATAACCCATGGGTCACAGAGGAAATTAAAAAAGAAATCAGATAGTTTCTACAATTAAATGACAATGTCAGTACAACATATCAGAATCTATGGGACACAATGAAAGCAGGCATACAAGGGAAATTCATAGCAGTGAATTCTCATAATGGGAAAACAGAGCGAGCCCAATTAAACAACCTGATGCTGAACCTCATGATTCTAGAAAAAGAAGAGCAGGACAAACCCAAATCTCATACAAGAGAGGAAGCTATAAAGAGGAGAGCAGAAATCAATGTAATGGAGACTAAGAGAATAATACAAAAAAAATCAATGAAGCAAAGAGTAGGTTCTTTGAAAGAATAAACAAAATTGACAAACTCTTAGCCAACCTTATCAGAAAAAGGAAAGAAAAGGCCCGAATCCATGCAATTAACAATGAAAAGGGCAAAATTACAATGGACCCAGCAGAAATCCAGAGGATCATCAATATCTACTTCGAGAACCTATCCACAAATAAAATGGAAAACACAGAAGACATGGACAGATTTCTAGATATGTATGAATTACCAAAGTTGAATAAAGAAGACCTAAAAATTCTAAACAACCCAATATCAATCAACGAAATTGAAAATGTAATTAAAAACTTATGAACTAAGAAAAGCCCAGGTTCTGATGGCTTCACTGCTGAATTCTACAAGACATTTAGAGAGGAACTACTGCCACTACTGTTTAAAGTCTTCAATGAAATTGAAAGGGAAGCAATACTCCCAAATTCATTCCTGGAAGCATTACTTTGATCCCCAAAGCAGAGAAAGATGCAACCAAAAAAGAGAACTATAGGCCATTGTAACTAATGAACATAGATTCAAAAATCCTTAATAAGATATTGGCAAATAGAATGCAGAAGATCATCAAGAAGATCATATACACTGACCAAGTGTAATTCATCCCAGGGATGCAGGGATGGTTCAACATATACAAATCAATAAAAGTATACACTATATTAAGAAAGCCAAGGACAAAAACCATATGACCATCTTAATAGATGCAGAAAAAGTATTTGACAAAGTCCAACATGCACTCATGATAAAAACCCTACAAAAAATTGGAATAGATGGTCTCTACTTCAATCTGATAAAAGCTATCTATAAAAAACCAACAGCCAGTATCATACTAAATGGTCAAAAAGTGGAATTTTTCACACTAAAATCAGGAACAAGACAAGAATGTCCACTATTACCACTTCTGTTCAATATACTTTTAGAAACATTAGCCACAACAATTAGACAAGAGAAAGAAATAAAGGAATAAAGATAGAAAATGAAGAAGTCATATTGCCATTATTTGCAGGTGACATGATACTCTATATAGAAGACCCAAAGAACTCCACCAAAAGTCTTCTAGACTTAATAACCAAATTCAGTAGAGTAGCTGGATACAAGGTCAACACAAAAAAAATCAATAGCTTTCCTGTACATGAACAAGAGAGAAATGGGGCAAACAATTCCTTTCACAATAGTGTCAAAAAAATTGAAATACCTAGGAATTAACCTAATGAAAGAAATCAAATACCTCTAATCTGAAAACTATAGCACTCTGAAAAAAGAGATCAAAGAGGATATCAGAAATTGGGAAGACATCCCTTGCCCCTAGGTAGCAAGAACCAACATAGTGAAAATGGCCATACTTCCAAAACTGCTATATAGATTCAGTGCAATCCCAATTGAAATCCCAGCAGCATAATTCACAGACCTTGAAAAAAAAATTCAAAAATTCATTTGGAACTAGAAGAGACCTAGAATAGCAAAAGCAATTCTAAGCAACAGAGACATGGCAGGGTGTATCACAACCCCAACTTGAAACTATACTAGAAAGCTACTGTGATAAATACAGCATAATACTGGGAAAGAAACAGACCTGAGAATCAGTGGAACAGATTACAAGTTGGAAAATCACCTCCAGACACACTCAGCCACCAAATCTTCAACAAAGGAGCCAAAAACCCTCATTTGAGGAAAGATAGTCTCTTTAATAATTGTGTTGAAAAAATTGGGTTTCAACTTGCAAAAGATTAAAACTAGACCTATATCTCTCACCATGCACCAAACTAAAATCAAATTGGATCAGAGATTTAAACATTAAAGCAGAAACACTGAACCAGGTGGAAGAGAGGTTAGGCAGAACTCTTGAAGACCTTGATGTAGGAAAAGATTTTATGAAAAGATTTTATGAAGAGAACCTCAGCTGCCCATGAGCTAGCACAAACAATCAACAACTGGGATCTCTTCTTATTAAAAAGGTTCTGCACAGTTAGAGAAATCACCAACAATGTGAAGAGACAGCCCACAATATGGGAAAAAATTTTCACCAGCTGTTCCTCAGACAGATTTATAGAATCTGTAAAGAACTTAAAAAAATCAGACCTCACAAATTTAAAGACCAAATCCAAAAATGGGCATCTGAAATAAACAGACATTTCTCATACAAAGAAGTAGAAATAGCAAGTAAACAAATGATAAAATGTTCAACATTACTGGTCATTGGAGAGATGCAGATGAAAACCACACTGAGATTCCACCTCACCCCAGAAAGAATGGCTGCTAACATGAAATCAACCAATAACAAATCCTGGCTGTGAAGGAAAAGGAATACTTCTCCACTGTTGGTGGGAGTGCAGACTGGTACAACCATTGTGGAAATCTGTATGGAGATACTGTAAAGAACTAGGATTTGAAGTCACATTTGACCCAGCTATTCCCCTGCTGGGTATCTTCTCAAAAGAATTTAAATAATCAGGGGCCGGGGATTTAGCTCAGTGGTTTTGCTGCCTGCTGCACAAGCGCAAGGACCAGAGCTCGATCCTCGGTTCCAAAAAAAAAAAAAAGAATT
>NW_004624774.1:4129402-4167801 GCF_000247695.1 Heterocephalus glaber
CCACAATGTGGGAAAAAATTTTCGGCTGCTGTTCCTCAGACAAAGGTCTACTATGTCAAGTCTATAAAGAACTTAAGAAAATCAGACCTCCCAAATTTAAAGACCCAATCCTAAAATTGGCATCTGAAATGGACAGACATTTCTCATTCAAAGAAGTAGAAATAGCAAATAAACATGAAAAAATGTTCAACATCACTGGTAATTTGAAAGTTGCAAATGAAACAAATGCTGAGATTTCACCTCATCCCAGAAAGAATGACTTCTATCATGAAATCAACCAATAACAAATGCTGGTGGGGCAACCCCTGTGAAAATAAGTATGGAGATACCTCAAAGAACTAGGACTGGAAGTCCCATTTGACCCACCTATTCCTCTGCTGGGTATCTTCCCCAAAGCATTAAAAGAATCATACCACAGCAATTTATGTGCACCCATGTTCATAGTAGCACAAGTTGTAATAGCTAAAACTTGGAAGCAGCCCCATTGCTTGTCAACTGTAGACAGGATAAAAAAATGTGAGTTTTTTTGTTTTATAAAATGGAGTACTACTCAGCCATAAACAATGAGAAATTAAAGACATTTATAGATAAGTGGATCCACATTGAGGCGATACTCTTTAAGTAAAAGAAATATGACACATGTGTAAATACTGAATAGTTTCTCTAGTATGAGAAACTGAAAGTGTAAATAAGGACTAAAAGGTATAATAGATGATGTGAAATAGGAAAGTGGTCAAAGAGGAGGGGAAGTGGGAGGAGTAGGGGAAAGGAAAGAAGGGAATGGAGTTAATATGTGAAAATGAAAAAATGGAAACAAGGTCCTTGTAAATAGGGAGGGATGGAGGGGCTGAAGGGAGAGCAGGGGAATGGGGACAAAATAAGAACCAAGATAGAATGTATGAAGGTGCAAATTTCCAATGATAAATGTCATCATATTGTATACCTAAAATGTACCAATAAAATTAATTTAAAAATTATGTCTGTGCAGACCCAATGAAGAGTCATGTTCTTCCTCCTGGTATCTAGTTGAGGTCTACTTAAGAAGCAAAGAACTGTTTTTTAATTCAACACATCTATCTGGGATTTTATTCTAGGAAGTAGATAACAAGATTTCATGCTCTAGAACCCAGCAATGCCTACTTACTTATGAATTCATCTTTTTTCCTACATCAAATAAATCATTTTATTGTTTGTCAGGAGGAGGTCTTATTCTTTATTATGATGATTCCTTCCTAGCCATTTTTATAGACTAAGTGTCTTTTTCATTTCCTTCTGCCATGAATACTTGGCTTTCAAAGATAGAAAAATTTACCTTGTCCTCTGCAGCACCATCCTATCCTTGAGAAAGTGAGAATACACCTGCCCTCCTACCTGTATGTGAGGAATGGTAATATAAAAAAGAAAAGTCTGTATCTAAGACTTTATCTAGCCACAGTGTAGCATCTCCCTTTTGTTAGCATTCAAAGTAGCCCATCTCTGTTTTCATGGTTTAATTTAGGTAATATTTTGTGACTGTTCCTATTGTATGGTAAGCTTTGTGGAGGCAAGATTGTGCTTTTAGTTTTACAACTTGGCATATGGTAAACTTTAATCAGACAGCCACTGAATATCTTGGTATACTGAATTTAAGATCATTATAAAATGTGGAAAAAGCAAGGGCACTCTTTTCAATTGGATGGACTAATTCAACTGTGGTCATAGTCTGGGCCCCTGACCCAGGATCGTGTCAATATCAGGGCCTAGGATAATATCTCTGTTTCACATGACATTCAGTGGTGTGCAGTGAGCATGCCGTGTAGCTGCCATACCCAGGACTGTTCCATCACAAAGATGAGTAAATAGTCTTGGTTTCCTGGAGGACTACAGAGAAGTTGTAAGAAAAGGTAAACTGTGATAGAAATAGAATATCCAGTTACGGGATAGTTGGGAAACTGATCATCTTGTAAATGTTTCTGTAGCCTCTTTCTTACACTGCTATGTCATGCAGGTTCCCACAAAGTATAGAAGATACTTGGATACATACTTTTTTGAGCACATGCTGGGATGCTTATGTAAACTTCTGATTTGGCGATAATGCAAATAACAGCTAATATTTATTGGTTGTTTACATGCTGTATTCCAGGCACTGTGGTAAAGACTTTACATGTGTGATCTCATGTAACATCCCTAAAAGTTCTACAGGTGCTGTTGTTATTCTTAGTTTACAGGAGAAAACCTGGGGATTGGAAAAGAAAAGCGATTTTACTCAAACTCACATTCTTGGTGAGAGACTAAACCAGTACTCTGACCAATTCTCAGACTTCAAAGCTCAGATACTTAATTACCAAGCTTGGCCAGTTCTATTTTATTACTGAGGGACAGGCAGGAACACAGATGGCTACAACTAAACATAGTATATGGCACATGACATCGGTACAGGAGGTAAAATTGGATGTCTGCTTAGAGAACTTCCAATGAGCACAATGACATTAGTAAAGAAGAATTAATTAACCGTGTATTTATCCTTTTTATTAATCTAGAAAACTATCATATCTATGGAGGATCTGAATTTTCAGTTTAGGAAATCTCTTACTTTCCTCAAGGTTCCACCAGTTATTGAAGAAATTCTATATACATAATTTTCCCCTTCTTGCTTTTCTTTTCCCATTTCTTCCCTGGTTTTAACACAAAATTGAGTAACATTGATAATTGAATTTCAACAAAACTTATCCCTTCTAGGGAGAAATAGAAGTAGATAATAAAGTGGCCTGGAGTTGCAACATTGTGGTGATATGGCTTACCTCAGATATGGCTTCAGTTGTTTGGATTCATCACTCTAGTGAGCTCTGAACACTGGGAATCATTATTTGTCTTCTCTCCTGACATTAACTGAAGGAAAATGCAAGTCAGGTACTGCCTCTTAATCAGTCAGTGTCAAAGAGTGTTACAATCACTAATTCATGGCTGGTGTTATTGGTCAAAACTTAGGGAGATTTTGTATCTTATCCACATCTGACACATTTGCCTCAAAGAGTGAATTTTTTAGAATTTGAAGAAAAATTTTATTAGTACATGTTTGTAGTACATGTTGGCATTCTTTGTGTGAATTTGGTACATATACATGACACATCTAAATTCTTTTTTATCTTCCCTCTATCTCTTGATCTTCTTCCTATTTCAGAAAAAAATGATTTCTCTACTTCCTATTATCTAGCTTTTATTTATATCTTTTGTTTCTCATATAAGAGAAACCATGTGATATTTGAGCTTGTGTGTCTGATTTATTTCAGTGATTTTTGAAAACTCTTCTCAAATTACATGGCCCCCACATCTAGACAAAAATGTAGGAGAGTCCATCTCTTTAGACTCAGTGACTAAATATGTGTGTCTATCTTGTTTTAGAGAGTGTAAGATCTCTATCATCTTCTGAAGTCAGCATCAGAAAACTGAGAACATTCTCAAGTTAGAGCAACAGTTCCCACATTTGTAGAGATATTTATAGCAATAATAATAAGGTGAGTACTTGCCAAAGTGTAAATAAAGAGGCTACTTGCTACAAACCCATTTCTGCAATAGCTGTTAAATATTAACATAGTATTACAACTGGAAGCACCTCACGAAATTTTCTAGCCAGGAGTGAAGAAGAAATAAGTGCTGTAATCAGCCATTACATTTGTAGGATGTTGGGGAAGGTACTAAGGTACTAAGCTTTTCTGACATCTAGTTTTGTTGTCCATAAAATGGCAACATTTGTTCTTAAAATATTATGGCATTATAATAAATCATACTCAACATGATACATACCATATGGTAAATAATCAAAAAGTTCCAGTTAACTGCTTCAGTACTGTCATTATCATCCTACTCACTATTATCTAAACCAGTGATGAACAAACTATACCGGCAGGCTGAATCTGGACAGCAACCATTTCCATAAATAAATTTTATGGGAACATAGTCACACCCAATTGCTTACATATCGCCTATGGCGGTTTTTGTTTTGCAATAGCAGGATTGAATAGTTGCTGTAGAAACCTTCATAGAAACATTTATTCTCCCAGATTAGTGGTTATGAGGTCCCCAGGAAATAGTAGAAAGCCCAAGAAATTCTGGTTTCTGTCCCTAACCACATCATATATTAGAGTTTGTATTTAATTATTGAGAAAAAATGAGTAAAAGAGAAAGTAGGACTGAAGGTGAGCGGATTCTGTTAGTGATATGTCTTTCTTTCCACCTAAAGAGGGAAGAGTCATGAGGCCCTTCAGACTGGTAGGTCAGGGTAGGAAGGAAGGGCAGAGGTTGTGTTAGGCAAGCAGAACTGCCCAGTAAAGACACATTAGCAGGAATGAGATAGAGTGTCTGTGGGACTGTAAGTTCTCATTTGACAGAATATGAAGAATGGAGTTGGAACATAGAATGGAAGATAAAATTGGGCTGTGGGTGGCAGCTGGATCATGAGTGACTCTGGATATTGTCTTCAAAACTATCAATCTATTGATATCTTTCAATATCCAGAAATCTACTGAACCATATATTTGAGTCTGTAAATTGTATAGAATGCAAATTTTGTTTCAATAAAGCTGTTATTAAAAATACTTTTGGAAAATTCGAGCTAATTTCAAAGTCAATATAAATTTTTCTGGATTTTGAATTAAATCATTTTCAATATAAGTAAATACAAATAAAGATAGCTTTCCTGTCTTATGAAGAATAGATTAAAGAAGAAATAGAACATGCACTTTTGTAGTAGCAATGGGACCATATAATTTCATAGATGCCATGGTAGAAATAATAACCATTGGCATTCATTTATTGAATGATAAATTGTAAACCAGTAGTTTTACAGGTGTTCATTCTCAGATCACTCAGAACAACTCTTGAGGCATCTACTGTTATAATTTCCTTTGCACAGGTAAGGACACTGATGTTCGGAGAAGTGAAGTAATATGTCCAAATTTACATGGGCAGTAAATGTTGGAGCTGAAATTTGGATACACATCTTTTCTCTCTCCTACAACTAATGCATGATTCATGAGTACAGAAGGATTTATATTCTTTTTCTGAGAAGAGTGACTGGCCTGCCATGGGTTCAGAATAAATATTTGTAAGTGATGAAAAATTTAATAGATAAGTTGGAATTCCATGTTCATAATTCCACAATACTATAAAACTTAGCAGTGTGGATCTGTTTAAAAAAAAGAACCAAGTATTCTTGCTATGCAATAATTTCAATATCATCAAATTCATCTAAAATATTTGAGTGACTTTTCTTCTCTTAGGACAAAGTATTTGTACTCTATTTTACAGGTTGGCAAGATCATGTACTATCTCATTTATTCTTCATAACAATCTTAGAAGTTTTTTTCTATTTTATAGATGAAAAATTTCAAATTGAAGATACTTACCAGCCTAAGTTTAAAAAATTAAATATCCTGATCTAAATTCAAGTATGTACCTGTTCCTCTGTATCAGAACTTCTTATTATATAGATGAAAAACACCTTGGAGTTGTAAGGGATAAAAAATGCCCTTACTATTAAATTACTATATATGTGTATATTTAATATAAATGTATATTTATCACCCCTCTAGATATTGATAGATGCACACATATAAAGCAATGTATAATTGTATAACTCAATAAATTTTCACATACTTTGTAACCTGCATCCAGAGACTAAGAAATAGAATAGTAATAAGGCCAGAGAATATCTTGTGCCTTATTGAAATCCCTAAGGACAAAGTACATTTTCCTTCTTCTTGTTTTTGTTTTTCCTTCATTTTTATTTTCATTGACATATAATGTATTACTCTACTTTCTCCTCACTGGCACAAAATACTGGACACTTGAAGCTTAAAGGAGGCTGTAGTTTCAGTGGGTTCAGTCCATAGTTGGCTGGCTTCAAGGCAAAATGGCAGGTGGGAGGACTGAGGAAAAGGAAAGCTGCTCCTATCATGGTGGACTGGAAGCAGAGAGAGAAGGGGAGTCAGTGAAAAAAATACACCATTCCAGGTCACATTCTGTGTGCCCTGCTTCCTTCACACAAACCCAGCCTCTGAATAGCATAGTCAACTATGAACTCATCAATGGACTAATCTACTGATTAGTATAGTGCCTTGTGATCCAATCACCTTCCAAAAGCCATAGCTTTGAACATGAAACTTTTGGAGAATATTTTAGAATTAAACTGTAATACTATTAATTGCACATATTTATGGGGTACAATGTTATGTTTTAATATATTAATACATTGTGCAATGAATAAATTTGTGCAATTAGCATATTCATCATCATGAACATTTATCATTTCTTGTTAATAAGGAACTTCTACTGCACACTAAGGTGACTATAGTTATCTGACTTTCAGTATGACAGAAAGGCTTTATCTTTTTTCCACTTATGTAAATAGAAAAAAACAATATATTTACCTTTTGCATAATTTTACTCAGTATAATACTTAGAAAACATATCAATTTCATATGTAGTTTCTTCTCATGGCTAGAATCTATTTCAGTATTTAAATATATAATCATTTAAGTATTCAAACATTGAATACCATTTGGAAAGTTTTGTGTTTGAAATCTAATCAATTATTGAATTATTTGATTCTTGATAGTGCTGTTATCAAAATTCTTGTGCAGTGCCTTTGGGGGCGCATTTATAGGAATTTTTGTCTAGTGTAGGACTAGTAGTAGAATTGCTGGTTCATAAAGGTACAACTCTGCTACAGAGATTGTACAGTTCTCTTTTTTTACATCTATCATTTTCCTAATTTGTTTGAGGTTGGATTAGGGATGGAGTACAGTAAAATGAAGAATGATGAGAAAAATGTTTGATTTGGGGTATATGGAAACCAATTAACTTTATAGAACTCTAAGTGATGGTTAGAATATCACTCTTGCTATTTCTTGTCTATTGGTCTCTTAGAACAATGAGATATCTTCTTTAAAAAACCCACTTATTTCCATTTATTTGACCTCCACACATAGGTCATCATTACTTTTTGCACTTGGACTGTTGAAAGGGTATTTGTCTAGAGAACTGTAGCACCTCTTGCAGAATCATATAATTGACATCCAGTATCTTGATATTAGTCATTTGCTGTAGTTTGTATAGAGTTAGTACGCCAACTATTCAAGCGCAGGAAGCTTGGTACCCTGTGGTGATATTGAAAGGTATTGGAAATTTTGTGAGTTGGGATATGGCATAGTGGGTAGTGATTAGGTCATTGTGGCCACCATTTTGGAAAGGGATTAATGCTGCCTTGTGGGAATTTTTAACTCTTGTCAAACAAGATTAATATTGGAGATAGAGGTTTGTTATAAAAGAACCTGGTAGCTTCCCTGAATTCCTATCCTTAATTTTTCGCTCATTGTTCAAACTTGCTGTGTGACACCATCACAATATTGTAATATAACATGACATCCTCACCAGATGTAGTTGCCTTATCTGGCCTCCACAGACTGATGCAAAACTAACCTTTTATATTTATTTAGTAACCATCATTTGGATTTTTATTATCATAAAATAAAATGGAGCAAAGTATTATGGCATTTTCTTCCCTTTATACTAGAAAGATATTTTCCCCTTTTCAATTGTAGGGAATCTTTCTTTCTTTGTATTTATAGATATTTCTATAGTAACTTTATATATGTATGTATGTATGTATGCATTTTGAGACGGAATATCACTATACTTGTGAAGGTGGTCTTGAACTCTACGGCGGAAGAAATCCTCCTATCTCAATCTTCCAATAAGTTGGTACCACTGACCCATACTATGGTCTGGTGATTATATAGTGACTTTATATACCTAACTTCTCATTTATTGTAGGTATTAGAATAATTCTAAGGGCTGATGCAATCTTAGTTGAAGCCGTTAGACCTATACAAATATATAGACTGGGAAATAGAGAATCCGTGTTATTATTTTATACATAAACATCTAGATTATGTAGAGTTTTTAAGATAGCTAGGGATTATCAAATGCCTCAGCTTGGCTAATTTGGAAATCTACTATGAGACAAGCAATTTAAACAATCAGAAGTTTTCATTGTATCATTTATGCTTTGGAGCTAAACAGACATAGACTGAATCCTCTGGAAGCTATGAAACAAAATAAGCTTCTTCTCCTTTAAGTAGTGAGTACTGGGTACTGTGTTCAGCAACTGGAAAACTAATACAGAAAATTGGTACAAAAAACCATCATTGCTGTTACTGTACCTGACCATGTACTTTAAAGCCTTTTGGAACTGGTTTGCAAGAAGAGTTTGGAAAAGCGTAGAGAAGGAGACTAGAGAAGCCCTAAACTATCGTGAACAGTACTTAATGTGCAATACTGGTCAGAGCTCAGAAGACCAGAATATTGACAGAAATGGCCAGGGTCAGGAAATTTCAGTTGGGAAAAAGTATTCTGTTGACACTTCCACTAGAGGCCATGTGTGTTATGTTATGACAGATTTGTCTACATTTTGCCTACAATTTGTCCTGAGACTGCAAGAATCTGAGTTTAAGGAAATTTAAAAGCAGCCCAGCATTTGGGCTATGGGATAGATGCTGGCTGCTTTCAGCCAGGTTTACTGTGAGGATCAGGAACAAAACGTAGAGCTAAATGATGTGAAGCTTTGCCAGGAAGAAGTGTGGTGGAGAGTGTAGTTGCTAAAAGTTAGCATTAAAAAGCTAAGTACTTTGCTTCAGTACAGTAGGAAATATGACTTTAAGGCATCTTAGGAATTGGGCAGATCCCACCCATTGCAGGTTTAAGAGTGGAAAAGGGTAAACACTTTTAAAAGACTCTACTTTGAAAATAAAGTCCCAGGTGTCTTACTCATTCCGGGCTACATAGTCTCAGAGAGTATTTCCATGAGTTCAAACATCTGGGTACTCATAGTGCATTAATCAAAAGACCAAGAAGGCCGAGTTACTGCTCAAGTTGGTAGCAGACATTGGTACATTGGTAGTGCTGTTTTTTCAGGAATACAGAATACAAAAGTGGTAAGGTCATGGGGAGTTCTATGTAGACTTCAGAGGAAGGCTTTGGAGGCCAGGCAATGTGCCCCTGAGACGGTGACGCATGAATCTGTGTAATTGAGAAAAAAAGTGCAGTGGTGACCACAGGAAGTTGGGGAACATGGAACATCTACTGAGGAAAGCTGCAGGAAGTGAGCAGAGCCAGCCCAAGAGAGAGGTCATTTGGGCTGCAGCAAGCAAAGTCATAGGGATGGTACGACTATCACATCTCACCACAACTGCCCCAGATGCTGGACATATAACTATGAGATTTAATGTTTGCCTTATTGGGTTTTTGATTTGCTTTGATCTGATTCCTTTCTATCTTCTTATTCTTTGCATTTGGAATGGGAATGTTTGTCCTGTGCTATTGTCTGTTGTAAGAATTTAACTTTCTTTTTAATCTTTATAAGAGCTCACAGCAAAGAATTTGCCTTGATTCACAGTGGAGACTTTGGATTTTGACTTTTCAGCAATGCTGGAACAGCTAAGACTAGTGAATCTTTGAGACAGACTAAATTCATTTTGCATATTAAAATGAACGTGGAGGAATGTTAGAGTGTAGATCTAGAATATACCCCCCAAAGCTCATGTGTTCTGAGATGGGGCTTTTTGAGGATGATTAGGTAATCTGAACCCTGTGACTGACTTACTATTAAGAGGCGAGGTGTTTGGAAGTGGTGGGTCTTTGATAGAGGGACCTGGAGGAGTAACAATATCTCCTTCCCTAGATCCTCTCTTCTCTATTTTCTCACCACCATGATGTGAACAGGTTTTTGTTCATGGGGCCCCTCTGCCAAGCTGTTTCTGCCTTGGCATTTGCCAGCCATGGACAAAACTATTAGCCAAAATAAATCTCTTTTCCTTTATGTTGTAGGTGTTGTATATTTTGTCTGAGCAATAAATAACTAAGACACTGGGCAACTTAGTAACTTAGTGATATCCTGCCTTAAAATAGAAAATAAAAATAGGGCTGAGAATGTATCTCAATCTGATGACTCTGTATGTTCAACTCCCAGTACCATAATAAATAAGTAAACAAACAAATAAATAAACACATAAATATGAAAGGCAATGTTAGAAAAAAGTCACATATTATCCCATTTTTACAATGATTGTCATTGAAACAAGGATTTCCTTGATTGGAAGACTGGTGATTTAATTAGATAAAAAGTACAGTCTTGGATTAGTACTAATTTACATAAACAAGGCATAAAGGATGTTTGTGGTCAGTAAGAAATAATAGAGTGTTATCTAGATGTCAAACAACAAACAATTGCTAAAAGGAAAAAAATGAAACTAACTGATTTAAAAAGGCAGCATTTACAACATGATATCACTTTAGTAAAAAATACTGTGACTATATATGTGTGTGCATATTGTGTATATGTGTGTGCATATTGTTTGTATGTGTGTGTGTACACAAGCATACTCCTACAGAAAATATTCAGAAATATGTGATCTGAATATATCATTAGTAGTGATTAAAGGTGGTAGAAATTCAAAGTTTTTATTTTTATTGCTTTTAACAATATTGCTTGTCTTTATTTTTAACATTAGTACTGTACAGATTCTGATTCTGTTAATAAAAGGTCTATATAAAAATAAATAAATACATAAGTAAATAGCTAAAACATTCAGCAAACTGTCTCATGGGTAATTAACACAAATGGATAATCTAATGATAGCAGTAGTGATTAAAAACATTAATTAGCATTGATTAAATGTGCCAAGGACTGAAATAAGTATTACAGATACCAAATTTCAAGTAGATCCCTATGAAAGAAGTACTGGTTTTATTCATATTTTATAGATGAGGAAACTGAAGATCACAGAGGTTTACTAACCACCTAGGGATACAGATAGGAAATGATGAGGGTGAGATTTAAACCCAGATCTGCCTGAATGTGAATAGTTCTTGCTTAATTACCATATGCACTGTTTTATCATCATCCTATTAGTAATATCATCATTATGCCATTGGCATTTCCAATGATAGTTTCTGTATTTTATTAAAAATATAAATTATTCCACCATTATTAGAGTATCTGTTATATTAACAAACTGCTACATCCTTAAATATACAAATTTGGAAAATTAGGAAAAATTTACAAAGGCATAGCCTACTTTGCATTCACAAAGCTCACAACCTAGGAAGGTTGTTAGTACTGTAGAGAAAATTTGAGTATATTTTTAATGTCAATTTCAGGCATAGGAATAAACTTGAAAAATTGTATTGTAATATGGAATATTCAAATAAACTAGGGTAAAACACAACAGCATTGTACATAGATATTTATATAAATACTGATATATATTTATTGAAGAATGATTTAAAATTTACTAGTTTAGATAAAAATTTACTAGTGTTTTCAGTAGATAAGGAAAAGTATAAACGGAATCAATTAAATACCTTCATAAATATGCATTAAATATGCTTAAGAGGATTTCACATATTCCCTTCTGGTTGAAAGAATTGTTCCAAGAGACACATTTTGCAGATTCACATATATTTCATGTATGTGCCTAATTTCATTTTAAAGTTCACCGAGATTTATGCTGCAATTAAACTTAATTGAACAAAATAGAAGTACACAGAAACAGTCAGATGTAAAAGGCTAAGGAAATGAACAATTCATGTTAGATCTCTTTCTTTAAAAACCAAAATGTCAGATTTTTACAGTGAAATAAGGGAACTGTAGTGGTGTCATTGAAATTTTTGGTGTTAAAACAATTTATACATAGTACTGAACAAAATTATTTCAAGAGTGGTAGGACTACTCAAAGATGAACTATCTTAGCTGAAGATTTTAGGGAAAAAAAAGAAAAAGAAAAATACCTTTTGAAAATTTTAGACCCATTTTCAACCACTGAGATTTGAAATAAAGGGTTCTTGGTTTGCTCTTTGTTTGAGATTCTGAGGGTTGATTCCTGGACTGTGCGGATCCCTGGCAAGTGCTGTACCACTGAGCTACGTCCTCAGCTTTGGAATGTTATTAATTGCATGGAGAAGAAGGCAAAGAGACAGTGGTTTACATTTATGGTACAAATCACTTTCCTGTTTTAATCTCTTTCCAGTGCCATCTTAAAGAAAATGCTAATTCTAATTAAATATGAAAAACATAGATTCAAATATTTTCCATTACATTTTTTGGAAATGTACCTTTAATTCACTGGTTATAGGAATTTTCTAAAAGTACAAGGACAATTCTGACAAAAAAAATAACTGACTCTCTTTTCAGAATTTTGTACATTCAGTTGAGCAAAGATAGTGGGAAAGATGAAAATGCCAGAGATTTTTTTGTGAACCAAAAATTATTTCTCTCTCTCAGACTGATATAATTCACCAAAGAAATTTCTAATAAAGTAGTAATAAACTAGTAGAAATTTAACAGCTACAGTTATCTTAAACCATGCCCTTGCCCTAGGACTGAGTAGAAGAGATAGTTAATCTACTCATTTCTTATGTGTAGATAACATTCCAGAAGCTAATCATGCCCTTAGCTCTCCCCACAGGAAAGATATAGATTATTTCTACTACATTTGGATTTGGCCTTCTAGGCTGTATAAACTTAAAAAACAAAAAAATGGAAAGGCATAGAAAATCGTGTTTATAGCACAGCAGACTTAGTACTGCTCATTTCCTCCTAAAGATTCCCTTAATAGCCTTTCTTCCTCCATAGTGGTCAGTTAGCCCACCAATTTTATGAACAAATGCAACATTCTGGTTTTCATTACATTGCAGAAATTTTCTGTGACAAAGCATGAATAATGATAACAAAACAGGAATACAAACTCTGGAGTCAGAGTTCAGAACCTGGGTCTACCAGTTTACCAGTGGTAGGATCTTGGAAACTTCCTTAATATCTCTCCCTTTGCCTCATCTACAAATGTGTAATGAAGTAGTATCAATTTCATAAAGTTAAATATTAAATTAGTTTAAAAGCACTTAGGATAGCAAATGTGAACTAGTAGATGTGTGCTCAAAACAGTGGATATTAATTTTCACATTCAAGTTTATTGATACATATTGGATGAATGTGTTTATAATTGGGTTAGCCTAACTATATTTGTATTTGTACTAGCCTTATAGTATATAAAAATCCAAAAATATGCTCAAATTAGAAAATTATTATATATTGTGTTTTAGGCTTTCTCCCTATATCATGAGTTGTGTTTTAAGCACATGAACAAAAATAATCAAAGTAGCCCTCTAGATAGTCTATAGTCTATTTGAAAATTTTTTCTCTTTTTAAAAATATTTATAAATGAACAGTATGATAATAGTAAAATACTGCTATGGTAAAAATAAATTATCAAAGTAGTATTTCCAATGAGTCACTTTTAGTTTGTGGAATGATATTCTTTTACTTTCTTATTCAGAAAGTAAAAGTTTCATTTGTTGAAGGCAGAGAACTTGCTGAAAATAAGACCCATAAGAAAACATTGATTAGACATATGGTGCTGGGTATGTGGACTTAAATTATCTGAATCATGAATCTATGGACAGAAGCACATCACTGTAGTAAATTATTATGAAATATTAATCTATGGAAAACTTGTCCATTTAGTAATTTATTTGTATATAAGAATTTGTTAGATTCCTAGCCTTATACTTTAGAAAAAACTTGCATATTCTCTCAAAATAATTCAAATATAGAAGACTTTAGGAAGGAAACTAGACAGTGATTAGTACAATCATTCCAACACCAAACACTTACACTGGGTCATTACTTAGTGTTCTAATCTGAAATAAAATGTCATAAGAGCCAGAAACAGTTATGTTCTTGTCTCCAACTTGTGATGTAAAAGAAAAAGTGACAGAAAATATTTTAAAAGCTGACAGCCCCTTTTGGCAACCATGATGTCTGGGAGACATAGAGGCTAACTCTCAAATAAAATCTGAGATTTTATGTGGTTTTTCTGCTTCACAGGAAGAGATAGTACTAAAAGATTATGTCCATTGTTCTGAAGCTATATATATAGCAGCTTTCTACACTTCAGCCAAAAGATTGATGGTTTTGCTGCCCAGTGGAGGAGGGCATATGTTGTATGAAAATTTGGAAAGCTTCTTTGATGAAAAATTTGAAGGCATACGCACACAGGCGTGCACACACACACCCACATACATGCACACACACCCTTGTGTAACAAAGCACATTGAAAGAAAGCAATGAATATATAAAGCTAATGATCAACAAGTTTTTCCCTGAGGAAAGTAATACACAGGGTAGAAACATTCTTTTCCATTTCCTGGACTCCATTTAAGGAGTTTGGCTGGAGCCTGTGCTAAAAACCCCTTTATAACCATATCCACTGTATCTGGAAGCCAGAATTGTTTATATAATTGGAAATTCCTACCTTCAAGCACTCAACTAAGAGTGATTCAAATATCTTGTTGTTGTTCTGTCCAAATTCATTGAGACCTTGTGAAAAAAATATTTTCTTACCTCAGCCTTTGGGGCATAGGACAATTACAATTAGGTTTTACTTTTGGGCTGTGAATTAAGGCTACCTATGTAAAAGGGAAAATTTCTTAGCCATCTTTGAAGATAATGTGAAATCAATGTCTACACCCACTGCTATGGTCACATTATATATTTGGTGAGGCTGGGCCAGACCGAGGAACTTGCACTAAGCTTGTCCAAAGGCAAACTGAAGAAAGCAAACAGAATGTGTTGCTAAGAGACTTCTGGGTCATCTGAAGCAGGCTCTCCCTCATGTTCAGCTGGAATAAATCCAAGTCTATTACATATCAAACAGCTACCAACTGAATTATCTAGCTGCCTGAACCCAGACAGATGGAGATGGAGGTTTCCTTAATTCTTAAGAAGTAGTTCTAACAACTCACAATGATGGGATGCTGGGAGTGAACTCTGAAGACTTCTGCAATCACCAGACATAATTGGCTAAGGTTCTTTGGCTATGGAAAAGAGTCAGTAATACATTATTTATTTAGTTAGTTTTTCAAATTATTTATTTATTTAGCTTTTTTTTTTTACTGAACCTAAACTTATCATAAAGATGTAAAATATTTTAAGAAAAAATGAAATGACAATGAACCAGACTTGGAATGAAAAACAATTATTGGATCATTATGTTACATTTGAAGACACGCTGTAGGAATTACTGTACTATGATGTTGGGACATCAGTATTGGTATGAATTCAGTGATTACTTTCTGTACTTATTTCACTTGGCTTTCAAGGTCTTGCAAGAAAAAGACTAAGAAACAGAAAGCTCACCTAAGTGAGATGTCCAACACTTTTCTAGGGCTGGAAAGAATATCCTTTATGGTGATCTTGCCAAATTAGCAGTCAACAGTTTTGAACGGACTAAAAGGCATGTCAAGGAATTTCTACTAAAACAATGCAAATGAGTATGAAAAACAAGACAAAAGAAATCCATTTTACCAAACACCTATCCAATGAATTCTTTAATCAATGGAGCTATAAGAAATGCTAAAGACACAATACATTTTGTTTACTCTAATTATCTTGTATTTCGTATATATTGATGATGGTCTAAAGTGTATACCAAACTTGGCAAGACTCAGCTTCAAACTCTGCTGATGACCTTGCTTCCTTGCTTTTCTTACTGATGGATGTTTTATCATTGCTAGTACCTGTCTAGAATAGACTGCACCCTAGGGTATGGTCCTGACCTCTTTTGATGTGTTATAGTTGGTGTCTTATATAGATAATTAGGGCTTTAACAAAGTCTATTTATCCAGGATGGTCCAGAAGAGTATCATCTTCCAATATTATTTTCTCCGTTTCATATTCTGGATTCAACTCCTGGTGAGCCTCAAAAGACTAGCCCTGTACATAATGAAGCTCAACTTTCAGCCTAATAATTATTTTGAACTCTTTTTCTCCAAGTTTCTAGGTTATTTTTTTCTCTTTGTGCAACTTCCTCCTCTCTAGGACCCTATCATATAATGTTCAGATATTTTACCACCTAGAGGTCTGCTCTCTCTGGCTCTAGTTTAGTGGAGCCATTATGCTCTGCCTCTGTCCTACCTCCCTCTGCAACACTTAGGAAACTGCCCCAAGGCAGAAAGATGAGACAAAAGTGGAACTCACAATTTTTCCCTCAGAAATTGCTGTTGTATGCTGCTTGCTGTCCAATGCCCAGAAACAGTTTTTTCAAATATTTTGAAGATATATATATATATATATATATATATATATATATCAGAAAGGCTGATCCAGTACCATTTATTCAACATCACCTAAAGTAGAAGTCCATCAGTATGATATTAATAAGTTACAAGTCTTGAAACGCAAATTATATCCTGAATAAAATTTTAAAAACTTAATAAAAACATTTCTCTGAAGCTCATATGTAGAATAAATTATATGAGAAGGTAAGTAAAAAACATGTTTTAGGATATCGGTTAACTCACATAGACAAGGCAGGAACAGTCTTCATGGGGTAGGTCTTACAGGTAGATACAAGCTGTTACCACAATTTTGCTTTGTTCTAGATAGTAGGTTTATTATATTATTACAGTTGACATATATAGATGAATTAACAAATAGAGCCTTTGCATTGATCAAGTTAATACTGTGTAATTTTTAAAAAGTAAGATTTCTTCAGTTGTTTCCTGTGAGGCCAATTTTTAAAAATTGCTTATGAATGGAACCATTGGGGTTATTTCTTGTTTTGCTAATGAAGATAAAAAATAAGGTCAACTATGAGCACATAGAGCTCCTTTATGGAAAGGTTTGTGATTTTTTTTCTCAGGAGACTGTGATGCTCCCTGAATAAAAGGAAGCACCTGTGTTCTTCCATTAAGCTGAGCCCTGCAAAATACTAGTTTTACATGATTTAAAATATTCACAGCTATGCTCTGTATTCAGGCACTAAATTTCATAACTCTTTTGGATAGGGGCACTGTTTATAATATCACAAATTAGAAACAACCTAGCTTCTCATAAACAGAAAAATGAGTAAATAATATGTAATAGATTTATAAAATGGAATACTTTCAGCAATTTAAAAATGAGCTACTACTGGATAGAACAATGTAGATAAATTCTGTGAAATAATTCTGTGAAATAATTGAGCAAAGATATCAGACACAAAAGAAAGAACACCTAATATATGGTTCTGGTGTGGTCATTCTATAGTGTTAGAAGTCTGGATAGGGGAAGTTGGGATAAAAATCACTTTTAGGAAAGAAGGTGAGAGTACTGGATGGGAAGATGTTGAGAGAAACTGAGAGATACTAGCAATATTTTACTTTTTAATGTAGATGGTTGTTGCATGAATGGCGGACTGTATGTGAATTCCACAGTCCGTACACTTATGATTAATAAACTTTTATATGTACATTACCCTTTTATGACAAAGAAGGCCATATGCAATGTTTAGAAATTAAGTACACAGGTTTGACTTGTGAAGTTTCTTTGTTTAAATTGATTCAAAACTGTGATCAATGGAATTTTATCTTAGGAGGCTTGGACAAAAGACTACTGTTAAGATGCATGTATAAGATCTGCTCATTATTTTCTGTTTGAAGAGTCCTTTTTATTTTTAAATGCAAGATGATTGTGATACTGAAATTTCTATTCCAGTTTCATTTTTTATTTTCAAATCCTGGGAAGCATGGTATGTTTCCTTTCTAATAGTATTTTCAAGAGGAAATAGTAATAATATGAACTGCAAAATTTTCAAGCTGTAAAGCAAGGTGTGAAAATATTTTATATTTTCTTCCCATAGGCAAGTTTTAGGGTTTTTAAATTACCATGTGACAGTATAATAAGACAAGTCTACCTTCCATGTGCCAACTCAGCGTAACCACTTGAAACAGAAGAAACATTGTTGTAGCAAACAATGATGACCTTAGCTCACCAAGGAAGTACTTTGCAAAGGCCCTTGATACACTTGTCCAATTGAGGATATGCTTTCTGGCTCTATGCTCTCCTTTTATTGAGCCAACTTATCTAGAATAAAATGAATGAGCACAAACTTTCCTCATGCTCCAAAGTGATTTATCACAGGACAGAAATTTCAATTTGACAAATCTTTACCTATCACTCAAAGTGTCTGCTTTCTCTGTGGATGACATTCCATTATACTTATGAATGACAAATCATCTAGTCAGGTTGAAGTCAAATCATGACTCTCTTACATTATTTGGCCCTAATTGAAAAGAAAGCTCTTTTTGGTAAAGAGTTTAATATTGTATGTAATAAGGCATGGTTGTTCTCAGGACAGATTGAAGGCAATATACATTTACTCAAAAATATAATACTTACAATTAATTAGATTTACCACATCTTAATTTCATCTGTTTAGGCTTTGTTATCATAAAAAAAAAAAGAAGCCCCTACAAGTACTAAGGAACTAAAAGGTTGAATTAGAATTGAGGACTCATGCGCATGTAGACGGGTCTGGGAAAGTTGGAAAAATAGTCATTATACAGATCAAAGCATTGGGTTTGGGGAACAAAGCTACCAGTTATGAGTAAATCTGCATAATACCATGAAGAGAGTTGTGAATGCACCTCAAAACTTAGCACTCTGAATTCCAAAGAATAGTAGCTTCTGCTTCATGTTGCCTTCCAAATCACACATGACTTCCTCTTGTTAGAAAATTTTCAACCAGGCAACGTGACAAAAGGGAGTCTGGGGAGCATAGTTTCCAGCCTTAGAATGTATAATATTTAATTTTGTGTGTCAAATTGAATGAGTTAAGGGACAGCCAGGTTGGTAGTAAAATATTATTTCTGGGTCTGTCTGCGAGGGTGTTTCCAGAAGAGATTAATAGTTTAATCAGCATTCTGAGTACAGAAAATTGCCCACACCAATGTGGGCAGGCTTCATCCAATCCATCTAAGGCCTGAGTAGAACAGAATAGCAAGAGTATTTCCTTTCCACAAATAAAATAATACCCTATAAAAACAACAGCCTCTTTCTCTATCTCCTTTCTTCCCTCCCTCCCTTTCTCCCTCTTTTCTCTGCTTGTACTTGGCCATTATCTCCCCCCAGCCCTCAAATGTTAGTGCTTCTGGTTTCTGAGGTGTCTGAGCCTTTGAACTTGTACTGAGGTTTGTGTCACTTGCTCCCCTTATTCTTAGGCCTGCAAGTTTGGGCTGGAAAGTACACTACATGGTTTACTAAGCCTCAAGCTTTCAGGTGGCAATTCATAAGATATCCCAGTCTCCATTATTGCACTCACCAGTCTTTCATAATAGCTCTATTTCTTAGTGGCTCTGCATCTCTGGATAATCCTGATTAATATAAGAATGGTTGACAGTGATGATGCCAGATCCATAGCATTTATTATGGCACAATACCCTTCGCCAATTCAGCATCTTTATTCACCACTCTTTACTCATATTTAGGTAAATACAAATAACAATATTCTTCTTAATATGATGTCATGATCCCTCATATAACTGGATATATTCCACACATTACCAAAGACATATTAATTTCTCCCTGAAAGAGGGTGTGTGGCTTGTATTTAGATGTTCCTCCAAAGCCTTATGTGGCCACAGGTGGGGATTTTCGAAGGAGATTGGACCTAGGGTGTATGATGCTGGTTTCAAGGATGTGATGCTGGAATTGATTCATGGTGTCATGCTAGAATAAGGCTGCTTCAGCCTGAATGTGAGTGCTATTTGCCCTGCGGGTTGCCTGGATAAAATATAAAGGACAGAAACAGGGTCTTCATTTGTGGCTTGCCTCTTGCTGCTTGCTTCCTCACTATTTCACTGCTTTGCTGCGTTCCTGCCTTCTGTCTGCCACATACTGTTTCTTTTCTGTGATTCTCCTTTGCCATGTCACCCTGCCTTGGAACCAGCTAACTGTGAACTGAAACTTCTACAAACTGTGAGCTAAATAAATCTTTCCTCCCTTAACTTGTGAGTGTTGGGAATTTTGTCTCAGCAATGAGAAATGTAACTAAGACAGAAGGGGTACACATTTCATTGATTTGCTACATCTCTAGAAGCTCATTGTTCTTCTAGGTGAGGGCCACTCCTGCTTTGGTACTCTATTACTTAGATTCTGAGCTATGAGGGGGAACATGATTAACAAACATATTAGTGTAGCACTGAGAAAGGAAAAAGAAAAGGATTGGTAAATACATGCAAAAGTATACCAAATGAAATGTACCAAATGAAAACAAAAATTCACAAACCAATTTAAGTCCTTGTACCTGAACTGTTCTCATGATTCATATTTATAATTTCATTGACTTCTCATTCCTTTTTTTTTTGCCTTTAATCAGAAATTTAGCATATTGGGTTGATCCAAACCTTTGGAAATTAAACTCTGAACTGGTAGAAACCAAAATTACAGAGAATATGAAAAATGCTTTTAGAAGTTTATTCTGCTTGATAATGACAGTGTGTTGTTAGTTTTCTGTGATGATATTAAAAATCACCACAAAGTGAGTCCTCTAAACCCAGGTACTATGTCATCTCAGTTTCCAGAGAAGTGAACTCCAGACATGGCTCAGCTATGTCCTTTGTATGGAGTCTCATGGGGCCAAAATTAAGGTGTCTATTAGACTGATTGCATTCTCACCTAGAGGCCCAAGTAGACAATAATCTGCTTCCAGACTCACTCAGACTATTGGCAGAATTCTTTCCCACGAGGCTGTAGAATTCATAGTAACTTAGTTCTTTGAAGCCAAAAATACATGAGAGAGAAAAGGAGAAAGAAAAAGAGAATGGCAAAGGGAAAGGCAATGAGGGAAAGAAGAAAGAGAGAAAGAAAGAATGAAAAAAGAAAGAAAGAAGAAAGAAAGAGAAAGAAAGAAAGAAAAAAAAGAGAAAGAAAGAAAGAAAGAAAGAAAGAAAGAAAGAAAGAAAGAAAGAAAAAGAAAGAAAGAAAAAAGGAATGTGTTCCTATTTCCATAGGATATTATTGGGGAAAGAAATCATGATAATTCCCTTAGGGTATTGTATTAATTAGGATTCTTGAAGAGCAGAACCAATAGTTTGTATGTATGGTTTTAGAAATTAATTTTAAGAAATAAGCTAATGCAATTATGGCAGTGGCAAGTTCAAAATCTGCAGTATAGGACAACATGCTGGAGACCCCCAAGAGTCAGTGACGTGGTGCCAGGCCATAGGCAGGCAGGCTGGAGAACCAAGAGAGCTGAAGGTGTGAAATCTGGAAGCGCTTCCCTGGAGAGTCTTCTTTGGGTGGCCAATCTTGTAGTCCTACTTGTGCCTTCAACTTATTCATTGCAGCCCTTACAATCTCCCAATTTAAATTTTTTTCATTAAGTTTATTGGTACATTTTAGGTATACCATACAGTTACATTCATCATTGGGATCTTGTATCTTTACATGATGCATCTTTGTTCTTAATTTTTCCCCAATCCCCTGCCCTCCCTTCACTCCCTCCTCCCTTCTCTATTTACAAAGACTTTGTTTCCATTTTTCTCCTTTTCTCATATTTTTTCTTTTCCCTTCTTTCCTTTCCCCTACACCAATTTAAATTTTAACCCTATTCCACAATACTGTACATGTTAACACATAAAATTAACTACATATGTGTTGATTTCTCCTAAACTAAAATCATATTAAACAAGTAATATTTTATCTCTTCTTTACAAATAAGTAATGAAAGTACAGAAGAAAAGTAACTATTTACTGTCATAATAGTTAGAGATAGACTTGTGACACCAAATTTCTGCCGGTTTTTCTGAGAAAATATGAGCGGACTGAGATATATTAAGGATCATCTCTATGCCAAGCATTATAATAAGAAGTCATTTTATTCGTATGTCCACATTTGGATTCTCTGGACCACCTACTAATGCAGCAATTGTTCTTCTTAAATTAGTTATGATGAAAAAGTCACAGAGGTGCAGAGTGAAAAGCACTGCAGTTAGAAAGTGACCAAATAAATAAAGCCAGGTGGGTCTCTCTCAAGGCCGTAAGGAACACATTTGTGACCTTTCTTGACCAACAGCCCATTGCTCAGAGGATGGTGGTGCAACAGATCTCTATCTTCAATGGGCTTGTTCCCAAAGGAATGCTTCAGTTACAGTTAAGAAAGATTCAACTGGAAGTGACTTAAGCAAATACACATGGTTTTACTATAAATAAAGACAGTTAATGATGGTGTAATTTTTCTCTCTTGTCATTTCCAGAATATTCTGTCTTTATAACTTTGGTCATTAACTCATAATATGTGTCATAATATATCTTTTCATAAAATATCTTTTATTATTAAATTTTAGCTTCAAATACTTTCTTAGTAAGTAATTGCCTGAAAACAAATAGGAGTTAGACTTAAGCCTTGAAAAGTATTTGTTGGCATAGGACAAAGGTATATACTATGTATATTGTTTTAAATTATCAAGTCTTTTGAAAAAGCAATAGAACTATTAAATCTACAAGTTAAAGAGTATTTCGAGAAGAAATGGTTATATAAGTATTTAATTTCGATTTCATTTATTAACAAAGAAGAATTTCCATTTGTACTTTTATTTATCAATTTATTGATGTTTCAAATTACATTTTTTGTATGCAACTCAGGTAGGGCTCAGTTTTTGATCCGTGTCACCTTTCAGAGTGTTTTGGCCAGTTTCCAACTGGTTGCATTTATGTGTCAAGAGAAACCATTTGTATTACAAGTTTGCAAGATTTCTATTATTGCAATCATGGTTTCCAAAGCTATCTTTAGGGCTTATCAGTGGAGATAAAGTCCTCAGAACATGGGATTGTTTCAAATGTTCACTGTTGTTTATTGTTATTTTTGTTAATTCTAATTTTTATTACTAAATGTTTACAGCACTTGAACATTCTGCCACAAATCAGTGCACTGTCCCAGTGAAATAGAATTTCTTTGTGTTTTAGTCAATGCTTTTGAAATATATCTGTAGTTGGATGAGGATTGATGATACTTTCACCACCAATTCACTTCATATTTCAGAACGTCTAAATTTCTTTGTGTGAATATAGAAGGCAGGTTTGGTTACCCAGTTCAACATCCATTTAATTCCATTTATCTCCATCTTCTCCAAACTAGATACTACAAAAGCTAAATTCACTCTTTTGGCATACTGTGGAGTTTTTGACAGTTTTGTCAAAGAAACATAAGTGGATATCGTGTAAGAGTGCAGGAATTGTGTTCTGTAGAAAATTTTACTTTTCTGATGAAAAAAATAATCATCGCTTGCACTTTTTATCTTTTTCTCTCTCCACTCCAATTTTTCTGGCTTGAATGCAAATATAGAACTTGGATTTCCAGGAAATATACCAAGACTATGAGACTAAAACAGCAATATTCCAAACATAGTGGAGTAAAATGAAATGAACTTTGTTCTTTTGAGGATACGACTAGTCACAGAACCAAGGACCAAACTTCTTAGAAAACGTGAAACGGGAGAATATTTTGAGATGAGAAAGAACTGTGTCACTGTTGGCTTATGTTACTTATACAGTTGTTACTTTATTAACATTTTAGCATTTTCTTAGTGCTTTCCCTTACATTTAAGTAACAATAATGATAATTATATTAATATTAGTAACAATTGGCTAATGTATGTAGTGTTGTTACTATAAAATAGTAAAGATCTAAGTGTTTTCAGATATCTATTTAACCCTTTTACCAAACCTATAGAATATGTGTTATTATGAGGCTTATTTTTGCATCTGAAAAAATACAGGTGAAGTATTTCAAGGTCACTTGTTTAGAATTTGGCAATATAATGTACTCAAAACCAAGCAAAGCTGCCAGGATCTGAGCCAGAGAACTAGAATGCAATCTCTTTGTATTATCATGAGCAATTAACTCATTTCCCCAGTATAAACAGGATCATAGTGTCGATACAGCAGATCAGTCAAGAATGTGGACTGTAACATCAGACAGATCTTGGCATAAATTTAAGCTCTATCATTTATTAGATATCATATTGCAGATAATTCAGTAAATATCTCTGAGCCTCAGTCCACATATAAGCCTGAATATGAATCTATTTGTTTAGGAAAGAAAAAATAAAAGCATGCATTACTACTCACCAACACATTTATGATCCAAAGAAGCTCCTCGTCATTATAGTCTTCATGGCTTTGCTTGAGGTGAACACTAAGTTTGAAACAGGTGGAACTATATGTGTAAAATATCATTTCACCTTCACTTGACATGCATGATATGGGTGTTATTATTTTTCCCTCTTGTAGGTGCAGAAAGTTGTGATGACCCAAATTTAAATTGTATACTCAGGGTTCATAACCATAGGAGGCTGATTCCCAATTTGTGTTTTAAAAAATTATTATTTTAATTATACATGCAATATAATTTGATACATCTATACAACACGTAATGATCATTTCAGTATGTTTCCATTTTCTTATCATTGTATGCTAGAAGCTTTTAAATTCCTTTCTTCTACTCATAAAATATATGACAAGTTCCTATGAACTAGAGTCACCTGCTGTGCTATAGAACTCAAGAACGTATTACTTTGATCTAACTGTGTTTTGATATCTGTTATCCTTCATACTTTAGTCGCTTTGCCTTTTGATCCTGAGGAGACACTAGAAATGTAAGTAATAATCAAAGTTCTTAGTCCCTGATGAGAATCTTAGAGGGAGACCATAGGAAATAATATTTTCAGCACTATGATAAGACAATACAGAAGGATTAAATGTGGTGTCATGTCGATGTGCCCTAATTTCATATTTTGCCAACAGGATATTATAAAATAGGATATATTGTATGTGTATGTGAGAGACTTCTCTTATGTTGTTGTTTCTTATATTTTCATGGTATGCTGCTCCATGGTTTTTGTGAGATCACATCTGCTGGAGACCACAGGAGATGCCATGTGTAGCAGAGTAGGGGAAGAGGAATTCGCATGCTGTCATGGCCAGAAGAAGGATGGAAGCCTCTTTTCCAAAGTGACTCCCACTTATCCTTTGAGATATGGAGTCAAACTAGTTGTGTCCTTGAGGAAACAAAGTAAGAACTGAAACCATTATTAATGATTTTACTAGGAACATATGCTACCCTTTTCAGAAACTCTGGAATGAGTATTGTTCAAGTGATTTAAATTCCCTTAAAGATCATTCTACTGTGTTATTTCAAGACTAATGAGCTGAATGTGAACAGTAGGGTGATGGAAAGAAAAGAAAATGTGTTTAGAGCATATTTCCTGGATTTCAGCCCCTCCAGCTGAAAAGTGAGAATTGTCATCTATATCTTACTATATGCCATCATAATTCAGATCATGATGCTTTCATGTATTTCAACTGTGCAATTCAGTCATAGAATAACAGATTCTACTTACAAAATTTAACAATTACTTTAAAAAATCACTTGGCAATTTGAAACATTTTAGACAAATAAAAGTGAACATTATGCCCAGGCAAAATATTAATAGGAGACTGTGGAACAATTTGTCTTTGCATAGCAATTTGGGAACATATGGTAATACATTCAAACAAAAGGCTACATTCAAGGTTGAAACAGCCTTCTTGCAATGGGGCCAGGCAGTAACTCATGGCATTGATTATATAAAATGCAACTCAGACTTCTTTCCTGACTCACTGCTTTGTAGGTCCACACTGGGCAGGACAAGGAAAAGGAGGAGGGTGTTAAAGGTACACAAAGCAAACCATCTATCTCTTGGTCATTGATTTACTCTTTTTGTTAATCCCTTTTTCATGTTCTTATACTAGTATAAGAGGTAACATATAGTAGCTTGAAAGTGTGGCATTTGGAAACTTTCATCATCAACCCAATTCCTTTATTGTCACAAAAATAAAACACTGATTTTTGGTCTATATGTCCTTCTAGTATTAGGAATAGTGGTTGGTTATTTATAGAACCTTTAAATGGGGAAAAAATAAGAACGAAGAGAGATTATATAAAGGTGCAAATTTCCAATGATGAATGTCATTATATTGTATACCTAAAATGTACAAATAAAATTAATTTAAAAAATAACAGTTAAAATTGTTATGAACTTTTATCTGTCAATATGTATCCATATTTTAATCATAACAAAACAAAGCAAAGTTTCACCTGCAAAGATGTAATAGAGCGAATGGGCTGTGCCGAACAATGGCTAAATTAAATATGAAATATAGACTTTAACATAAGAATCTCATAGCTTATTAGCGAAAGAACTTCTTTTCTGTTATCATCTTTGGGTGTTGGAAACTTTCCAAAATAAATTAGTTTTCTATCAGGTTTAATTGGGAGAATATACTGAAAATAATTTCATTGTTCTTCGATGCATGACATTCACTGTGTTACATTTATTATTCATATTTGATCATTTACTTATGCCTAAATTAAGCAAATATTCCTCAAGTATTAACTGAATTTCTGGCATTATAAAATAAACAAGACTGAAATAGTAAACAAGTTAAGTATGGCTACTGTCACTTAACTTAAACTTCCAGCGAGTAGCTTAAGTTATATGTACCAAGGACTACATGATGAGACATAGGATGCCAAAAAGAACTTGCGGGGAAGAAACTACATCTAAAGTTTGATGATCAGAGAAAACTTCCTGACAGATGTCTGAAATTAGACAAGAATTGATTATGTAAAACAAGAAGCATGAAAAAGTGTTCCTGATCTAAGGAACAGTGGGAATCTCAGGGAGAGAGAGAAAGAGAGAGAGAGAGAGAGAGAGAGAGAGAGAGAGAGAGAGAGAGAGACAGAGACAGAGAGAGACAGAGAGAGAGAATCTGATTTCTAAGTACTGAAATATGTTTAGTATAAATGCATTGTGAGTTTTCATGTGGACCTGAAAATTGAGAAGGCTAGAGAAGAAGCACCAGGCTATTGTAGGGACTTATGAACTATGTCAAGGAATTTAGCCACGATTTTTTTTGAAATCCTTTGAAAAGGTTTATACAGGGGAATGACATGATTAAGTTTGTGTGTAACATTCCTCTTGTAGATTTACATGTGTGAACATGTGAGAATAAATATGGACATATTAAGGAATATACCCAAATAAATTGATTGCAAAATTTAAAAAATTCATTTCAAATTATTTTAATGACTTCTTTCTCCTTTCTTCACCCAAATCTAAAATTAGAGTGTGATATTAATTTGACAAAGAGAAGAGTTATTCTTTGTCATTTGTCATTTGAAAGTGAAAAACTATAGGTAAGTTAGAGGAAAGAAAATTTCTTCTCAAAGTTGAGAATTATATGATTATTATAAGTATATGAGAATGGAACAAACAATGTCAGAAAATAAATCATCATTCCTAGAATATTTTTACAGAGACCATTGATAAAAGAGTGTTGTAGAAGAGATTAATGTATTCCTAAGTAGTTAGGCTAAGTGATGTATACAGTATCTTATGACTTTCAACTCTCAACTTCTTTGAATTATGGTTAACCAAGTTTCTAATAGTATTCTTAGATTGCTGCAGGGTCTAAACTTTTAAAATCATTCCCACTCTTGACTCTTCCTTTCTAGATACAGAGGAAACTTTTCTTAGATATCAAGACCCTGTATTTCTTACTATGAGACATGGAATGAAATGAGTTCGGAAATGAATCATTAATCTGCTGCCTTGCATTTTTATAGACCCTGGTGCCTGGAGCAGGATTAGTTTCATGGCCACAGGTACTTACATCTTTCAAAATTTTTCTGTTTCATTTTGAAACATCTTAGAAAAATAAAATGAGATATATTACTCAGAGACATAATTCTGGACATGGTATTTCCAAAGGCTATATTATACACATTTGGACATGGTAGTGCTTATCCAATTAACTGCTTTCACAGCCAAGGAAGGCACTTTCTTCACATCTTTTGCCCAGCCAAATGAATTCATATACAAACAAATGAACAAATATATTGGAAACCTATGGCTGTTGTAACAGACAAATTTGGAACATATTTTGTCGGCAAAATGGAAGGCACTGGGAGAAATAGGATAGGCATCTCTGAATTGTGACATGGAGGACTTCAGTCTTATTTTTATACTGTGCTTTTTCAGTGGTTTTAAATTCACCATGCATAACTGGAAATGTTACTTCCCATAAATCAGAATCAAGGTAACACAAGTTAGGGTAACTTACCTTCTATCTTTATCATTCTACACAGTTTTATTTTAAAAGGTCTTTATGTTCTCAGGAAGTATTTATCATATTTTATTATTATTTATTGCTTTTAGACTTGAGTACAATAAATACAGATATTATTAATCCCCTGATAAGATTTTAGGATATGATTGTTAGAATCAACCCCACAGCTAGTTACTCCCTAAGTAACTAAGTCTAATGTAAAAACATGAAATGAATTAACACACATGTAATGGTCAGAGGATCAAAAACTTCTATACTTTCCATATATGAGAAATTTTGCCTTTGAATTTGTATGTAGTGAGTATATTCTCTTTTGTTTATAAGGATATCTCTGAGAGGATGCCAATATTAACAAATAATAATTAAAAACCTATCAACAATAATTATATAGATTACCTTCATAATTTATAACATCCTGGACCAAGGGTAATACTAGTGATTCCAATAAGGTAATTTAAATTCTCTCACTTACTTGAAATTTATTATGGGAAAGTTATTACCTTGTCTATGCTTTCTTAGTTAAAAAGTAAATTTATAATTGCTCCTTTGTCTTCTCTCTCCTATCTCTTATCCCAAAATAAGGAGGTGAAATCACATAAACACACTATTTGAGATGATGATATTCTTTTGTGAGAACTCCCGCTAACATTACGGGAAATATGTGGAAAGACATTTCTACTAACTCTGGTCAGGGGATTTGCTAATGAGTACCCTCTCAAATTGAATTAAGAAATATATATTTACTTGTGGGTATAAGTTTTCTTCCTCTTACTGAACAAAATCCTGCTTCACTCAGGATTTCATACACCCACATATATATCTCACAAGTGTCAAGAAAATTTGAATCTAATATCCAAAATTTAGAGGTCAACCTGATGTATCTTAGGATAAAGATCCTCTTGGATAGTGATTGACTATATATCAGGAATTCACAAAAATGTGTTACAAGTAGAGGATTTGGGAAATTCATATTTAGGTCTGTGCTCTTCTAATAGAACATTTAGGAACGTCTTTGTGTTGGTCTGGACAGGCTGAGTTATTAGTGGGTTATCCTAACAAAGGCTTATGTGCTCTTTTCATTAATTTCCTTCAAAAGTCAGATGAGGGTTTTCTTCTATGTTAACCCCTCTTGGTAACACAGGCTGGCAGAGTAGTCACTATCTGGAACACTGCTCATCATTAGAGTGGAGAAATGTAGCCTTTAGTGTCCACCCAGGAGTGACTCAAATTGGTGCCATTCACATTTTGCTAGCAAAATTGAGTCATATGGCCACATCTGAATTCAAAGGAACAGGGATATGCACAATCGGCATGTGGCAAAGAAGAAACCAGAAACATTTAGTAGTCAACATTAATAACTATTACACTCATCTAAGCATCATCTTTTGTCTCACCAGAGGACACAGTAGAAAGCCTTGGTACATAGTATCAACAACTTTTTGAGTAGCTATCACTTGCCAAGCTCTATGATAGAGAGTAGAGGTGGTATGGTTCATGATTCAGGCCATGCCCTTGACCTTAGATTATTACATTACAATGAGATTTACCCTGGAACCTCTGAGTGGTCAAAGTAAACAGGTGTTTTGCCCACATACAGTGTGTAATTCAGTTATACCTTAGTAGTGTGTGTTTTCCTGCGTATCATATAAAATTCTTGGAAATAAATAAAGGTGAACTTGCTATCCCTCACTGAAGAAATTGTATAGAAAAGAAGTTGTATCCCATTTGCTTTCTGGCTATGGACTCTGGCAAGTTTTGAAATTGGACATGGGAATTGGCTGTGTCTTCAAATTTCACTTTCTTTGTGACAAAGAAGTGACAATGTGAAGTTTCTATGGAAACGTGTGCAATATCGTAAATTCTATCTAGTATACTTTGATACATTCTGAATAATATTTTATAATGGTAAAGGTCAAATAAAGCCCAAATTAGAGTTTATTGTGTTTTGCTTTTGGTTTTTAAGGTCGTTAAATGCAACACTATGAGTTTTGTAGGTAGTAAGGAGAGTGGGAGTCAGGCAGTAGATCTGAGTCCAGGACCAATGAATCCCTTGCATTTCCTGCATGTTCCTATACACATCTCTACAGATTCTTGTTCTGTTAGGCTTGATTTAGTAGGGTCTTCCTGCTCTCAACTTTCACTGAATGCATCAACAGTTTCTGAGCTATAAGTCACTAATCCATCTCTATGTGAAGCCTGGCTAGCCCTGGACTTAACAGAGATGTGACCAGTTATTTTCCCTTCTCTGTTTTATCCATTTTGAGTTGTTTTTAAAATGACATTTGAAACTAAAACAGCCTTAGTGGTGGCTTCTAAAGTTGTGTCTCTGTCATCCATGTACCATATTTTAAGAAACATTATTTCAGTACAAAGACATAACTTGAATAATGCAGTAAAGGCTCTGTAGCAGGCCACTCAATCAACCAGTAGTGACAAAGTTTTCTTTGCTAAACTTTTTAACACCAATTTGTACATATAGATCCATGCCATAGTTTTCTTTACTAGGCATTTTCTAGCCCCACTTTCTTCAAATAAAAAAGAAGTACATGCCTCTTCTGTCAACCGTATAATTATTCTATGCTTTATTTTATCACAGCAATTTTCATACTCTGAATAATTTGCCTATTTACATGTCTCAGTACCAGAAATGTTGAAAGCTCCTTGAGGGTATAATGTAGATGTGCTTTGATTGATTTCTACAATATTGATCTAGATAGAATTTAAAGTGACCTGTAAATGTGAATGTATAAAAGATAACAGAAACTCAAAGTGGTAATAGTATGCAGAAGGAGAAAGAAAATGGAAAACAGAAAACATTGCCAGAAATGGAGCCTAAAATGTGAACCACATTTTAAGAATGCCAAATTTGTTTCATTCTTCATTTCAACTTTCATTGATCAGTTACAGTTGCCAGAAGAGCTAGATTGAGACCTATTTTGATATCACATTCCATTGGCCATAGTCCAGTGACTGATTAGCAGGCTCTGCACTGGGAACAAAAAGGGGGACTGTATGACATGTAGTGTGCCATTAATAAGCTATGCATTTGCTTATAAAAGTGCATGAAAATTGTACCTAAACTTTTGACAAGAAGAAAAATTGGTCAGTTGTACAATCTGCAAAGTCCACAATATGAAAGCACACATATTATTTAGAAGAAAGCGCTATGTTTTTTGAGACAGGGTCTCACTATATAGTTCAGGCTGACCCTTGAACTCACTATGTAGCCCAGGCTGGCCTAGAACTTGCAGTGATCCTACTACCTGAGCCTCCTGAATGCTGGAATTACAGGCATGCACCACCACACCTGGCAAAAAGCACAATTTTGCTTGGTACTCAATGTGATGCAATCTTTTCTTAGGACAACCATAAAGTGGACATTTTATTATAAAAATATGTTATTATAATATTTTTTATAGATATAATAACAAGATTTATAATATTATTACTGTGGTAATTCTAAATAATCATCTAGGAATTATAACTAGTACAATTCATTAAAAATAATCCTGCATATAAGCAATCTGACATACTCTCTATATATCAATCATTCTTCATTCCCCTAAGTTAATTACAAAAATATGTAAAGAATTAGACAAAGTGAATTACTTCAGTTTTTCATGAAAACACTCTTGCAGGAGTGACCTTTGATAATAATCTTTTGATGTATTAAATATTACACTTAACATTTTGATACAACAAGCTTAATATTATATTTAGTGACAAAAGAACTAGTACCTAAACTTTAGTTATTCTTTGTGGACAGATAATTATGGAAAACAACAACAATAATAAATTGTATTAGACTCTTTAGAGAAACAGAACCAGTAAGACAGACAGATGGATAGATAGATAGATAGATAGATAATAGGAATTGTTTTATGCTGTTTTGCAGTGATGGAGGTGAAAAATTCTCACACACTGCCATTTGCAAGCTATGGATCTAAAAGGTCAGAGGTGTAACTCAGTCCCTGCCCAAATGTCTGAGAATCTAGTGGGCCAATTGTGTAGGTCCTGGAGTTCAAAGTACCAAGAGCCAAGAGTTCCAATATTCAAGAACAGGAAATAAAGGTCTCAACTCAACCAGAGGGAAGGGAATTTACCTTTCTTAAACTTTGTTTACTCAGTCCCTCCGTGAATATTATGATACCAACCCACACTAAAAAGGATTATCTGCTCTACTTGGTTCACTCTTTAAAATGCTAATCACTTCAAGAAACATCCTCCCTTACACAGCTAGAAATAATGTTTCATCAGGTATCTGGACATCCCTTCACCCTGACAAGTTGACGCAAAATATTAATCATCATATAATTAGCCATTTAATAAATATTATAATGATATATGACATACATTGAGCACTTTCTGAACCATATATTCTGCTCAGCTCTTTACCTACATTGTATTTACAAAAAAAACCCTCAATGATTTAGTTTTTTTAAGAGAAAATTGAAAGTTGCAAAGATTAAGGAATTTGTACAGATTCTAATGAAGAAAGTAGGTTAAAAACACAGCATCTAACATTTGAATTCAGGGTCCATAATCTTAGCATGGTAATATAATATTATAAATCTGTTTTAGAAAATTGAAGTAGAAGCACAATTGTCACTATCTCGAGAAATACTAGCTGCTTAGTAATTCAGAATTATTTTAAAAGGTAGTCATCCTAGCTCCAATGCAGCATGAGTTGTTGTCTTTTCTGTTCCATCACCATATTCCCAGTACCCAACACAAGGAAGCACTAAAAAGTAGAATTGTAATTAATTGATTTCTGAGGGAGTAAACAAATGAAGCAGTTAAAGTATGCTAAGTTTTGAGATCCATTCTGGCCCAGATAGAGTCATTTGGATGCATATTTTTTAGTCGTAACATATTAACTCTGTATTATATTTGCCCAGTTTCAAAGATATTTTTTCTGTACAGTTGATGTGTTCATTTCTATCAGTTTCAACATCATTGTATAAACATGCTACTTTTGCATAAATATTGCAGGCAAACAAATCTGTCTTTACTGAATTTTGAGGAGGTTAGTTCAGAGCAAGGGAATTTCACTCAAGGAATTCCACAACATTCTAACAAACAAACTTCAGGGGTCTGACTTTTTTTTTTACTTGACTTTGCAGCACAACCAGAATTAATGCCATTATTAAATCAGGAATTTTTAAAAAACATTTAGCTTGTATAGGCAGTTTGACATGGCCCCAAATAAGCCCAGTTTTACTTGATCTAGTGAAGATTCTGGGAAGAAGAAAAATACGTATTTTATTTTAAATAAGCTCATTGGTGAGTAATTACATACAAGTAGTTGAACTCAATCAAAAGATGAAAAGTCAGTTAAATGAAGCTAAAGACTACCTCAGATCTCTAAGGAAGGCATTGAAGGTAGACACCAGCTGTCCCAAATCTAATCCAGTGTATTATGTTCAATGACAGAATCTGGGTTTTCCACAGCATGGAATGACCCAGAACTATAGCTTTTATTTCTCTTATTTTACTTGATTTTCTAAATAATATTTCAATAGTTATATATATATTGCTTCTTTATTATTCATTTCCTCTTCCATCTTGCTAGCAGTACTCAAAATTTCCCAGCTTTGTAGATTAGTACAATTGATTTCACTCCCAGTTCCATGATTTGGACTCAATTTTCTTAAGTTAACCAACATATGTTATCTTCCTAACCACAATCATACACTCAGACATGGGCTCAAGGCCCAAACTAGGTCATTCAAAGTCAGTGAGACTCCATTGAAGAAATTTACTTAAACCATAGGAAAACAGATTGTTTCTTCCCCAAATGAACTTAGACAAGAAGTGTGGTAGTGATGATAACTGGCTTCATCTTCAGATCATGTGGAAAAATGCTTACTGCAAAAAGAACCAATTTTTAAAAAGTATAGATTAGAAATGGGAAAAGTGAGAGAAAGGAGAGAGGGTGGGGGGAGAACACTTGAACAAGTAGGAAGTCTTGCTAAGGAAAAGATTTTAAAAGAAAGTGGGCCACATCATTTGAGTTTTTATGCAAGCCACGTGTGAGCTACATATTTTAACCCCTAAAAGCATTAGCAACTTAGGCCAGTTGTGTGTGTGTGTGTGTGTGTGTGTGTGTGTGAGTCTGTTGTCTGTGTCTATCTAGGAAAGTTAATCTTCAAATTCCTACTTACTGGGAGTTGGTGTGTTTTATTTTAAACTCTCCTCTTTGGCATTAAAAAATTAATATGAAGTAGTGCTTTAGTTCTGTTTATATTTGAATATAGAACCAAAATAATTCTATTTTAAATTGCATATTCACAATAATACAATCTGTTGTTTTTTTCCCTAGTTTTTCTGACAATTCATTTAAAGTGTTATTAATATTCATTAGTATTTCAGAAATAGAACATCAGGGTGTTTGAAGAGTCAATTCTATTAAATTGTCCCCCAAGTTTTCTGTCAAGTAAAGTAATAAAGTGAGGCTTTTAAGGTCTTCTTCTTTTTATTCTGTGACCCCTTTGGAAAGATACTCATAAAAGATAAAATGGAATTGTATGCACAAGTAGATAAATTAGTCCAATTGGATATGAGATAAAAGAATTTAGGAAAGGAAGGCATAAAGGAAATACAGGAAAGTTGGCTGCCACCGGCAGGACTTTACCATTATTTTGATTACATTTGCACATGAAAAATATCCAGATTAATTTAATTTATATTTATGTACCAACTTTATGAGCTTTGTCTTAAATGACAAAATAAAGATTTTCAAAAAATAAAATAAAACTAAGACCATGTCTAATGGAGTTAATTATTTGTACTTTTTGGACACCAATCAGCTATATAAAATGGAGCATATCTAAGAATAATAAAATAGTCACCAGTGCTGAAATACACAACCACACAAGTGCACATGCATGCACACAAACATATATATTTTAACACCTAAAACCATCAGCAACTTGGGCCAGCTGTATGTGTACATGTACTATATATATATGTATACATATATATATAGTATATATATATACATATATATATAGTATATATATATACATATGTATATAGTAGTTTTATTCTGAAAAGGCAGAAACAAAAGTAAAACTAGCCTCTGTTTTTAAAAGAGGTTACACTTACTAGTACCTAGGAATATCCTTTTTAAAAATAGATAAAGTGGAGTTTGAATCCTGGCTCTTACATTTTGCATCTGTGTGTGACCCCTTTCCAGTATTTCACCAACTATAAATTGAAAATAAAAACAATCATTCTTGCTTAGGATTGTGGTTAGATTAAAATAGATCTACTTTTCCATGTATCTCCAAAAAGCAATTTCTCCAATATTTGAGAGCCTCTTTCTTCCTAAAGCGAAACTTAGAAGAAAATGGGCCAAATTGTGGCTTCCGTATCTTCAAGTAATGTCATTTTCATTGACTGTTTTCTTCAGTATCTAGTCTATTCTTTTTGGTTTTTTTTGTGCCAGGGATCAAACCCAGGACCTTTCACTTGCCAGGCAGCCACAGTGCCACTGAGCTACATCTCTGGCATTTTTAGTATCTATTGTAGATTCTCCTCAGCTACCCTCTGCTACCACCTCTGATGACCTCATTGTCCTACCTGGTACAGTGTACCAGATGCTTGCTTCTGAGCCTTAGGAGAAACTGGTCACTATGAGATTCTTAGGGTCGTTGCATTTCTCCATCTGTAGTCACAAGCGTGTAAGGGAGTGGCAAGAAGCACCCAAGAATAGAAACTTTTATTTTCTTGTATGCTCTTCTCTTTTCCCAACTTGGCCACACTATTCCTATTTAATGATCCCAGCCGAACACCCCTTTAAGATATTAATACTTCTTGCTTGATGGTGCCTGGACAGAAAGAGCTCGAAGTGCTTGGTAACAACCATAGTTTATTGCCCTACAAAATTTTTATTTGTGAAGTGTGCTTCCTTTTGTGACTAGAACCTCTGATCTTGTTGATTCCAGGTTTGTAACCGTAGTTGGTACCTAGAAGTAACAGTAAATGGAGCTATATGAATTTCGACTCTTGGTTCTTTCTCCCACTTGGGACTGTTCTATACAAATGTGATTGTTTCAATGCCTACATTGGATCCTGGAGAGTGATAGTTTATGCTTGTAGAGTATGACTTATGAACTAGTGCTTCAAGTATTTCTTCAATAGATTTATATTTTTATTAGCTTCAGTGTGATGTGGTGCATGATACAATCAGCTGTGTTCTATGTCCACGGTCATGAACTCACTGTCACATTTCACTGACAGTGAACAATGGGAATCTTGGTCCAATGCAGCAATGTTATAACAACTGTAGATGGAGTGAATCTCTAAGTTCTCAGATGGTACTGTTGGCTGAGACCCTACATGCAGAAATAACAACTTTATATGTGGAATATGAGTTCTCCTAAAACAACAAATTATTGACACACCCATTATGGCAAAGGCCTAGTGTAGTGGATTTTTCCCAAGTTTTACATGGGTCTCCTTGAGTCAGGGGACATACTGAGGGTCCACCATTGGTTGATAGCACTTTCAAAATTCCCAGTAGCTGTAACTAAATCAGGCTTTGTAATTAGAAGTTCATGCTGTTATGCCTGGGACATGCCTCCATCATTTTCACTGTGGACAAGCATTTCTCAGAGCACTGTGTCAGCACTGGAGTGGTTTATGACAGGCTCTGATGTTAACAAATCTGGCATTTCTGTGTACTCAGTTATTCAGTTCTTGTTTCATTTTACCCCTATAAGATGTAGCTACATTATAAAATGGTCACCACACTTTCTTCCCACTCACATGTATTCATTCCACATGACCCGGGTTAGTCAGTTTTCTGGTATTATAACAAATATATGAAATAATTAACTTACAAAGAAAACAATTTTATTTTTGCTCATATTCTGGAGTCTCCAGTCCTGTTGCTTTGGACCTGTGGGGGCACACCATGGTGGAAGTGTGTGACCGACCAAATTCACTCACATCATGGATGGAATAAAAAGAGAGAGGTAGAGGAAAGAGCTGGATTCTCACAATCCTCTTCAAAGGCACATCCCCAGTGACCTAAAGATCTCCCAGGATTCCCACATCCTAAAGTTTCCACCATTTTCCAGTAATGCCAAGGTCGGGACCAGATCTGTAACACATGAGTCTCTCATGGATACTCAAGATCCAAACCATAGCATCATGGCTCTATTACAGACTTCCTTTTCCCCTATCACCTGACCCTTTTCTTTCCAAATCCCTGATGGACCAGATGGCCCATTTGTTATGTCTCATGAGATCATATATAAGGCTACCTGAGGCTATTTTTCTTTCCAGGTCAGCTGGGTGATTATGTACTTTGTTCAACACTCTGCTCATGGAGAATATTTCTCCTGTCACTCTTTGAAGACCATCCTTGTGTGGGTTTCAGATGTGGCCATCATTCTTTTTCAACCCACACTCACAAACTAAGGTAATGAAAAAAAAAAGACAAATTAGACAGACAGTGCTGGATCACTTTTTTTTTCATCAGATGTAGAGGATCCCACACATAACCACAGACCTGAGCTGAGGAAGAGGCAGTGGTACAGAAGTTGTGGGTTCCATGGATGTCTGGGTTACCTATTCATGAAGCCTTGATTATGCCTTCTACTCCTCATTTTCAGTCTTGAATATACCACTACCACCTTGCAGTGGATTGTGGATTAGTCTGTCCTTATACATTGTGTCTGAGAGGACCCAGGTAATGATAAGCTGTATTGGGCTTATAGGCTCATGATCAGATATATCAGTAGTTTTTTTCTGGATATGCATATTATTTTCTACTGCACATGACATATCCTTCTTTGCCTTAGTGCCATTTGACCTAGGTTAGATTCTCCTAGTAGCTATTGTCTTAAAATTTATACATTTATTTTCCAACTCTAAATACCTTCAACATAATGTTGTATGCTGGAGTTTAGAGCTCAAGCAGCAAGCATATTTGACTGCAGCCTGGATTGCTGTATACCTTTTTTTTGCTTTGGTTTTTATTCCTAGTTTACAGATCTCTACATTGTCTTATATATAGGGCCAGTGGAGAATCCTCAAGTCTGGTGAAGTATGCTATCCACAGACCCCAAGGAGACACTAAACAAATCCTTTCCTCTTCATAATACACTTGTCCGTCTTTGACTTCAGCAAAAATTGTCTGCATGCCATGAGTGCTTAGACTCTAAATATCAGAGATGTGGCTGGCACGTGCACAAAGATGAGGTTTATCTTTACTACACTAAACAATGTTTTTTAATCAAGCCTTCAGCATTGCCAGTGATTTCTTATTCCTCCAGCCAGATCAAATTATTCTTAATGAAATTATGTCAACATTATGACACATGGCAAGATTTTAGTTTCATTGAAAATGATAATGAGATATATA
>NW_004624774.1:4172670-4190186 GCF_000247695.1 Heterocephalus glaber
TAGAACTTTGTTCTTCTGTTGAGTTTCTGGAATCTTAACAATTATATGTCTATGTGTAGTTTTTTTTGATCAAGGCTATTTGGAGTCCTATATGCCTCACTTATCTGTATGTGAAGTTCTTTTCCCCTGCTTGGGAAGTTTTCTGCCATTACTTCTGTGAAGAATTTTTTTATGTCATTGCTACTCTCTCCTGTTTCTTCATTGACTCCAATCAGTCTTATATTATTCTTCTTTGCATCATCTAGCAGCTGTTGGATTGATTTCTCATGTTCCCTTATAATTTTGAAGCAATTTTTCTTTTCCTGGTCATTAATTAATTCTGTCCTTACCTTGACTCATTCTGCTGTGTAGACTTTCAATGGAGTTTTTCATCTCCTGGAAATCTGTTTGCATCTGTTTTATGTATTCAATCTGTTTCCTATGTTGTAATTCCATCATGTTCCTGAGCTCCTCTCTATATTTATTAATCATGTCTTGCAGTAGGAGCACAATTTCTCCTGTGATCTGTCAAATTATTTCTGGTTTCATTTTTTCCATATCCCCTTTTGATGCCAGTTCAGTGGGTCCAGGTGATTGATTATCAGAGTGTTCCATCTCATTTCCCTTTGTGTTTTCTTTGGGTGTTCTGGAAGTCTGGTTTTGAGACTTATTTATGTGTTTTCTCATTTCAACTGGGGGGACAGGTGTAGGGGTGCTATTGGTGCCCGCGTGGCTTACCTCCTCTGAGATGGGAGAGGTGGGACAGGGACTGGGAGTGGTGAGCAGGATGGTGGCCAGGAACCCCCTTCCTCTGGAACAAGAGCAATGGGACGGTGGCTCAGAAGCCCCTTCCTCTGGACCAGGAGCAGTGGGATGGCAGTCCAGAAGCCCCTACCTCTGGCAATAATGATATATTGATCTCTAATGCATAGGAGTACGAACTAGTCTTTACTTTTATTCAATATAGACAAGAACATAGTTGAATAATAATTGGCCATATCACATGATATCTAGCACAAAAGGCTACTTCTTAGTTCAGTTGTTATGTTAGTTTCCTGGAGCTGCCACTAAAAACAAAAACAAAATCAACCCAAAAAGCAAACAAAAAAACCAGAAAACAGAGATCAGCTAATTTAAAATAAGATAAATGTATTGCTTCACAGTTCTGGCATTTGAGGTCAGAATCTAAAGTGCTTGAGGGCATGTTCATTCTGTGAGTTGTAGCAGGAGAAAATTCCTCCATTCCTCTTCTTCTTATGGTTTGCCAGCAAATTGTGGCACTCCTTGCTTGAAGGAAGCAATTTAATTTCTAGGTCCATCATTCCATATAATTCTCCCCTCATATGCCTCTGTGTTTGTACATGGCCCCCTCCCTTTGTGTCTCTACCTTTTCTTCTTATAAATTAAAAATGGCATGGTTTAAGGACCTACCTTATTCTGGTATGACTTTATTCTGATTTAACAAATTATGTATGCAGTGAGCCAATTTCCAAACACAGTCATGTTCTGAGGCACCAGAAGTTAGGATTTGGACCTAACTTTCTTCAGGACACACTTTCATTATGCATGCATTAATATACAGTTATCTTCCAGGATCACCCAGTTTCTGCAGGGGCCATACTGGTGAGCCCATGGTAATATGAAAAAGACTTCCACTTTTCTACCCTGTACATCCTTAAATGTGGCACTAATACCTTCAATTCTAAGCTAGCCAAAGATGTGCTATCATTTTTCATATATTATCTTAGCTAGAGGTCCTCATTTCAGAGGCTTGTATTTTGCCTTCCACATAATAATAGCTCTTACCCACCCCTGTGCGCTGGGCATGGGCCTCCACAGCCTGGAAAGTGGGACAGTGTGGCTGCCATGTTCTCCTCAGTGCTGCGGGCCCGGGCAGCCGCCCTCATCACCCCATGGGGAAGGCAGATAAGGAATTTGCATAAGACAGCTGTGCAGAATGGTGCCTGAGGAGCCTTATTTGTGCACAGAGATATCCCTGAGAATAATCCAGATACTCCATTTGATTTCACACCAGAAAACTATAAGAGGATAGAGGCAATTTTAAGAAACTATCCAGAAGGGCATAAAGTGGCAGCTGTGCTTCCAGTCCTGGACTTAGCCCAAAGGCAGAGTGGGTGGTTGCCCATCTCTGCTATGAACAAGGTTGCAGAAATTTTACAAGTACCTCCAATGAGAGTATATGAATTAGCCACTTTTTATACAATGTACAACCGAAATCCAGTTGGGGAGCACCAATTCAGGTCTGCACTACCACACCTTGCATGCTCTGAGACTCTGACAGCATCCTGGAGGCCATTCAGAAAAAGCTTGAAATAAAGGTTGGGGAGACTACACCTGACAAACTTTGAACTCTTATAGAGGTGGAATGTTTAGGAGCCTGTGTAAATGCACCAAAGGTTCAAATAAATGACAGCTACTATGAGGATCTGACACCTAAGGATATTGAAGAAATTATTGATGAGCTGAAAGCTGGCAAATCCCAAAACCTGGACCAAGGAGTGGGCATTTCTGTTGTGAGCCAGCTGGAGGTCTCACCTCGTTGACTGAACTACCTAAAGGACCTGGGGTTGGTGTGCAAGTAAGCCTCTAATTTACACTCTGTTGTAAATATGTCACTGTAGAAATAAAGTATGAACCTCCTATCTAAAATAATAGTAATAATAATAATAATAGTAATAATAATAATAATAGCTCTTACCCTTCAAACCAAAGGATACCATGTGGAGTTTATAGAATCTGTCAATTCCCTCAAGCAAACATTCTGAGACTAGAGGAACCATTAGCAGGTATGTCTCCAGATCAAGGGGACCCACTCTAACTAGTCTCTGGCCAAGACCCATTTATTACCTAGACCTCATATACCTCCATTACAATAGGAGTCATACTGCTTGAAGACTTAGGGTCTCCGTGTCAACTCAGACCCTCAAATGTTTAGTTTCTCAAGTAAATGAACTAAGACTCTTTGGAATTAGCATCTTGGAAATACAACCATTTATATTTGATGTTATAAGGTCCTTCTTCCTCAGGACCTCTTTGGTTTGAGGTCTGAAAACAGGCTCAATTTTGGAAGCTAAAAAATGGATTATGAGTTTTTATTGGCAGCTTTCAATTTTTGGTTGTTTATTTTGCTGTGTTCTCTTAACTATCTCTAGGAATTACTTATGACCAGTTTCCTTTGACTGTCACTCTGAACTTGCTGCTAGATCTAGTAAATCTAACTCAGGGTCTGATTTCTTTATGTGTCACCACCTCATTTTTACATTTTCAGGACCTTAAATTCATTGCTATGAATGAGATAACTTCTGTGACAGCTCTCTGACAGTGAGTTCTACATTCTGGAGGGGGTCACTGCTGAAATCTTAGTGATGCTTATGTTGCTCTTACCAGCACATTCCAGATGGCTTGGTACATGAAATGTCCAGGGTCCTTCTTATGAGGACCTGAGACACATCTTTCCACCACTCTCCAACTGAAGATAATGCAGTTAGCACTCTCACATGAGAAAACATGCATTTTCCTCAGAACTTGCCTCCAGTTTTCCTTCTGACTGGGAGACCTATAAATTTGATTAAGTCACAGTGTGACATATCTGGAGGTGGGCTAAGACTGTTAAGAGAGGATTAAATGGCTTAGTGAAGTGTGCATGCTGAAATAGATCAGGAGACAGTCCAAAGGATTTATGTTTCCCAGAAAAGGTTCAGAAGAATTCTATTCACTTTTGCTAGTTATCTAAAACCCTGACATCCTGACATCCAAAACTGTCAATAAACAAATTTTGGTTTCTGTGTTTGAAACTACGTTTGTATCATGATTAACAAATACTGATTATAAATCATGAGAATGGTGAACTCTTGGTTGTCATTTCCCAAGGGAATTTTTCCTCCTCTAATAAATGCTAAGGTGATTAACAGTGGAGCTCTCTTCTATGTCTTCTTAGTAAAGGAGAGTTTATTACTTGTCCAGCATTAAAAATAGAACATATGTCATTATCCATGGGTCTACAATGAAATTACCAAACTCCCTGAGTCCTGTGCTTTATTTTCTTTTTCAGTCACTTCATATCTTTCTCAAAGTATAAGTTCAAATTCATAAGTTTGTATGTGAGTAATTGTAAATTTAAGTCTTTTCCCCAATGACTAGTTTGGACAATTGGTTGTTTGTTTGTCAAGGGTGATATCCTTTATTCTATATTCCTGTTTCAGTAGTTTGTATTGATATATTTTATTTTTCTTGTTGATATGGAGTATTGTTGTATTTTTTTGCAAATTCTTGGTCACATGGATGCATTATAGATATCTCCTTCACATCTGTGAATATAAAGGTAATGAAGAAGAGGTGTTGGGCATTGCAATGCATAGCTTATATTGCAGGATTAGTAATGGTGGCACTTATGAAGAGCTGCTTCTTAGGGGACAGAGAAACTTTCAAAAATGATTTATAGATGAGCTGGGGAAGTAAGCAATGGGTTCAAAAACCTGATGTAATCTGTTTTGCATTTTCTGCTTTCATTTTCTAATCTTAGTAATCGGTTTATTTTAATTGAAATTTTCATGCAGTTATATGAATTATTCAAAGTAATCTAATGCAATCTTTACTCAGTTCCTTCAAAAGGTAACAGTTTGCAAAACTATATAACAACATCATAAATGGGATTGTTGTAACTCACCAGTGTTATTCAGGATATCTGCAGCTTTTTCTTGTACTCATTTTTGTTTGTGTATTAGTTTTACTCAACTTTCCCATACATTTAATTTACTATATCTGCCACCATAGTCAAAATCCTGTGCAGTTCCATTAGCACAAGGATCTCTCATATCACCACTTACAAATGCACTAGGCTCCTTCCTATTTCTAACCAATGGCAACCACTCTTATGATCGCCAAATTTTCAATTTTCTAATTCTAAGAATGCTACATAAATCCCAATCATACAATATATCATCATTGGAACTGGGTTTTTTAATCCAACCCAGTTCTCTAGAAATCTATCCAGGCTGCTGTCTCAATACTTTGCTTCTTTATATTGTTGATTAGTATTTTGTGATATGGGCATACCATAATTGGATCAGACTATTACACTACTGAAGGCCATCTGTGTTGTTTCTGTTTTATTTTTTCCTATTAGAAAGCTCCTCTGAACAACTGTACAATTTTTTGTATGCTATTTACAGGTAATTTTCTGGAATAAATGCCTGAGTGCAATTGCTGTGTAAAATGCTAAGAGGATGTTTAGTTTTATAAGACTATAACAATTTTTCCCACAGTATCATATTATTTTACTTTTCCACCATTATTGAGTCAATTTCTCAGCATCCTTACCAATATTTATTTGATGGTTTATTTTTTGTTATTTTAGCCATATATACAGTGATATGATTTTTTTTTTTTTTTTGAGGCAGGGTCTCACGAGGTAGTTCAGGCTGGCCTTGAACTCATTATATAGTCCAAGCTGGACTCCAACTCATGGTGATCCTCCTGCCTTAGCCTCTCAGTCCTGGGATTACAGGTATGTACCACCATGCCCGTGAGTGATATGAAAATTTTAATTGACAACTTTACTAATAGCTCATGATGTTGAACCTCTTTTCATGTGCTTGTTTGACATCCATATATAATTTTCTGAGTAATAATATATTTCCTCAACTATTGGTTCATGTTTTATATGGAATGTTTGATTTTTCTTAAATTGTCTGGTGTTTTAAATTTAAAAACTTTACTTTTATTAGTAATTTTTAGGTTCATAGCAAAATTGAGGGGAACAGAGTTCTACTATGAGCCTACCTTACACACTATAAATGGTAAAATGTCCCTCAAAGGCCTCGTTTTTTTGAGGTGTGGCCTGGAGTAAGGGGGCAGGTCATTGACTTAGAAGGGTATATTCTTATGGCTTCTCCCTTCTCTCTGCCTTCTGGATGCCATGGGATGAGCCCCTTTCCTGTGCCATTCCTTTCCTATGCCCTTCTACCATACATTTCTGCCTTTGAACCAGCCAACTTTGGATTAAACTCGCTAGAAACTGGAGCCAAACAAACCTGTCCTCTTAAGTTGTGACATAGCGAGTGAATAATAGACAAGCACACAGCCTCCCTGATTGTTAACATCTGGCAAACCAGTAGTATGCTTGTTCAAATCAATGAGTTTATATGAATATATTGTTATCACCCAAAGTCTAGAATTTACATTAGTGTTCATTCTTGTTGTGTTATGTCATGTGGATTTGGACACATAGCTATGATGGTAGTATCATATGAAATGACTTTACCTTCTAGAAAATCATCAGTGTTCTGCTTATTTAGCCTTCGATCCCATCCTAACCTTAGCAAACACTGAACTTGCTACTGTCTCTGCAATTTTGCCTTCCAACATGTTGTATAATTATACAGTTGGAATCATACAATATGTATGTAGCATTTTCAGATAGACTTATTATACTTAATAATATTAATTTATATTTCCTTGATATCTTTTCATAGTTTGATAGCTCTTTTCTTTTTTGCCTGGAATTATATTCCATTATTTGGATGTAGTGAATTTTATTCATCTATTCACCTACTGAAGAACATCTTAGTTGCTTCTTGGATGAAACAATTACAAAGAGATCTGGCTGCTATACATATTTATCTACAAGATTTGTGGTAGACATAATTTTCCAGTTCATTTGAGTAATTGCCAGGGAGTATAATTTCTAAATCATATGGTTAACAATGACTACTTTTGTAAAAAACTGTTAAAGTATCTTTAAAAGTGCTATACCATTTTATATCCACACCAGCAGTGACTGAGAATTCCTGTAGCTTCACATCTTTTCCAGAATTTGGTTTTGTTGGTGTTCTGGATGTAGGCCTTTCTAATAGGTAGGCAGAGATATCATATTATTTTAATTTACAATTCTCTAATGGAATATGAGTTGAACATTTCTTAATATACTTATTTTGCATCTATATATCTTCTTTCTTGAAGTTGTCTGTTCCGTCCTTTTACCTGTTTTTATATCAGATCATATTATTGGTTGACAATGGTGAAATTCAGACAATAAGCACTCAAAAATATATTCAATATCACTAGCCATTTATAACTCACAAAAGGAAAAACACAATGAGACATGGCAAGGCTTTTGCCAGGCATAGACAAATTTATTCTACAACTTACATGGAAAGCCTCAGTGCCTGAAATACATACAAGAATATTTAGAAAGAAGAATAAAGTGACAAGAATCATTTTAACTGTGAATATATTTTATTATATAGTTATGTAATCAAGGTAGTATAGCATTGCTGGAGGGATAAACAAATAGACAATAGCACACAGTACCAAACCCAGAAATAGCTCCCAAGTAAATACTCTCCACACACCTGACAAATATACTGAAGTAATTCAGTAGAGGAAGGAAAACTTTTCAACAAGTCATGTTGAAGAAACTAGACATCGACAAAATTGAATTGTTCCACAGTAGAGTAGAAAGTTTTGGGTTTTGGTTTTTTTCTTTTTAATCCCCTTTTAGCTTTGTTTTGGACATGCATGAGAATTCCCCCTCGTGTTTTGTTCTTTTTGGGTCTCTCACTTAGTACCCTGAATTTTTAGCAGTGATAAGAAACACGTGTTTAACACAGCATGTTCTGTGCATGTTTGAGCCACATTTAATTAATTTGATTTGATTGGGGGGAGGGCAATACTAGAAAATGAACTCAGCCTTCATGCTGAGCTACATTCACAGTCTTTTTATTATTTTTTATTTTGAGAGCTTATCTCTCCAAGTTGCTAAGTTGCCCAGATTTGGCTCAAACTTGTAATTTTCATGCCCCAGCCTTCCAGACTTCTGGTATTGCAGGCTTGTGCCACAATGCCCAGCTTAATTAATTGGTTTTGATGTCTTAGAATTCTACTCCAATGTGAATCTCATATCACACTTGTGTGTTTCACACACAAGCCCTCAGTCAATGAGTGTTTTTTATTTTATTATTTTTTACAGAAGATCTTCTGTAAAACTGTCATGTCAGGCAAAGTATAAAAAGCAAATCAAGCAAAGGAATTTAGTAACAAATTTTCAATCTTAACATCTATCAAAGTATCAATGTCACATCAAAACCTTCATATCTTCTTTAGACATATGAATGCAGTATGGATGTAAGATGGTACCAGCTATGATGAAGACTAAAGTAATAACATTTATACTTTTACTAGACACTTAACTTCATAATTTCTCTTCATAGTTATGAAGAACTTATACCACTGTGATTCTTTAGAACCTTTACATGATGCTTCTCCCATGCCTCTAGCAACAAACAGCACAAATTCACCACTTGGTGGTTTTTCCCTTATACCTCATGAAGCATCAGAAGCACACAGATACTTTAAGCCCCAGTGGCATAGAAATTTTCTAGTGGAATTATTGACTCCCATGAGTTCAATCCCACAGCTACAATATGGGAAATCAATGAAAGGGAATCACACAGTGTCTTGTTCTCAAGAGTAAATGTCTGCTTTCCCTTCAGTTTTCACCCCAACCAAATTACAGAGTAGGTAATTTTAGGTCTCATTGGGTAAATTTAATCTAGAAAAAATTATTTTAGACTGCCTAGTCATAGTCTCAAATATCCTGGGAGAAAAAATAACATCACTTTTATGGTAAGTTATTATGTATTTACTCACTCATTTATTGTCAATTAATGCATTAGTTTGAATAAATTTATTTATTCATTCATTCATTTATTTGTTGTCTACTGTTCTGATTCAGATGAGGCACTTGCTGAGCCAATCACCTCCTATTATCAGACAGCATCAATTCAGCACTGTGGAGTTGGCAATAGTGTGAACACTACCAGAGGAGGGATATTTGAATTTTGATACATTCCTACATTTTAATAGTGAGGTCATTATCTCTATACGTTTGTGTTGTCAATGTCTTTAGTTTTCTGCTGGAATTTTAATTTAATATATATTAGGTACTACACCTCTATCCTACATATATCTTAACTTCTTTTCCATAATTTTATCTCTGTAGTTCATATTGAATTTTTGCTCAGTTCCTTATATCTAAATGTTATGGCTGGTATCTAGATGACCCCCAAAGCCTTGTGCAGTCATGGAGGGGGCCACTTTTCAGTGGTGGCTGGATCTAGAGTGTGTGGTGCTGGGATCAGGGTGTGTCACTACTAAATCAGTCCACTGATTGGTTTGGCATGGCTATGTCTAGGATTAAGGGTGTGAGTGCTACACTCACCTTAGATCAGGTAGCCTGCATAAAATATAAGGGTCAGAAAGATGGCTAATGTGCTCTTGCTGCCTGCTTGCTATGGGCTATTTCTCTGAAGTGCCCCTCTGCCATGCCACCCTGCCTTAGAGCCAGCCTACTATAGACTGAAACCTCTACAAACTATGAGCTAAATAAACCTTACAACCTTTAACTTTTGATGTCGGGTATTTTGTCTCAGCAACAAGGAAAATAACAAAGACACAAACAAATTAAGAATTCTTTCTCTGAGAAAAGCTTGCTAATAACCTCACCCACTAAAATTGTAATTATAATTATATAGTTTTAATACCCAGAAATTGGTCTTTTATATCTTTGCTTTATGTTGTTAGAACAGTTATTTCTATTGTCTCATTATTTAAGTTTTTCGTTCAATGCTAGTTTATTAAACACATTATTTATTTAAATTTCACATCAGATAACTCTAATAGTCTTGAGAGGTATGCATATGATGGCGGTTGTTTCTATTGGTTCTTATAAGGCTTTATTTCATTGCAAGTTTTGTAATATCAACCATGACTTCCTAATTCATGAAATTTCATTGGCAAGAATTCCTTATTGTCTGACTGAAGATAAATCACTGAAGGTAATTTCCATTTATTTCTAGAAGAACCCTGGGAGTGTTGAAGCATTGTCAGCCACTTTAAATTTAAATCTCAGCTTGAATTTTCACAGATTACCCAGAGAGTATCAATTCAAGAAACAAATCTGCAAAAAGGCCATTGTATATTTTTATATTCACAGAAGAAGTTTATCTCTCTATGTGAAGGCTTAAGACAACACTGTATAATCATAGTTACTTATAGGACACGTAATTCTATTTCTCACTTACACAGGAGTTCACAGTGCTTCCTTATTAGATCTCCAGCTAAACCCCTGATGACTGATGTATACTGAACTTTATATGCTGTATATTGTTGGGCCACTTTTAGGCCTTGAAAATTAAATCTCAGTATCTTTGATTCTTTAAATGTCCACAAGGAAAATGCCAATTGCAGTTATCCTTTACTCTTGGGGGATAATGATTACTCTAACAATTCCTTAACACTTTTTTTTGCTGATTAATGCATTTTAAGATTTTGCTTTGACAATTCATTTCATCCAATATTTTCTGCATTTTTTTCTTGAGTTGAAGAGTTTACTAGTGTATATAGCCTTAATTTTGCCAGAACTAGAAGTGCTATGCCTAATTCCAGATGCTGGTTAATATATCCAAACTTACCTGTTGCAACAAAAGCTGCTAGTGGTCTAGCACAACTGTTCAAATAACAGTTCCTGCTTACTACATATGACATTGTAGGTGATAGGTATACATATTCCATATCCTGTTTAGGTATACATTTTTTATGGTGTAATAGAATTTCACACTTCCTTTATTATGGTTTTTTTTTCATGTCCAGTTTTTAATTTCTTGTTTAGTGAGCTCTATTTCATACTACACATTATAATTCTTGAAGAACGGGTTCTTGTGTTTATTAGTTTAATGATATTTTTATTAGTACATGGTAACATTGCATAATGTTGAAGTTTGTTTTGGAAAGTTGATACGTACATTTTACATATCTTAATCAAACTCAAGACCAGAGTCCCTCTTTTACTCTCCTTCCACAACCTCCTCCACTATCAACGTCTCAGAGAACAGGGGTACAATGGTTACAATCAACAAACCTACACTGCCACACAATCATCATTGAAAGTCCATAGTTTACATTGTGCTTCACTCCTGGTGTTGGATTTTGTCTATGGATTTGGTCAAATGTATAACAGCATGTACCCATGATTCCAGTATCGTATGGAGTAGTTTCACTTCTCTGAAAATCCTTTGTGCTCTATCTATTCAATAATTCAATTCCCTAAAGCCTGGAAACCACTTTTTCCATAGTTTTGCCTTTGTCTTTTGGAAGATAATTGTGTATATTGTAGTTGATATAATTTCTCTCTTAAACATTTGGTAGAATTCACTAATTAACCCATTTGATGCTGTTACTTCCTGCTTTGACAGTTATTCATCACTGATTCACTTTCTTTAATAGATATAAGCTTATTCAATTTTTCTATTTTTTCCTTGGTGAGTTTTGGTATATTATGCTTCTACAGTAGTTAGTCTATTTCATCTAGGCTACCAAATTTGTGGACTTAGAGTTGTTCATAATATTTTTTTATCTTTTTAATAGCCAGATCTGTAGTGATGTCTCCTTTTAAAAACTTATATCCCTAATAACTAATAACTCATATCCCTTTCTTTTCCTTAGGGTGGCTAGAGGCTTACCAATTTTATTGATCTTTTTATGCAAAAGTTTTTAGTTCTGTTTATTTTCTCTGTTAATTTTCTATTTTATTGATTTACACTCTGCTTTTAATTATTTATTTCCTCCTGTTTGCTTTAGAATTAATTTGCTCTTTTTTCCTAGTTCATTATAGTGGAATTTTAGATTATTGATTTTAAAATTTTCTTTTCTAATATATGTATTCAATGTTATGAACTTCCTGTAAACACTGATTTTACCGACTTACAAATTTTGATTATTTGTATTTTAATTTTCATTTATCTTAAAATAGTTAAAAGTTTCTTTTGATTTTTTTTCTTGACTCGTACTATTTAGAGATGTGTTGCTTAATCTTCAAGTATTTGAGGAATTTTTAAGATTAATATCTACTATTCAGGACCTTTGCATTGAGCTATATCCACAGCCCATTTTTAAAAAGTTTTTAAAATTTTATTAGTACATGTTTTCCTTAGATCAAGTTTACAGTCATCTTGGGGAGTGGGAACATGCACATAATATCGCTTGTTTCTTTTTGTTGTAATGTCTTTCTCCTTCCCTACTCTTTCCCTTCCTCCTCTTCTAATTCCTCTGTTCTGATTTTCATTCTCATTGATATTAGTAATTTTAGCTCATGCTATGGCATATAATGTATGCATTTATTGAGGTTATTAGGTTCCTGGAAATGGCTTATCTTTACTCTACTTCTTTCCACTTCCCTTCTTCCTCACCCCTTGCCTTTCTTCCCCCAACTTCTCTATTGCAAGAGATCCGTGCCTGTCCCTCCACTATCCATCCTTTATTATTCGTTGTGCTTTGCCTCACTCAAATGATGGATACCATATGGTATTTAAGCTTCCACAGCTCTATTTTTTATTATTATTATTATTATTATTATTATTATTATTATTATTATTATTATTTTACTTTGAGACAGAGTCTCTCTGTTACTAAGTTGCATAGACTGGGCTCAAAATTGCTATCTTCCTGCCTCAGCCAGGGTGCTGGTATTACAGATATGTGTTACCATGCCCTGCTTTGCTCTTCACTTTTAAGCTAATTCCAGTGAACTCTGAAAGAAGACATGGTATTTATTCTGTCCTTTTAAATTTGTTAAGTTGTTTTATGGTTTGAGATGTGGTCTGTTTTGATGAATCATTCCATGTAAGCTTAAGAAGAATGAATATTCATCTGATGCTGGATGCCATAGTCTTTACATATCAACTATTCCAGTTTATTCATGAGGAGATTGAGTTCACTAATGGCCTTTTAGGTTTTCTGTTTGTTGTATCTGTTGATTTCTGATAACAGAATATTAGAATCTCCACCTATAATAGCAGATGCATTTATTTCTACTTGCATTTCTATCAATTTTTTCCTCATGTATCTGGACTCTGTCAGTAGATAAATTAAGGATTATTATGTCTTCCAAGAGAATTAACCTCTTTATCATGACATGATATCCCTCTTCATCTCTGATATCTTTTTTTACTCACATGCATTCTTTTCCTGAAATCAATATAGCTACATCCACTTTATTTTGATTACATTTAGCATAATATATCTTTCTTCAACTTTTTACTTGTAGTCTAGGTTTACCTTTGTAAATTTCTTTCACAATAGCATCCAAAAGATAGAAATACCTAGGAATCAACCTAACAAAAGAAATCAAAGACCTCTCCTCTGAAAACTATAGCACTCTGAAAAGAGAGATTCAAGACGATATCAGAAAATGGAAAGGCATCCTTGCTCCTGGGTAGAAAGAATCAACATAGTGAAAATGGCCATATTTCCAAAACTGCTATATAGATTCAATGCAATCCCAATTGAAATTCCAGCAGCATATTTCACAGACCTGGAGAATACAATCCAAAAATTCATTTGGAACAAGAAGAGACCCAGAATAGCAAAAGCAATTCTGGGCAACAGAGACATGGCAGTGGGTATCACAATCCCCAACCTGCAACTATACTACAAAGCTACTGTGATAAAAACAGCATGGTACTGGCAAAGAAACAGACCTGAGGATCAGTGGAACAGATTAGAAGATGCAGCAACAACTCCAGACACATTCAGCCACCTCATCTTTGACAAAGGAGCCAAACACCCTCACTGGATGAAAGATAGCCTCTTTAATAAATGGTGCTGGAAAAATTGGGCTTCAACTTGCCAAGAGTAAAACTAGACCTATATCTCTCACCATGCATTAAACTAAAATAAAAATGGATTAAAGATCTAAATATTAAAAGAGAAACACTGAACCAGCTGGAAGAGAGGCTAGGTAGAACTCTTGAAGATATTGGTGTAGGTAAAGATTTTATGAACAAAACCTCAGTTGCCCATGAACTAGCAAAACAATCAACATGTGGGATCTCTTCTTATTTAAAAGCTTCTGCACAGCAAGAGAAACCACCAACAGTATGAAGAGACAACCCACAATGTGGGAAAAAATTCTTCACCTGCTTTTCCTCAGACAAAGGTCTACTATCTCGAATCTATAAAGAACTTTAAAAGATCAGACCTCCCAAATTTAAAGACCCAATCCAAAAATCGTCATCTGAAATGAACAGAAGTTTGTCAGACAAAGAAGTAGAAATAGCAAAGAAATACATGAAAAAATGTTCAACATCACTGGTCATTAGAGAGATGCAAATGAAAATAACACTGAGATTCCACCTCACCCCAGAAAGAATGGCTACTATTATGAAATCAACCAATAACAAATGGTGGCAGGGCTGTGTAGAAAGAGAAACCCTGCTCCACTGCTGGTGGGAGTGTAGACTGGTGCAACCACTGTGGAAATCAATATGGAGATACCTCAAAGAACTAGGACTGGAAGTCCCATTTGACCCAGCTATTCCCCTGCTGAGTATCTTCCCCAAAGAATTCAAAGAATCATACTACAGTGATATATGTGTACCCATGTTCATAGGAGCACAATTTGTAACAGGCAAAACTTGGAAGCAGCCCCATTGCCCATCAACTGAAGACTGGATAAAGAAAATGTGGTTTTTTATAAAATGGAGTACTACTCAGCCATAAAAATGAGAAACTAGAGATATTTATAGCTAAATGGATGCAAATTGAGGCAATACCCTTCAGTGAAATTAATAGGACACACACATGTGTAAACGTGGAATCGTTTCTCTAGTGTGAGAATCTGAAAGTGTAAATAAGGACTAAAAGGCATAATGGATAATGTGAAATAGGCAGAAAAGGGGCAAAGGGGAAGGGGAAGTGGGAGGGGTGGGGGAAAGGAAAGAAGGGAATGGAATTAATATGAGAAAATGAAAAAATGGAAACAAAGTCTTTGTAAATAGGGAGGAATGGAGGGGTTGAAGGGAGGGTAGGGGAATGGGGAAAAATAAGAACCAAGAGAGATTATGTAAAGGTGTAAATTTCCAGTGAGGAATGTCATTATATTTTATACCTAAAATGTACCAACAAAATTAATTTTTAAAAGAATAAGAAAATACAATATTTAATTTATCCCCTACTTATTCATTTCTTCTTCACTTTTTGAGGGCCTGACTTTTGTGCCTACATCATTTTCCTTCCTTCTAAACACCTTTAACATTGTTCACAGGGAGGTTCTACTGGTAACAAATGTATTCAAGATTCATTTCCATATCTCTTTATATGTCTTTTATTTCAAAGAATATTTATGAACATACAGAATTCTAGGTTAGTGGATTTTTTCTTCCTTTCAACACTGTCAATCTTCCACTTTTTACTCTTATGGATTCCAAAGAGAAATTGGACATATTTCTTTTATTTGCTCCTGTATGAGTACAGAAAATATTACTGTCGTCTCAGCTTCTCTCAAGGTTTTTTTTTTTTTCCTTCTTTTAGTTTCTAAACATTGAATATGATTTGCCTGCCTGTGATTTTTTTCTCTTTTTGATATATATCCTCTTTGCTGTTCTCTGTGCTTCCCGGATTTTTGTTTTGGTGTCAGATATTAGTTTGGGAAAATTCTCAGTCATTATTACTTCAAATGTTGCTTCTCTTACTTTCTGTCTTTCTCTTTTCTTCTTCATGCTGTTTTATAGCTGTAGGATATTCCTTTCTGTTTTATTTTTAGGTATTTTCCTATTTGATTTTTAGTTGTGGAAGATTCTCTTCTCTTATGCTCAAGTTTAGAGATCACTTCCCCAGCTATGCACTTTTCACCTGTACACTATTATTTTTTAATCTTTCTTCTTTCATAGGATTTCTACTTCTCTTACATCACTGATCAGTTATTGCATGTTCTTTTTCTTTACCTATGAAGGCTATTAACATATAAATCACTTTTTAAAATTCTTAGTCTGATGATTCCAGCAGCCCTGCCATATCTGACTCTGATTCTGATACTTCTTCAGATTGTTTTTCTTTTTATCATTTAGTATGCCTGCTCCTGCTCCTGTTTTCTTGGAAGGTGGACATAATATGCTGGGTAAAAGGAACAGACTTCCGTAATCTAGTGTTAAGATTGGAGGACAGTATTCTGTAGACTCATGATTAAGTCTCATGTTTAGGTGACTTATGACCCTTGCTTGTGAATCTCACCAATGCTTCTGCTCCCTGCCTTAGGTAGGACAGAATGGGTATGCGGGGGGGGGCTAGAGTTGGGTATTTATGTTCCCCCAGGTAGATTACACTGTGATAAAACCCCAGTAGGATAGGATCTTGCAAAATAGTTTCCTGTTAAGAACAGAATGACATGATGCATTTCCAAGTGATTCCTCTTCCCTTTCTTCTGCTGAAATCATGAGAGGATTTTTTTTTTTTAATTTTCAGTATGAGGATCTAGTCGACCTCCTGAAGGTAAAACTCACAAAAGCACAGGACCTCCCTATAAAGTGACATCCTGAAGTTTTCAAATCTCATATTTATGCTTACAGAGCCTTCAGGAATTCATTAATTACAGTTCAGGTTTTCCCACCCTGGTCCTGTCAACTGTGAGTTTTCTTCTGTGCTAGGTTGTGATAATCTGTATTCACCTGTCTGTCTCTTCATTTTGGAGGTGGCAGTTTGCCCTGTGAATTCATTTCTCTGCTAGATGTAAGTACAGGTGCTGAATTTTCAGCGTGATCAACTTTTCAGTTACTTATTTTGTTGTCGTTATTAGTATTTCTCTGGCATTTGCTTCATTGTCTTGCAGACTGTAGTAGGCACTTGATTTGTATCTGTTGAATGAGGATTTAAAAGAATGACTGAATGAAGGCATAAAATAATGACTACATGTGGCTCTTGGCTTATTTTGCTGCCATGGAATTGGAGATAGCTATAGCTACTAGAGGACACTGATTCTTTTCCACTAACACAGACTTCTTATCAGACCTGTGTCTGAGGAGGCAGCCCTAAGATCATTCTCCTCACAGTGACACAACTCTGAGGGTCAAAGAACATAAGGTAAGGCAGCAATCTCTGTGCCTAGTGTCCCTAAATCCTTTGTGCCATCTGGAAGGGAGGGATTCAGTCATACACAAGGGAAAGGAACAAAGAGAAGGAGAGTTGGAGGACTAAGAGAGGAGAAGGAGATAACAAAAAGAATTAATGTGTTATGTGGATGTACCCACTCTCCTTAATGAATATAACCATTATGTACTGTAAACATGTACTAATGAAAATATTAATAAATAAATAGAACAACAAGAGGCAATCATTTTAAGTAAGAAATATTGGAGAGTGTTTTTGAAATTCTTCATTCTGAAGAATAGAAAGACTTAGTATTAATAGTATTTTGACACCTCAGACATAAGAGCACCTAGCAGGATCAATATAGGGCTCTGGTGGAAATGGCAGAGGGTTAGAAATGAAAATGAAGGGAAGACCAGGAGGCAGGAAATCCTCTACACATCATCTAATTTGAACTTTCCTTGTAGCAAATTATGATTCAGCTGGAAGAGCACCTTTTTTATCACTGAAGAAATGGAGTATATGTTTATTTATTTATTTATTAAATTCTTTTATTGGTACATTGTAGGTATACAACACAATTACATTTCTCATTGGAA
>NW_004624774.1:4195901-4295290 GCF_000247695.1 Heterocephalus glaber
TCATTTTTTCCAGATCTTCTTTTGTTGCCAGTTCAGTGGGTCCAGGTGGTTGAGTATCAGAGTGTTCCATCTCATTTCCCTTTGGGGTTGGTGTAGGTGATCTGGAAGTCTGGTTTTCAGACTTATTCACGTGTTTTCTCATTTCAACTGGGTTGGGGGATGTTGGCGCCTGCATGGATTACCTCCTCTGAGCTGGGAGAGGTGGGACAGGCGCTGGTAGCAGCGGTAGGGATGGTGGTCCTAAAGCCCTTTCCTGTGGGCTGGGAGCAGCGGGAGGGATGGTGGCCGGGAAGCCCCTTCCTCTGGACCAGGAGTAGTGGGACCGTGGCTCAGAATCCCCTCCCTCTGGGCCGGGAGCAGCAGGAGTCAGTACCATGGTCTCGTGGTCCAGTGTCCTCTGCGTCTTTATAGTGTGGAACCAGGTGGCTGTACACTGGATTATATGTTTATTCATGGATGACTATAGTAAGTTTTCTCTGCTATGAGATTCTTTCTTTATATCTTTTCAGACATTATAGATAATGATATACAAAATTCCAGCTATTCATGTTTTTTGGAGTCTCTATTAGAGGAGCTCAGACACTTGTGCATTGAGGAGAGAGGCAGCCAGCTGCTCCATTGCTAAAGCTCTGAGGCTTTGATAGGCATAGAGAAAGCTACAGGATGCTTTTGAACATGCCACTTGTTCACTACTTTTGAAAAAAGAAAAACATGCTTTGTTTCTTGGCCAAACAAGACAATTAAAACATTAAAAATAAAAGGCTTTCCAAATGTTGGCATGTCAACTACAGTACTTGCATCTAAAGAAAAGGCTCTTCCCCACCACCTGTGCCCACAAAGAGCAGATAAAGAAAAAAAGTAACTTTGTGGTTAGGATCAGTTACATTGTTGATGTGGTGTTTTACGTAGTATCATAACTGCTGTTGGTAAATTAATGTGCCCAGTAAGGAAAACAGTATGGTGGTTTCTTGAAGGAAAAAAGAAATAAAATTACCATATAATCCAGCTATTACACTTCTAGGTGTATACCTGAAGGAAATGAAGTCAGCATACGAAGGAGATACTTGCACAGTCATGCCTATTGTGGCACTATTTAGAATTTCTAAGTTCTGGAATCAGCTAAGGTATTTTCAACAGATTAATATATCTAAAGTATGGTATTTATACATAAGAAAATATTACTGAGCCACCAAAAAAGAATGAAATCCTATCATTTTCAGGAAAACGGATGAAACTGGAATTCATCATGTTAAGCAAATTAAGCCAGAGCCAAAAAGACAAGTATTACAAGTTTCTCTCATAGATGGAGACTTAAAAAAAAAAAAAGACTTAAAACTTGCCATCCCTGCTTCACAATTGCAAGGTCCTGAGTTTGAGTCCCAGTAAAGGACCTAAAACTAAAAGAAGGACTATTAGAGAAAAGGAACACAGTAGATCAAGGTGAGTTGAAAGAGAGGGATAGAAAGAAAGGTTAGTAGGGAGGAAGAATATGATGAAAGCATGACATATGAATATATGAAAATGTCACAATGAGAAACATTAATTTTTATACTTTTTTACATCTTTCAAGAGCATTGACTTTATTTGATATTTAAAAGAAAAACAGAGACACATCATTATTTAGAACACTACATACAAATAAATCTTAAAGAAAAAATAGCAGAAAAATATCATGTGTGTGTGTGAATTGCTTCTAAATCTGCCTGGAGTCCTCACCAATGGCTATGGAACACAAATTCATATGCTGTTATAATGCTTTAGAGGAAAAGTCAGGAAAATGCTGATCTCTATGTGCCAATAACTACATGCTCTCCACAGAGGTTTAGAGGATGAAGAAAGTGGAGAGAGAGCTAGCTGTTCAGAAGGACAACAGGCTCAGCTCTTTGTAAGCAGAAAAATGCTGGTCTCTGAAAGAAGATTTCCTATACAATTTCCTGTACTAGATTTTGTTCATAACTGTGGAAATACTTGCCATCCAACACATCGTGCCAATCTAGAGACTGAGATTTCATAAATCTCCCAAGCAGGTGGCAGTCTCCTAGATTTGTTTTCTAGTGGAGAATTGTGTGATTAACCTTACTGGTTATCTCTCAGAGGAGGATAATTTAAGCTAAAGCTTACTTTATCCATGGAAACACCATTCCTTTTTTTAAATTTATACATTAATTGGTACATTTTAGGTATACAATACATTTACATTTATCATTGGGTGTTTGTACCTGAACATGATTAGAAACTGAAAGTGTAAATAAGGATGAAAATGATTAAAATGAATAATTGATAATTTGAAATAGGAAAAGGTCCAAAGGTGGAGGGGTGGTGGGAGGGGAAGGGGAAAGGGAAGAAAGGAAAGGAAACATTATGAGAAAGAAAAAAAAAATGGAAACAAAGTCTATGTAAATAGGGAAGGGTGGCCTGGGTGAAGGGCACATAGGTAATGGGGAAAATAATATTTATATTTAATGTGAGTTAATATTTATTATAGATAATAGCATTATAATATCAAATTTATTTTCTTTAGTTTTTACATTCTCAACAACTTATGTTTACACTCTATTCTTATTGGTACTTTGAGGTGAGCAATAAATCCTGCTGAGAGTAAATATAAACTTTAATATATTCAGACTTTTAGCGTGTGAGCGCTAACTTCCAGACTCTGCTTGCTGCCATGATACAGTCTTCAGAAGACACAGTTCACTTGGATCATCATTCTTGAGTCTGAAAGATTCTGATTTGATTTCAGGCCCATTAGCAGCTTGCTGTAATTCTACAATGTTCCAGAATGCTTGTAGCAGGTCACTGTCCGTATTTGCATCTACTCTATATTCCACCACGATTCACTCACTCTGACTCCACTGATCAACTGGAGACACCTGAAATGCACACTTTACATGGCAGAGAGCACAAGACTGCTTTTTGTTTGCTACTAAGCATCTCTGTGAAAAGATTGTTCTGTAATGTGGTAGAAAGTCCATTTTGCAATCAAACAAATGTGATGAAAATGAACAAGTTCTGGACTATCAGTTTTCTCATTTGTAAATGGAAGAGATAAGAAGTATATTTTGAAGTCACTGAGAAGACTAAACTTACATAAGTACTTAGTAAAGTGCCTTGCTTACATTAGGTGCTTAAAATGGCTTTTAAACAGAAACAAATTTGAGTAGAAAGATTGCCAAAGTTTTAAGATACAAGGATAACATGACTGAACCATGCAGACGTGATATGTTAAATGACATAGTTGGTTAGTAAGATGTAGCTGAATCAGTATTTTAATATGAAATCTACTGTATCCAATTGTTCAGAATAAATTAAATGTCATATTGATTACTGATACTTCAGATCTGTGCCAAATATGAAATAGTGTCTATGTCAATGTAAGTCCATTACAATAGTTTTAAATGTATATAAAGGAAACTGTCCATTTCCTAGCTTGGGATTTTCCTAGCAAGAGATTTTCTTGGCCATTTTAAATATGATGGGTTGATCTGTACAACTTTTTTTGTAAAAAGAAGATACACAACACCATTGAGATGACCTTTTTGTAAAACAAAATAATAATAATAAAACTGGCATTTTTTTCTCTGAGTAGACACAACCATAGCAGTCCCAGTGTTTTGTTTACTTTTATTTTTTCATTTTCCCCTTCATCCAGAGAGTACCTCTCTTCCCGAATATGTGTTTGACACCCTGCACTGTTTGCTCCCATCTCTTCATTTGCTAGTAGAATTGAATGTTAACTCTGCCCTGCTGGGCTAGTGGAGAGATGCCCTGACCATTTTCAGATGGAGGAATCCATATTTGGAGAAACTCTTCAGGGAACTCCTTACAGTTTCATCTTCCATAAGGCTAACGCTCTTTGAAGATCACCTGCCAAGGAAGCCTGCTGTGAAATTTTCCAACTGACATGAAAATGCCTCATCCGGTCATATGCCTGTTGATGACAGTTTCTAAAGAAGACATCATTATTAATGTGTGACGGGGTGCCTCTGGGAGCTAACTCTGATATGTTTATGGGTTGTAAATCGATTTTCAGACAGGTTCCAGGATTTGGGCAAGTTTTTTTAAACTTGCATCTGTCTCATCATCAGTGACTCCAATCACAACAAATCCATGAATACAACCACATTGTTCCTAAGCAACCTCAAAGATAAAAAATGCAATAATATTTGTCTGTGATTGTGGGGGTGAAATTTGATATGGAAACAGATGGCACTTTGTAGCTTCCAGGAACTTTCAATAAACAAACTGATATTGAAAGAGGCTTGCAAAAATATCAAATATTACTTTAGCAGTTAAATTAAATTTAATGCTAGCTTTCAGTGATGTACAATGCCAATGTCAAAGTTAACAAACTTCAGGACTTAATAATTTAAGTCATCCAGAGAATATTATTAACTTTCCTTCCTTTGCATCTATCTATCACTTTCCCCAAACTGCAGTCCTGAACTCAAATTAATTTGATAACAGGTGGCAAACTCCTACTAGCCAGTGACTCAGGAAAAAAAGCACATTTTAAGCAAATACTGTGTAGGCTGTCTCCCCCCAACGAGGTATATTTCAGAGGACACCAGTATTTTCAAATGGCAGTACATTCAATGTAAGTATTTTGAATTTTCAGAAGACAAGCAGTAAATAAATACAGTGGAGTCTTACCATACAAGCATTTCAATTTATCAAACCCTGTGCACTGAGATCTTGGTCTCATGCTATGAAAATTTTGTAAAATGCTATTTTCATATGCATGGTTCATTATATTTTATATATCACTGTCGGGACCAATGCTACATAATTTTCGGGAAAAATCATTTGGTTAGCTTAGTTCTCCTGTCTACAGCCCAGCTATGGAATTCTAAGACATAATTCCATTTTGGCCTCCAGTCACAACTGAGACCTCCCAGGACAAGAAACATCCTGGGAGCTGAAAACATCCTGGGAGGAACAAACATCTACTCAGTTTCTAGTTCTTGGATTGGTACATCTTATTTGCTCAGGATGTACTGAACTCTCTGCAAGTCATTTCTTACATTTGTTTCTCCCGATGTACTGAATAAAATGTGTGGTAAGCTGGGCGCTTTCATCTTTGCCGCCCAGAGCAGCACTGATCAGACCCAAAGCTCAGCTTCTTCTCAGTCTCATTTTTCCACCTTTCCTGTAATTTGCCTTGTCTTGTCATGGCTCGCAGGAGACTAGGACTTACTGCAGAGGTTCTAGTAATGTCCCCTTTCCCTGTGCCCTACATATCACTTTATACATCCTATATGTATGAGATTCTGTGGGATTGGATACCGTTGTTGTTCTATACGTATTTATGGAGAATTTTTAGGAATTTTGAAAACTAAAATTACACTGCAATTACTTTGCCTCTGCACTGAGTTTAGAACTTAGATACTTTTATTTGAGGTTTTCTGACAAGTCCTTCACTATCATGTTAGAATAAGGCCCTCACTCGGGCCTGGCTTCCCTGTGCTCCTTTCCTGACTCACTTTGGTTCCTGCCTCTTCAATCTTTTTTCTGGGATTACTGGGAATGTCAACTATTTGAACTTTTCTTTTCAGTTTATCCTAAGACATGAAAATATTAGTTGTATCATTCATTTTGGGTGTTTTGTCCTTTTTGTTTATTTTTCTTCAGTCTCTTTTACTCCTCCTTCTTTTCCCAGCTGTGATGTGCAACAAGAACTGTAATTACTTGTAGGAGGACTACTCCAGCTGTTCTCTTCCCTGATCCCGAAGATGCTAACTGTTCTTTGTGGCTGAGCCCGTGGTCCTCACCAGGCTAGCCTCTACTTTCTGAGACTGAGGCTGTCAGGGGCTAGGGAACCTCCTGTGTGAGGCCTGCTCAGGCCATCATAGACTTCCTGTCAGTGCTAAGGAAGAGGCAGGAGCCTCAGGTATGGACCTATTCCTCATTTGCCATGCCAGCCATAACAAGTATTTCACCATAGTGATTAAGATTATGAGCTCTGGGAGCAGATAGCCTCTCTCAAATACCAGTTCTACTATATTTGACTGATCTGAGTTAAGTAAGATGTTGAAACTCAACTCCTTAGCCATTATAAGGATTCAAAGAGGGAATAGATGTAAATTGCTTAAAGTAAAGCCTGTCATGTACTAAGAACTTCCAAAAAGTGAATTCCTGTGATACATAAACAACAATGCTATTCTGCTATCATTTAATGCTTCTCATAACACTTCATGGAATGCATTTTTAGTGCTAGACCCTATGCCAGTCACTGGGAAAATAGGATAAAATAGCTAAAACATTTACCATCAAAAAATCTTTTGCAAAAGGGAAAGTTTCCATTAGATGGAGGGAGGGAGGAGGGGGGAGAGGAGGGAAAAGGGATTAAAGAAAAGAATTAAGATGTGCTATGTACATGTACCAACTCCCCATGATGAATGTAATCATTATTAACTGCAAGCATGTACTAAAAAAAGAGAAGAAAAGCAGCTCAGATGTAGAGACCAATAGGCAAATGAATCAGACCAAAGTGTCTGAAAGATTACTGCACCCTCCCTGCTGCACTTATCCAGCCTGGCTTTCCCCGTGGAGGATACAGCGTGATCCATGTGGGTGTGTGGATTGACAGGAAGTCAGAGAGTGCCTCAGAGGAACTGAGGGTGGTGCAGAGGGTGGTGTCACAGCGACTTGGGCCTCTCTAAAGAGCTGGGATGCTGCCCCAGGAGCTGGCGGTTAGTGGAGAAGCAGCTCCGCTCCTGACCCCAAGGTCTGAGGTTTGTGAAGGAATGAGCAGCTCCTTCTGCGAAGTTCGCAGAGATACCACACACACTTATTTCATCTGCAGTGGAAATCCAGGGCTTGCTTATTGTGGAGGTAGAGGGAAACTCCAGCAAATTTGTGCCATATGCCTGGGATGTCAAAGTACTCCCCAAAAATGAGTAGAGAGAAGGAAGCAATGGGAGATTATGTCCAGAGAGAAAGCATGGCCAGGTATGGAGATGGCAATGCTCGTCTGCAAAGACAGCTGACAGTGTTACAGACTTTATAGTGACACGAACTGACAGGAGTGGAACACATGGTAGGGTTAATTATGTTTGAGCTTTCACACAAAACTCTCCATTTATGCCTTTTGAGTTTTATTTTCTAATGCTACCTCAAGTATTTTAGACAAAAGAACAAATTTTCTCAGCTTCTTATAAGGCTAAAGAAAGTTTTGTACCCATGTGAGAGCATAGAACAGAATTTTATGTTATTGGAGGGAACAATTTAAATTTTAAAAAAATGTTCGCATCAATTCATATAATCTTTCTGGAAATCTTTCTGCTTAGACTGCTTACTTAAAATGGCTTATTTAACCACAATGAATTCAACTTCAAATCATTTAAAAATAATTCCTGAAAGAGTTAAATTTATTTTAGAAAGTAAAATGTTATTTCAGTTATGATGTTTCTGTTTAATAATCTATGAGTCCTGAGGGTCGAGGATTTAGCTCAATGGTTCCACCCCTGCCTCGAAAGCACAAGGTCCTGAGTTCGATCCCCGGTACCAAAAAAACCCAATAAAAACAAAATAATCTATGTGTCCTAAGAGGCACTTCAAATGCAAAGAACTCTAAAATGGACTCAGTGGTAGTCTATTAAGTTTGTCAGCATACCACTATTCATTGTATTCATCATGCATTCATCTTATGAACCATGGAACTGGGAAGAGAAGCCCTACTGCTCACAGAATTAAAACAAATTAAGTAAATATAACTGGGAGTCAAGCCTTAGAATGATTGCTTAACTTTGTCAGAGACTTCATGCTATGGCAACAATGGGAAACATGGGAGAACTTTTCCAATTCACAGACAGAACTGCTCAAAACTCTGGGAAAGTAAGGTATCAATTATTCCAAAATGTGTAGCTTACTCTATACTCTATGGGGGGAAAAACACTCTAAAGCCAAAATTACAGGTTAGTTATATAGTTCTATAGTTGTTTTATATATCCAGCTATCACATTTCCATTACATTAGAAGTGTAAAGTTGGACTTAAATAAGTCAACTCACTTTCTGACACAGTTGATCACAGGTGAATGTTGAACATTAGTTAATGCAGGTGTCATTTAAAACATTTAAATCTAAATCATCAATAGTAGAACACATGACACTCATTTGAGGATTACTTATTCAAAATTCTAGTTAAGTGCTGAAGGCACAGGCACTTGAAATTGGAGACTTCATTAAAAGTGTCATTGGTAGAGATGATGGACATAACGGAAGGCAGGGTTATAATTTTCTATAGTCTGTTTCCCTTTAGCATTATCACATTCAGAAATTAAGCTATTCATCAAAAAGTAAGATCTGGGGAAATACATTAACTTAACGTACAAGGTGATGGTTTATTAGCTAAAATACTTTGTAGATTGTTTATTGAGAAAGTAAATGTTATAATTCATTTGAATGTGAGACCTTCTGGTACACTCTGAGAATAAATGAGTATCACGAAGTGCACTGGTGTGCATGGAACCAAGAGTAAAGACTGAATTTTAAGAATCAATTTCCAAGCTAGGCTTGATAATGTATTTCTTTAATTCCAGCATTCTGAGAGACTGAGGCAAAAGGATCACAACTTCAAACTAAGTTTGGACACCGTGGTGAGACCCTCTTTAAAAGGAGATGGAGATATTGCTCACTGTGAATGCCCTGAGTTCAATCCCCTGTACTACAAAAAAATAAAAAACCAATTGCCCATGTCCTCAAATACTTTCCTTTTCTGTGCTCAGATTTTCTGATGAAGTGGCCTGGGGCTATCAAAAGAGCAGTAGCACCTGTGAACAATGACAGGGACTCCTGGGATGTCATTCTTCCAGATGTCTCAGGATGATACAGATTTGGAGTCATCACAATCAGTTGTGTCACCACCTTTACTGTAAAAATTCCTATTGGCTGAGATAAGATATAAGCCATCCTCCAGTGGCTAAATGAACACCAGGATAAACAAAGTTGGTCTGAAGAATTTCAAGCAGTTCACACCATAGTGTTGGGTGGATCTCAGAGAGAAAACTTAGAATGTCTCAATATATTTTAAGACCTAAGCCTTTATTTTTTCTGTTTGGGTTTTTTTCCTTCCAAATTCTTATGGAATGGACACTCCTCCTAAGGGCAGATATTGGGTTGCTGAGTCAGACTCCTAACAATAATTAAAAATATTTCCGTGTTATGCTTCTTTGCCTCACTGAGGTTTTTCTTTCGTGTTTGTTGTAATTAATTCAAATTTCAGATGACAATATTTTTCTTTGATCACTTCCCAATGTAGACAACATTTGAGCTTAAAATGTAGTTTTATGACCTTGTCCATAATATCTGAGTAGTATCTGTTTGGCACTTCACAGACAGTGACTGCCAGTTGGCACTGAGAGCTAAGAACCCTTGTATTATCTAATTCTCTTAAATTGTTTGACAGAATTATAGAATTATAGAATGTTTTAAATTCCTCAGGGTGGTCTTGTGCAGCCTTCTTCCATTTTTCCCCATTGGTAACATACTGCATACCTACAGCAAATTATCAAACCAGGAACTACAGATTTATTCAGATTTTACCAGTTTTACATGCATTCATCTTTGTGTGCATGCCAATGTGTGTAATTCTATTCTACCTTACAAATTTTGAAAATATTAATTTGGGTAGTTCTTATAAGACACCAGTAATATAAATGTGCAGGGCTTAATTTAACCAGCATAGTTTTATTTTAAGTGTCATTTTAGAATTGCTAAGAAAACTTTATATTTATTCTTAATATATTTTCTCAGATTGCTTTCAGATGTCTAGAATATGAATAGCTAATGGATGAAGTATTACACATCAAAAACATAAATTTTTCATATACTTATTTAAAAATATTTAGGTTTTATGATATGTTAGATGCTGTTCTCTGTACTAGGGAAAGTACAGTGAACAAAACTATATATTCTTACTTGTTTGACTCATACCTTGGTAGGTGACAGTCACAAACTATAGAACAAAGTGGAAAACTCTCTAGGTGACAATAAATGCTATGAAGAAAACTAAAGTGGGATTTGGTGTAAATGAGTGCTAGTTTGTATCAAGGGGTTAGAGAATGTTTCTCCAATAAAGTGGCATTTAGGCAGAAGCTAAAGGAAAGATGGAATGGGAAAAAAAGCATCCCAGACAGAAAGAAGAACAAGTAAAATCATCCTGAATCAGGAGTTTGTGAGTGGGTTTTCAAAACATCAAGGAGGCCAGTGTGACTAGAGCGAGAGAGGGCAACTAACAGTAGGATTTAAGGTCAGACAAGTGACATGGGCCAGATTACTGGGTTTTTGTAAGCTGTAGACTACTCTGAGTGAACAGTGAAACTTCAGACAGATTTGAGCAAAGCATTGGTAGAACTTATAAATTATGAATATCACATGGCTTACTCCATGGAAAACTATTTAGAAAGGACAGTAGTGTTAATAGTGCATTAATTAAAAGACTGATAGTATTACTACAACTGAAACTTGGTGGAAGCAGTTACAATAATTATAGCAATGGAGATGGCAAGGAGTGGCCAGATTGTGGATATATTTTGAAGCTAGTCGTAACAGGTTTCCCTAAGAAAAGTGCATTTGGAAAGTGAGATAAAGGGGAACCAAGAATGAGTGCAAAGTTTTTGGATGTAGCAATGAAAAGGGTGAAATTGCTATTTATTGAGACGAGGAAGTCTGTGAGAATCAGAAGTGTGTGGAGAAAGGGTGGAAGTCAATAGTTCAGTTCTAAATGCATTAGGTCTGAGGTGACTATTAGGTGACCGAGCAAATGGAATACAAATCTGAAATTTGAGGGAGATATCTGGGCATTATCAGCAGAGATACCATTAAGAGAAATGGCACTGGATGAGAACCACCAGAATAAGGGGTTATTTTATTTACATTTTTGTTGTTTTGTTTTATTAACATATATTAATTGTATATATTAATGGGATCCATTGTGTTATCTCCACACAGGCACACATACACTGATCAAATCCAACCATCCTTTATCCTTCCTTCTGCACCCCTTTCTAATCTTTATAAATCGCTATTTTACTTTCAGATCAATTTCCTTTTTTAGCTTCCATGTATGAAAGCAAACATGCATTACTTGTCTTTCTGTGTCTGTGGCTTGTTTTCTTTAACATCATGTCCTCAAGGTTCATATAGTTTGCTGCAGATGACAGGATTTCGTTCCCAGGAAAAGGACTTTCAATACAGAGAAGAGCTTTTACTGTGAACCAAGCAGTGTTCTAAGTTATTTGTGTTTAGTTGTTCTTTGAATCCTCTCAACATCCCTAAAATGTAGGAACTATTCTTCTCTGCACTTTACAGAGTTGAAAACTGAAATTCAAGGGACTTTTATAACTTTTCCAAAGTGACACAGCCAAGATTAACCCCACAGACAGTCTGGCTATAGAACGCTCACTTTGAACAACTATATTGATAAATCTTGAAATTTAACCCCTGGATAAAGTAAGACACTGGATGAGATAAACACAGCAACTTAGAAGAAAATAACTGGTAGCAGATGTTCAAGAGATTCATACTTTGCTGGGGAAGGAGGATAGAAGAATTTATTTCCTCAGAGAAAAACCCCTATAATAAGCCATCTAGATATTCTCTTCATCATGAGCCTTTGCAGCAAAGCAGAGCAGAGGTTACAAGGGCTGCCTCATGTTCCTTCCTCAACAGTGGGTCTTGTGTTTGTATCCCATGAAGGCCAGTCTTTCATACAACTGCACACCTTTGGATGGAGAACCTTGAATATGACTCAGACCATATCTCATACATGATTCATTCTGATATCATTTACCTTTTGTAGCTGGGATGGGTTCCTTAATTCATCAGATACATGTTTCCAGTGTGCCTTATGAAATAGGTATTGGAGATAAAATGATAAAATAAAAATAATTTCTTCTCTATTGAGTGAGCTTTCCTTCTAGCTGAAAATAAAAGATCATAGACAAGTACATAGAGGAATAAATACAATAAGTATAAATTGTGATAAGTTTTGTAGAGAAAATAATGAAGCAAGTAAAACACACAGTAATAAGGAGATGTAGTTGGGGTAGATAAGAAACATCACTGGGAAAAAAAATCCAATTTAAGCCAATACCCAAAAAGTTGAGCAGGAAATTTCCATTAAAAAAAAAAAGAGAGAGAAGGACATTTTATGCAGTGAAGACAGCAAGAGGTCAGACGTTCCGAGATTTTAGAATGTTTGGGTTTTAGGGAGTCCAGACAATGAATTAAGAAAATCTGAGTCTGTTTTTTTGCAGTAGAATATTAGCACATAAAATCATTTAACTTAAAATTGCTTGCATTTTGGTTTGCTTCTACAGTGCCATTAAGATAGAAAAAGATTAATATTAATTCAACAAGTCTAATATTTTTATGACAGAACAAAATACATTAGTTTTGAAAAGGTTACCAAGACCCTGCTTATGTGTGTCCATTTGAAGTTAATATTTATTCACTCTAATTGTTGGGGAAACATTTTTCTGCAATTGGAATAGCCATTTCTTGCATAATATATTGAACTTGTCTTCAGGTTATTGGCCCAGATGAGCAGATCCTAGCTAATTTTCCATCCCTTATCACAGGCAGGACCCAGGGCTAAGCATCTCTCTGCTGTTTTGAATGAGTCCTTTTCTAATCACATTCAATAATAATTTCCATTACTCACTTTTTAAGGTATGAAAAGATCCCAAGAAATTTTCCCATCTAACAAGGAGCAAATTTAAATATCTTTCCCCCTAAAATATTCATACAGATAAGCAAGTATGTCAGGTTTTGCTCTTTCTATTGTTAGGGATAAGAAGCCAAGTTGACCTATATTATGCCTTGTGTGTTTGTTTATTTACTGGCTCATAAAGCCAAAAAGACTAGGCAAGGCTTTGTGCAGAATGGATCCAAGAACATGGGCAGTATCAATTTCTTCTTTATTCTCTGTCTGAAAAAAGACTTGATTCTTCCTTCTGCATTTGGGTTCATCCCACATTGATTTTTAAAACTCAATCTTGTAAGAATTTATTGAGCACCTATGCCTATGTGAGAAACTGTTTTACACTCTGATATAGAGTTGCATTTTACTCAGACTAGCTGCACATATTAGCATATAGAGCTCCCCAGACTCTGCACCCTTTTGTGGAACATAAAATCAGAAGTTAAATTAAAAATATAATAACATGTAAAAAAATAAATGCATACATAAGCTAATTGCTGATAATGAGGCATTCTATTAAAAAAGCAATGGAGGATAATGTAATGGACTATGACTAGAAGAAGAAAGTAGGTTACAACTCTAAATAGATGGCCAGATAGGCTTCTCTGAAGAGGTGATATTTGATTTGAGCCCTAAAGGACTACATGCAAGCAAACATTCTGAAGCTAGGTTAAGAAAACTCCAGTAATAAGCTTCAGGAAATATAAAGACCTTAAAACAAAAATGATCTCAAATTGTATAAGAGAAAAAGTCCACCCCCTATTAGTGAAGCTGAGATCTACAGGGAAAGTAGTAGATAGACAGCTACTTTGAATACATGCGGACTTGTTATCTAGGGCTTTATCATCCATGGTAAGAAGTACAGATATTACTTTAGTTTAAACAGGGAATACTTTTAGCAGACAGTTAAAGAATAAAGTTTAAAACTTAGAAGTATCTTTCTAATGGAGATCAGGCTATAAGAGGTCAAGAATGGGAGACTGGACACCAGTGAGAAGGCAGACCCTTCTGTCTGTCCTACAGAGAAATTACAGGGGTGTTGACTCACGTAAAATCTATAGATGTGCCAGAAATTATTCAATTTGAGATATATTTTGAAGGTAGAGTTGAAGGGAATCGCAAATGGATTGGATGTAGGAAACCTGAGAGGAATACATTATGCATTCAGAAGGCATTTCCCTGGGAAGACACTGGTTGGTTATGCCATTTTCTTAGATGGAAAATCTTGGGGAGGAATCAGTTTGAAGAGTGTGGCTGGGAAAAATCAAGCATCCAATTCCATCTGCCCATCAGTTGTAAAGGGGAAGGTGATAAGTTGACTTGCCATCTGAACTAGAAGGCTGAACTAAAAATAGAGATTTAGGAGTGCCAGCGCTTAAAGTAAAACCTCATAGCAAGGAACATGGCTGAGGGCAATTCTCAATCCACCTCCCTTTAACTCAGCAAATCTATGAGGAAAGAGGACTTTTCATTACAGTTTCCATTAGCAGAATTGTAGGCAGGGACTCTACAGGTCTGGCTTAGATCATTTCCCTTTCTTGTAGTGGGAAGAATTATCAGATTACAGAGTACTCTGGAGACAGCAGGTGCCTCTACTACTCCAGAGAAAAGTGTTAAAATAACAACTTTGCAGCAAATATGTGCTTTGCCTCACCTTTTAATTTGGTATTTCCATAAGAACACTCCCTCTCAAAATTTTCCATTCTCTATGTATTAAACTAATAGAGCATTTTATTGAGCAACAATCTACACTTGTAACACTATACTGGGCCCTAAGGAGACACAGCACAATTGAATATTTTGATCTATTCTTTAAAATTTTTTCTTATAGTCGGTTTCATTGTCATAATTACAGTATAGTCAAAATAATATTTATCAATATTATCTAATATTACTTATGATATTTATCAATATTCCTTGATAATACACTATCAAGGAAAATTGTGAAAATAAAATGTTTTACTCCTCTTTTCTTGGCTAGGGAAATATTTTCAGAACTGAATAATTTCCCAGATTTCTGTTTCATTTCATGCATAGCTGTGGGCAAGAAACTCCCACTAAAGCAATTCTATTCCCACAACAGGCTGTGATTCCCCTGGCATTGCATGAAACTTCGTGTGTGCTAGGCAACACTATTTTCCAAAGATCAAGCTAATTATGTGGGATTTATCTATATGGAAACAGGGATTAAGCACACAGAAAAAAATAGGGAAAATTTATTTAGTGGCTGTGTTTAACAAAGGATAATGAAAACAAAGGTTATAAACAGCAAAATCTTTCCTAAAATAAGTGTCCAACTACAGAAGGGAATCATGATTTGTTGTTGCTTTTATCCTGGCCCAACAGAAACTGCTACCGAAAATGCAGAGATAGAAAAAAACAAATCTGCCTTTAAACCAGTACAGGGACATCCATTAACCTTATGTCTTTGACAAACTTATTAATAAGCTCCTGGTTCTTATTTTCTTATTATTCCTCAGTAGTCTTTGTAAAAATAAATAAATAGCTTTCTGTTTGCGATATGACAATTTTTTATGGACACCATATTATTTAAAAGAATTCTGTAAAATTAATTGTTTTGACTGCAAATTTTAATTTTATCTTTCCAGCCTTATTTTTCTTCCAGTATTGTTTACTTTCCACTTACTGCCTAATTGTACTTTATATCCTGCTTCAGTTTTTGTATTTCACAATTACTTTACCTAAGGTAGGAAGAAATTCCAGTGTTTTATTTGCATTAATGCAAAGTTTTAATTTTCTCAAATTAGGAATTTAATATTTATCTTTTTCTCATAGGCTTATTTGTAATATTTGTTAGATGTAATGACCTCAATATTTCAAATATAAGAACAGAAGCTTGAAAGCAGTACATCATAGCAATCTATTATTTATGTGGAAGACAGTCCTTTTGTAATAAATCAGGATAAAAAATGTCTGTAACTTTTCTGTTAAGGCAAATTTAGCATATTTTCAGAGCTTATTTAGCACCAATCTCTTCAGCTTTATTTACTGTCCTGCGAGAATAGTCAGTTATTCAAAGTGTAGGTGTGCTTTGTATTTTAAAAGGTGGTTCTACACTGAGAATAAGAAATGTCTGGATACTCAGAGATGTCCTTTAGATCAGATCAGAGTGGTCTTCTTCCACCCTGACTTGTGGACATGGCTTCTCTTGAGTCTGAAGGCCTGGGCTAGGCTCTTCCTGTACAACTGAGCTGGGTATATTGCTTTTCCATGTTGCTTAGCTTTCCTTGGGTTTCCCATGACTCTCCTCAGTAATCTCTCCTCCCTTATAGTTTGCTTATCTGTAAAATATAGATAGAACATTGTACAGTAGATTACTAAGTAAAAGCACCTAATAAGACAAGAATGTAAAACATATGTCATGCTTCCATGATACAAAAATGGACTACAAAAATATTTATTGAAAATTTTCCATGTTAATCACTGAGGACAGCAATTAGGATGGAACCTTCCTACATGGAGGGCCAGAGCACAGCTATTTGTTGCATTTATATTACTGCATGAATGCAGAATTTCTGCTTACATTACTTAGTTTGGGGAGGACGTGGCTCTGGACACCTTCAGGCTTCCTCTCCATTCTTTTCTACCTTGCCCTATACCTGCAACAGTGATCTGTACAAATGGCCTCAAGAATCTCCCTGCCATTCCAGCATCCTACTGAGTGTCACCATGGTGGACACTGGTCCTATTTTGGAAGGAAAAATAAAAACCAAGGTATTCTTTCCCTAGACCCTTTATGGCAGAGACCCTGTAACTTGTCTTCACTCACAAGTTGTCAAAGTTGCAACTCCTGAAAGGAAAACTTGTGCTCAGCTCTCCTTTTCTCTAGCTACCTTTATGATTCTTCTTCTTACCTTTCAGAACCAGAGGAAGTTATTACCTCATCAGATATCAGTAGTCCTGAGAAACTGCTATCACTCATGGTATCTGTCAGGAGACACTTATTTAAATTCCTCAGACTCTTCTCCGTTGAGCCTTCCAGGAAGAGGATGGGGGCAGGCACAGCAGGAGCCCAGCTCAGCACGTGGGGAGGGAGCAGAGCCAGGTGGGAGCGCGGTGCCCAAGCTGTCTTGAGTGTGGTGTGCCTCCTTCCTGCCTGCACAAGTGGGAGGAGCCAAGGCCTGTGAATCCAGGTGCTGTTCCCTGTAAAAGGGCGGCTACTGGGTCAAGCATGGTTCCTGGGCACCTGAGGGTGCCCTGTCACTGCCTGGGCTGGGCCTCCTGGCCTAGGAGTGTGGGGGGCCCTGAGCAGGAGGCGGGCTGAAGGACACAGAGTCTGGGGCAGCCACAGCCTGGGCAGGGCTTGAATGGATCAAGCAAAGTGGGCCAACCCACTTTCCAGTTCCTTTTCTGACTCTCTTAGACAGAAGCTATCTTTCTCTCAATAAATTCTTTGTACTCTTAAAAAAAAAGAAACTCAATATCTTGATAAGAAAAACATAATAGCCTAATTTAAAGGATTGCAAATTTAACAGCAGAAATGTAGTGGTAGAAGAAAATTGGATAACAAATAAAAACAAAAAGTTATTTTGTCTCACATGAGTCTTCATTTTAACATAATTCAATTGTGATATATTTACACCTATCAGGTTTACAAAGTTGTCAAAGTTTTATAATGTTAATGGTTGGAAGAATGTGTAATAAAAACACACTTACAGGGCCAGGGATTTAGCTTAGTGGTTCTGCCGCCTGCCTCACAGCACAACGTCCAGAGTTCGATCCCCAGTACCAAAAAACAAACAAACAAAACATGCTTCTAAGTGTGTAACTTATAAGGTGTTACACTCTGAAGAACAATTTAGATATAAAAAAGTTGAAGAAAAAAACATTTGGTGACGACTAGTATGGTTGAAATATTCATCCCTAGTGTAGTGACTCAATTCCCTGGGTATATTTTGAAAAAAAGTCTGGCACATTTACACAGACATTTATGTAACATATAGGTGAAATATAAAGAAAGCAGTGTGTGTAGTAATGGGGGAAAAGCTGCCATAAGAAAAGTGCTTAAACTATGTTTTCTTAAAATTTAATGGATAAATGTGATTATTAAAATTGGATAATATAAAATAGTGGTATTGAAGGAGCCAGAGCTACACATCAAAGTGGATGAACATCATAACATACATTTGAATGAAAAAACAATTTCCTAAAGAATACAGAAAGTACTATCCTACATGTGGATATTAAAATGTAATTAATTAAATAATAAAATATAATTAATTAAACTTTGCTTTAGTTTCGAATAAATATGTATAGTAGAAGGATAAAATTGATGGAGGTATAAATATTGAATTCAGAATATTAGTTACAACATAGAATAAGAGAAAGGAGTATATTTATCAGATTTAGGGGCATTTTCTGCTGGCAATTCTGTTTTTTTTTGAGGTGATGTTTTTTAAATTATTCCTTATGCCTTTTATACATATTGCATACTATATCACAATTAAAAATAGGCACAATGATTTTTTAAAGGATTTTAGTAAATATTAAATGAAATGCCCATGTCAAACAATTAGCACAGTGTTGAACAAAGCCAAGTAGACATTAAAGAATTTTCTATTCTCTCCCTATCCTTGCTTATGTTATGGGTAGAAATCACTTTCTGAGTCATCCTTTTGTAGATTGATAAGTGAGGAGTGTGGTAATAATTGCATGGGCTCTAAGGTATAGCCTGCATTGAAATATCTAATGTCAATCATACCTGACCTTTCATCTGGCATCAATTACTTTGAGCCTCAATTTTTTACATCTGGAAAATAAGGGGAGAAAATGTGTTTGTGTTGCAAATTATGCATAATTATTATTTATGTTGAGATAAGAAAGATAAAATTCTTATCATAGACTCTGGCACAGAAAAATTCAATGATGTCTTTTTTTTGTTATCAACCAGCTAAAAATCATACTTCTGGTTACTAGCAGTTAGGTCTACTAAAATTAAGAGTTATAGTTTAGGATTATTCATTATGTGTCATACAGTTTGCCAAATTACATTTTTAGTATATTATCTCATTAAATATACATAAATTAAGAGTTAGTTTCTAATATTAATTGATTTAAAGGTGTAGAAATGGGGACAAATGGATTAACAGAGCCCAGAGACAAAAATAGAAGAATACAGGTAGAAATAACTGGTTGATGACAATGCCTAAAGTTCTGCCTGTTAGTTTTAAAACTTGTATTGAATTTCACCTTATGCCTTAAAATATGTGGCAAAAATGGAAAAATGAAACATTGGGTTTCTCTTTTTTTGCAGTACTGGGGTTTGAACTCAGGACCTTGCACTTGCCGGGCAGGTGGGGCACCACTGAGCTACATCCCCAGCCCTGGTTCTCTTTATTGACCAATGAAGTCTTTGAAACAAGTGATGTCTTTGTTTTATCTTCTTCCTGTGGGCTAATGTTCCTTTTTCTCTGAATGGCCACAACTGGCCAGATAATTACCAATGGAACTTGACATTTGTTTAGAACTAAAATCTGATGCAGCTCCATCCAAACAGTGTAGATGCTTTGGAGTGTTAAATCTCCTGTACATGACCTAACTGGCAATTTGTTTAGATTTAACTGTGTTTGCTTTTTAATAGAACACTGCTTTGGGGGTTTGTAAGTAGCTCAGTGAAAAAAAATCAATGAAACTAGTTGCTTACTATTGTCAGTAAATAATCAGCTGATTAAAAAAATCCTTTCAATCCATGATTGTTCTATATAGACTACATATGTATTCTGTGAAAGGGGTACTTTATGCAATTTGAAAAACGGAAACAAACAATTTCAGGAGGTGTGAGTGTGTGTGTGTGTGTGTGTGTGTGTGTGTACCAGAGAGAGGTTATATGACCGCTACATTTATTCAAAATTGCTACACTCAGCATTTTCAGAGTTGTATTTCATCAGAGTTTTTAGAGGCTCTTGAAGCCACTGTCGTAAACAGAATATCAATCTCCCTATCACATAAATCACACAGGTCCTACAACAGAAAAAACTGAACCCTGCTACATTTGGTTATTTAGATATGGTTTGAAATGATATAGGTTAGAGTCAAATAATGTCATGAATATTATTACAACAAGACTATATATATATAAATAATCGCTTTTTATTTTCAAGGACCAGAAGACTAGCATGGAATCCATAGGAACTGTGAATGTAGGGCAGCATGACTACTCATATGTTCACATTACTTCTAGTCTTTAGCTATGTAAAATGCTTTTAGTCTGCTAGCTTTATCAGTGGAGTGGAACAAGTGAAACAGTATTCTCTTGACTTTTCTTTTTTATCTTAGCCTGCAACTGGGTTGTCCTAGCAGTAAATACCCATTTTATACTTGCAGTCACTCTTCAGTGATGCACACCTTCCATGCATATAGTTCAAAATCCCTACCCATTTCTGTACTGTGCAGAAGTTTAGCATTTCATGACATGATATATTGGCATGGATCTTACTTACCATCCTGTGTATGTACTTCATAGTCTCTGAATATGTACTTAATCTGCTCCACAGATATAACCTTTGAGAATATGTATTTTGGGGTTTTTTTTGTTTGGTTAGTTTTGTTTTTTTGTTTTTTTTTTTTTTTGGCTGGGGATTGAACTCAGGACCTTGTGCTTGCCAGGCAGGTGGTGGCACCACTGAGCTAAATCTCCGGTCCAAGAGAATATGTATTTTTAATGTTGTAATGCTTTACAAGTTTTTTAGTTATACAAGATGATCTCGCTGAATTTATGAATTAAGAGGCCAGTTGATTGTTGGTTATGTAGAATTTATGAGCTCTCTGTTGAACTTTAATTTGAATGGAACTGACTAAAAAAAATCTAGTCAGTTTTCAGAGTCCCATTACTGGCATTCTTATAAACAAATCTTAACAACCTATTTATTGTTGTTTTGTTTTGCTCTGCTTTGCTTTGCTTACTGAGATTTTAGGAGAGTCACTATGTGAATCATTTATTCAACAACCTATTATGTTCTATACTATTGATTGAACAGTGAATATACAGCAACAAGCAAGATAAAGTCCCCACAACTGTAGAACTCCCTCATTCATGAAGAAAGAGGACATCTGACAAATAATGACATTTATTTTCCTTTAGGTCCCTTAAATGAAGGAGTGAGCTCACTGTTTTTCAAATAACTGAAATTTGTACCACACACAAGTTGGAATTTTCAACTGTATTTAATCATTTTATCATGGAGTCTTTTTTCAGTGTACCCAAAAGGAGATATTAAAGAATCTAACCTTACTTTTTCTCAAGCTAGTCAGCATCATATCGAAGTCCTAACTGAAAACGGTTGAACCGTTGTCCATGGTCCTGAATACATCAAATAGCTACAGTGTAAACAGGAACACAGCTGTTTGACTGCTACACTAAACATGTGATAAAAGTTTCTGAGTAATTAACTGAATTTTGTAAAAAATTAAAAATTACTGTGACAAAGTCATAGCTTTCAAAACGTTGACAGTTAAAAAAAAAGTTGACAGTCATTGCAAAAAAAAAAACCTGCCTCAGGTCTTATTGTTAATTAATTTTGGTTAATTAATTCTGAACTAAGTATGTGCTACTTGACCCATGTGATAGTTGGATAGTCCAAATGATACAATAAAATTATTTATTGGTTATGGCAAGACTAATAATTAGCTAAATTTTCCTATCTTATATGCTCTGTTGCAAGGGATAAAAGTCCAATTAATATTTTAAGAATTAAGTTTACTTTCCTAACCAAGCAAAAACAATGATATTGTATACTTGTACTGTGTCAGGGCTTTATGGATAGGTGGATTATAACTTTACAGTGATGTAAATTTTGTTTATTGCTTTGGAATCAATTATTAAACATATTAGGAATTTGGACTCTAATATGATTTGTGGAAATGGGAATGGGACTTGGAATGAGGGGCAAAGGGGGAGTGGGGAGTGGAAAGGGAAGGGAAAATGATTAATATGTAATATATATGTATTACTTAAGATATAGTTATTATTTGTCACAGGTGTATACTGAAAAGAAGAAAATGAAAAAAGGAAAGTGATACTTTATAAGTTTTAAATTGTAATTTTCAATATAATCATTATTTATAAGAAACATCACAAGAGCTATAAATAGAGTCAAAACTTATGTAATGAAAACATAAAATTACATAAGACAGGTAATAATACAGAAATAAAGAACACATAGGTTAGTCCAGGATGAAATGTTCATATTGGAGCAGAGTTGCAAAAGTCTTCACAAAAAACTTTGACCTGAGCTTGGAAATATTTATAAGGGCAATTATTGATTTTTTTTAAAAAGGAAGTGTTTTACCTGACTACAGCAAAGGTTAATTTCTTAAATATTTATAAATTTCTGATAGAAGAACACCTATCAGTTAAATATGAATGAAAGTCAAAGTTAAAACATGCTCTCCATTACAGATAATAGTAATATCATTTATCAAAAATTCACAGTGACATTAGGAACTCAACAGTGATTGACAGTGACATGGAAAACTCATTGTGACATTAGGGTCACAATTCCACAAACTTTTATTATTATTCATCTAAGTGAATAGAAGTGAATATATTGGATTTAAATTATTACCAGTATTTTGCTAATATCTCAGGGTATATAGTGGAGTTTTATCTGGAAGTGATAAAATTCCACTGTATTATGTTGGAATTGGAAGCAAGCCCTGAGAACTTCTTTAGTGGCAGGTCACCAAAAGCTTGGGAAGGGAAAAGAACAATTTAAAGGATCTGCACAGTCCATGTTTTAAAAATACTCCACAAACAGGATTTCAACTAAACATAGTCCCTGTATTCTATTTGCATGATAGAATGACCACATATTATAAATTTAGAATGCAAATCTGTAGGCAAAAGTTCTCCTATTTTTCAGTGCTAGATTCTAAATATAAAATCAGTGTTGTTTAATTTACCTTTAAAGACTTTTTAAAACTATCATCTTAAATATGTAAAATAATTTGAATAATTGAACAATGTTTTGAAAATATCCTGCCTTTCCTTAGTTGACACTTTAAATCGTGGCTAACAGAATACTTTAGTCATTGGGGCAAGATGTATAAAATCAGAAGTCTATAGTTTCAGGAATGATAACATTAATTATAATCAAGACAAAATAAATAGATATTAATTTGACCCCTTAGTACTAGAGAAGACATATTGAAGTACTAGTTTTTGCCCTCAAAATATCACAGATAAATTATTAGGACATAATATAATTATACTACAGAACTTCTGTGATAAAAACAACATAGTACTGGCAAAAAAAAAAAACCGACCTGAAGATCAATGGAACAGACTAGCAGATGCAGAAAGAAGCTCAAACACACTCAGCCAACTTATCTTTGACAAAGGGGCCAAACATGTTCACTGGAAGAAAGATAAGATCTTTGATAAATGGTGCTGGAAAATTTGGTTTTCTACTTGCTGAAGACTAAAACTAGACTCATGTCTCTCACCAGGCACTAAATTAAAATCAAAGTGGATCAAAGATCTAAGTATTAAAACAGAAACACTAAATCTACCGGAAGAGAGAATAGGTAGAACACTTGAGGATATAGGAGTAAATAAAGACTTCATGAACAAAACCCAAAGCACATGGAAAATACTACAAAGATCAACAACTGGGACCTCATCTTATGAAAAACCTTTTGCACAGCAAAAGAAATCACAGAGTGAAAAGAGTCCACAAAGTGGGAAAAAAATTCAGCCAGCAGTTCCTCAGACAAAGGACTAATACCTAGAACACATAGAGAATTGAAAAAAATCAGCCCACCCAAATTTAAAGACCCAATCCAAAAATGGGCATCTAAGATGAATACACACTTCTCAGATGAAGAAGTAGAAATAGCAAATAAATACATGAAATAATGTTCAATATCACTGATCAATTGAGAGATGCAAATTAAAATAATGTTGAGATTCCATTTCACTCCAGAAAGAACTGCTATAAGCCAGAAATCAACCAATAACAAATGCTGGCAGGGCTGTGGGGAAAACAGAACACTTCTCTACTGTTGGTGGGAGTGTAGACTGGTGCAACCACTGTGGAAATCAGTATGGAGATTCCTCAAAAAACTAGAATTAGAGTTCCCATTTGACCCAGCTATACCTCTTCTGCGAATCTTCCCAAAAGAATTAAAAGCATCATACCACAGCAATATATGTACACCCATCTTTATAGTGGCACAATCTGTAATAGCTAAATCTTGGAAACAATCCAAATGCCCATCCACTGCTGAATGGATAGAAAAGATATTTTTTTTTAATATATTATGGAGTACATTCTGCAATAAAGAAGGGTAAACTTGAGACATTCTAGGTAAATTGATGTACCTTGAGAACATACTCTTAAGTGAAATACATTGAACATATGTGTAAATATTGCATGGTCTTCTGGTGTGAGGAACTGAAAGTGAAAATAAGGACCAAAAAGAAAAACAAATATTGTGAAATAGGAAGAAATTGTTCATAATTAAACAGAATGTGAGATACTTTGTCAACACTTAAAATGTTTCATGCCCAAAAAAGTATAGTATTATTAGGAAATGAGATGAGAGATAGATTAGCAATTGGAAATATATTATTTTAAGATAATTATGCAGAGTATATTTACTACAGTTATTCTCTAATAATTTTTGTGTTGAAAATTATTTTTTCATAGAGCAGCTTTTATATTCTTTATTAATATCTACTTATAATATACTAAAATAAAAAATTTAAAAGAATTAAATAGAGGTAAAATTAGATAATTATATAATAGCTTGAGAAAAGAATTAAAGATGTATCAAAAGAAAAGAATGAGAAAAAGGAGGTAAGGAAGTACATTACCATTATAGTAAATTGTTCACTCAGGGTACTCACTAATATCTTTTACAATTGCTAAACAGATAAATAAAACTGAAATTGGCTCACAGATTAAGGAGGTCCAGAAATGCATATTTTTCTAGCATGGATGGATTCACAGGCTTAGTTATGGTGAGAGCTGTGAGCACATACATTCAAACTCATACCTAATTTAGGCTGATAATTAACAATTTTTTTGAAAAGTCAAAAACTCCTTATGATGGTTAACTTTTGGTGTCAGCTTGGATAAAAGGTTGGCTAGAGAAATAGTAAAGCATTCTTTTTTTTTTAAGAGTAGAAAAAAATTATTGAGAGAAAGAAGCTTCCGTCTAAGAGAGAGGGGACCTGGAAAGTGGGTTGCCCGCCCACCCCATTTTTCAAAGATGTTTTATACAGCAAAGCCATGTGGTGAGGTGGGTACAAAGTGGGACAAAACTATAAGAATCAATGGAAATTTCCAAGGTGGGCATGAGCACATCGATGTGTGAGACAGTGATGCAAATGGGGAAGACCCACAGTGAATGTACCTGGGCACCCTCCAGGAGGCCTGGAAGAAACTAGAAATGGAGGAAGGGGACAACTTTCTTTCTCTCTCTCTCCCTCCCTCTCTCCCCCCCCCTTCCTTGTCTTGGGGTCCTTTTCTCCTGCATGCACTCCCACTGTTTGTAACCACGATGCCATGACAGGGCTGAGAACTGAGCCAGTGTCCACATGCTCTTTTACCTCCAAAACTATGAACTAAATAAGCCTCTTTCTAAATCAGTGTTTGTTATAGTGGTGACAGTCTAGTAATACACTCGTCTTTTCTAATAATTCTGACAAAAGCTCTATGATTCCACATACCCACTTGACTTTAGTGATAGATTTAACTTTATGCCAATCGCTGTGACTGGTTTTTCAGGCCAACTTTCATAGCTAAAGGATAATTCACCCTTAAGTGAGCCACACTGAGATGATGAAGAAAAGGGCTTCTTCCAGGGAACAAGAAAGAAGGTGAATTTTGATTAGGAAAATACAGAAGACGAGTACTTCATTTTTAAACATTTCATCTTTGCAAGTACTCTCTGAGCTAGTAATTATTTTTACCATTCAGATATAAAGGAACTGAAAGGCAAAGATGGCAAGTAACTTTCACAGAATAATGCCAATATGTGGTACATACGAGATTCAAATTTTGCCTGATTTTACAGCCCGTTCTTCATATTACACATCACTACTCTCATTATATTTCTTACATCAGTAACTGGTGAACAGAGATCAATCAAATATTTTAAATCTTCTACTCAACCTCTACTTTTCTGAAAAAGTTGAGGCCAGAAGACATTTTCCTTGCATTTCCCTTTGGTTTACTAATTTTATCCTGCCTTAAGGATTTACAAATTCTGGTTAGAATCATGGTGACTTGGAATAAAATCCAAGGCAGTGGCATGAAATATCAAGTACTTTATCTTCCTCTTGGTTTTGTTATCAACATGAACTTCTTAGATATGCATATCCTTGAGCATGGATTATAGTTTGTTTGACTCCATACCCTCTATGACTAGCTTAATGCCTAATATAAAGTAGTTATTAGTCAGTTCTTGGGAAAAATAAAAAAATACTGATCTCATGAAGGTAAAGTCATTTGTGCACTTCAGCCTCTGCATGCCACACAAATAGGGTAGCTATAAGTCTCAGGTCTGTCTTTCATTTCCTCTTACTCTTGGTCAAGTGGCTAACACTCTCTTGGGCCTCAACTTTTTGTCTATAAAAAGCAGATCACAGTGCCCATTTGTGAGGTTATTACAGAGAATTTGAATGATGTATGTAGACTATGATGAGTTTCTGGCACATAGGAAATATCCAAGAAATCTCAACTATTATTAGCATTAGATATATTTTACAAAAACTTTCAGTAGAATCAATCATTTAAACCACAGGAATATAGGCATGCACCATACACCCAAGGCTTAATTGTATGCTTTTGTATTCTGACATTGAAGTCAGTCAGTTTCCAACAATTCAGCCATTCTGTGTCTATAGCACAAGTGATTTGAAAAAAGTAAAATGTTGAATTTATTTTGGAAATCAACCCAAAATTCTAGTTCTCCAATCAAAAAAAAATTACTTGATTGAAAAACTTTATATTTTTAAATTGATTACTTCACATAGACTATCCATGTAGTTCTCATTGTTACTTTAAGAGAAGTTGCTTTGGACTCACAAATCATCTTTCACTGAGGTTCTAATTTCCTTCTTTTCAAAATATTTCTGCATTAAGATGTTAATGAAATTTTATGGTAAATCATGTGCCAGAATTTTCTTTGTTATGTTGGTTGGGATATTTTGAATTGTAAGTAACAGAAACTAGTCAAATGTGTCTTAGGGAAGAGAAAGAAGAAAAGGAGTGTGAGAGAATAAAAGAAAAAGTGAATATTTATTGGCTTATATAATTGAGAAATTCAAGGGTAGAGGATTTTGAGCCAGGATAGATCAAGGGATAAAATCAATACCACCTCTCAGTATGCCAGTTTGGTTTTTTCCTTGTCTCATTGATGGACAATCAGAAAAGACTAAGACTGTAAAATGAAAAACACTGTTACTGAGTTTGCATTTGACTCAGTCACCTTGGTGGAAAGTGAGCTTCCCTTAGGAGAAGTCTTAGTGTTGAATACTGCTGGCCTGGCTTGCTTCCATCCCTTCCCTTTCCTGAGTCAGTTACAGGGCCTGGGTGATAACATCCTCTGACAAGCCAAGTCTGAATCATTCCCTTCTTCTGGGAAAAGGAGACAGGGATAAACCCAGCTGAACAACATTTGAGAGAATAAGTGGCCCCCAAATGACATTGGGGGTTTTGTAGCTTTGGGAAATTGAGGGATGCTTGATTAGCAAAAACATAAGAAAGTTATTTTACATATTTTTATATTTTTTCCACTTACCAATGTGTAAAAAGAAAAAACTGAAATAGTATTTTGATATGGTAATAGAAAATTTAGAAATCACTATCATTTCTGATTTAAACTAGAGCCTTATATTCCCTCATTATTTGTTGAAATTTTTTAAGTGTGTGTGTATGTACATACACTTAGTTTTTTCCTTTATTCTGGAATTTAGGAAGGAACGTGAGACAGGAATCATATATTCAGTATTTAAATACAAATTTCACTGTGAAGGAAGTTGACAGGGAAAATTAAATCACACCATGGCAAACAGACTAGGATAACAAAGACAGTGATTTCCTAGTGATAACTGATCATCATTTCTGAGAATTTTGAGAGGTCAGTTGGTGACCTTCCCCACTGAGACTAATATGACCCGTCCTTGTGATAAGGTTGACTAAACTCCCAATAAACCAGATTTTTCTGCAACATATGAAAAGAAGTCATAAGCTAGTGACAGTAAAACAGAGTTAGTTAATGTGCAACACAGAGGAGGCTAGAAATGACAAGTGACAGGAAGGTTTTTATATCTTGTTCACCTAAAGTGACTGTAACCTATAATAGATTTTCTTCCTTTTCAGTTGGAGGCAAGAGACTTTGAAGCTATTGTTAGGTCACAGCCTGCCTGGGGAACTTAGGCCTGGTCCAAAATTCTGCTATGTAATGTGACATACAGGCAGTGGCAGTAACATAAAATCATAAAGCACAGATATTAATTAATAATAAAATATAAAGTTAGATCAATGCTACTTACAGAGTTCGAGCACAGTTGATCTAAGCAGTCAGAAGAGGAACGTATTTTTAGTTTCAGATATATTCATATTTTTATTAACAATTGCTATTGTGTGGAAAATAAACTAGGAATCAAAGTGGTTCTTAAGAAAGAGGGCAGCATGAATGACTCAACTGACTTGGGTTATACTAAAGAAAGATAAACTATCACTGGTACATAAGGAAGATTTGTAGCAATTTCTGTATGACAGATAATTGAAAAAGTTTTTCCCTTCCTCCAGCCATCCAAAATGAATACCTAAATTTATTTTTTTTCTAAGTTAACTCTTGGATAAGAAATGAATGTTGTGATCAAGGTCTTTAGGATATCATCATAATGTTGTTATTTTCAATTTGTGTGTGTGATACCAAGGATGGAACTTGGGACCTTGCACTTGTGAGGCAGGTGGCAGCACCACTGAGCTAAATCCTTAGCCCCCTATTTTCAAATTTTTTAATGCAGCAGAAAGCGATGTCATAATAAAGTATAACTAGGACTCACATATGGACCAGAAAAAAAAAAGAACAAGGACTCTAATTAAAAATATTACTGGATTTGGACAGGTGTGGGGACATATGCCTTTAACCCTAGCACTTGGAAGGCTGAGGCAGGAGAAGCTTTGTGAGTTCGAGGACAGCCTGGGCTGCATAGTGAGTTCAAGACCAGCTTGAACTACATAGTAAGACTCTGTCTCAAAAAACAGAAATAAAAATAATTACTGGACTTAAAAGTCAGAAGACTTCCATTTGGATACAAGAGATAGTACCCTTCATAGCTAAGTGAATTGGGGCAGGCCACATGTCTTTCTCTGTGTTTTAGTCACTTTTCTAAAAAATAAGACAAAATACTCAGTGCCCAAAGTTTAAGGAGGAAAAGTTTATTTGCCTCAGAGTTTGTAAAGGTTTCATTCCATAATCAGCTGGCTCTAAGATAAGGTATCATGGCAGAGGGGCATCGCAGAGGGAAAACAGCTCATGGCAGGCAGAAGACAGAAGGCAGTAAGTAAGGCAACAAGGGAGCAAGAAGTATGGTAGTGAAGCAGTAACCAATGACAGCAGCAGCCTTCTTTCTGTCTCTTATATTTTAGCCAGGGTACATGCCCTTAGTTCAGGTAGCACTCACATGCAGGGTGGCGTACCTTCATCCTAGCCACAACTATGGCAAACCAATCAGTGAACTAATTTAATAATCACAGACCACTGACCCCAGCATCACACATTCTATATCCACCCAAGTCTGAAAAGCCCCACCTATAACCACGTGAGGCTTTAGGGGGACACCTAGATGCAAACCATAACACTCAGTATGATTCCGTCTCTAGAACAATTACTTCAAAGCACCTACTGGAAAGTGACAACATGAAAAACAAATGAGGTAATACACATGACAACATCTAAATACTGTCTGCTACAAAATTTTAGGAAGACATTTTTACTTGGAATTGTCTTAAAAAGACAATTCATATTCATGAATGAAGGTAGAGAAATATCAGCTTACTTATAAAACTATTTTCTTATAAATGTTATAAAATAGGAGATGTCCAGAAGGAATTAGAATTCCTGGAAAAACTGATTTTGATCATGAAGAGAGAGAATCATCTCAACCATCTAATTGGAAGCAAATAAGTGATAAAGAGATAAGTCTACTAGGTAAGAGGAGAACATACCTGAGTCTTTCATGATTAAAACAAAATACATTAATTTTAATCATTAAGGTGTATGTTTGGACCATATAACACCAAATAGATTCTTGAAGCATGCTTCTAAAGGACCAAGGCTTTAAATTTACTTTCAGATCTTGAGATTCTTATAGAAAAACATCTCTATTCAATGTTTCTGAAGGAAGAGTGGGTAACTCATAGTCAGAGGCCATGTGTTTCTTCACATGTTGAAGAAAAAAATGAATGTATGTGTTTGCACAGATAGATACATAGATATATACTTAGGGTAGTGTGTTGAATAATAAGCTTGAAAATCCTAAGTAAATATCCCAGCTTAAAAGTACACAAAGATTAATTATGACTTTTTCAGCTGCAAGCTCAACTCAAATTTCTTTATGCAAAAAGGGAAAAGGGTATGTGTGACTCATATATTTTTACATTACTGGCAAAATCTTATCAACTGTTGCAGATTTCCATTCTTACACAACATCATATCAAGAAACCTCTTTCCCAGTGCCAGAATCAATTGTTTTAAAAGAAACTTGATCCAGCCAAGAGGACTTACTCGTTTTTGTTAATTATTCTCTATTCAGGGGGGGCTCTGATTGGCTACTCTGGATTTAATGCCCATGTCTATAGCTTGAAGGATCAACTTGGGTTAAAATAGCACAGAGAATAGAGGGTGGATGGTTCCTGAAAGGAAAAGAGAGCAGAACAAGCTTTTTAAATATCAATGATAAGAGCACATGATGTCTACTGTAGGTGACTTAGTCAGTTTGCAATACATATTTTATAAGCATATCTCTCTCTATATATATATCCATCCACCTATATATATAGTTATATCTATCTCTATCTATCTATCTATCTATCTATCTATCTACCTACCTATTGAGAGTAAACACTTCATCATTGATGATATTGCCAAGTTCATGTTCTTGCATCTGCCTGGTCACTCTTGCACTGTCATATTTCAGTTGGAATGGCAGAGTCTGCTGTCAGCAACCCATGAACTGAGAAGAGGGTGCCCTTCAGCTAGTGCTTTGTAATGAGGTCGAAACTGAAGCAAGTGTATGATTTTGAAGTTGGGGAAATCAAATGATCCCATCCACCAGAATAGAATTCATGGAGAGAACTAAAATGTTAGTTCCTCTTTTATTAAACAGCAGAGCTTTGACCCTGCCCTGGAGAACAGGACTTTACACAACGTCTTACCTCATAATATCTGGAGCGCATGGTGAAAGACGGGTGCAGCCTGCAGTGGACTTCAAGATAAATTTTATAACAAAATTGTTTGTATCTCATTACCATTATCCTCTTAGAAAAGTAAAATGCAGACAGACACTATAAAAAAGTATAGAAAGAAGATATATAAATGGCCAATGGGTAGATAAAACAATCCTAGTATTACTGGTCATACTGGAAATACAAATTAAAACCAAAATGAGATATCCTCTCATACCTTGTTAGAAGAACTACCGACCAAAAAAAATCCAATATATCAAGTGTTGGCAAGGATGTAGAGAAAAGGGGGTCCTTGTATACTGTTAGCAAAAATGTTGATTGGAATAGCTTTTATGGAAAGTAGTATAGACATTCCTAAAAAGGAACCACACACAGAGAACTCCCAGATGATACAGAAATCTTCCTACTGGGTATATAAGCAAAGAGATTAAATCTTTATATCAAAGAGATATCTTTAGTCCCTTATTTACTGCACCATTATTCAGAGTAGCCAAGATATGGAGTCAACCTAAGTGTCTTACCAATAGATGGCAGGATAAAGTAAATGTAGTATTCATATACACAGTGGAATAACATTTCAAATTTTAAAAATAAGGAAATTCTGTCATTTATGAATGACAATGAAAGTCAGCATGGCTAAGTCTGGAAGACATTGAATTAAACAAAATATAGACAGTAGAGGCTACAGGGTCATGTTAGTCAAAAGATACAGAAATATAGTTAGGAAGAATAAGTTCAAGAGATCTATTGTACAACATGGTGACTATAGTTAATAACAATTATCATATACTTGAAATCAATGAGAGTAGACTTTAAATGTTTCTGCACCACAAAAAAAGTATATGAGGTAATGGATATACTAGTAAGCTCCATTTAACCATCCCATGACATATACACACTTTAAAACATTATGTTTTGAACTATATAATATATATATATATATAAATTTTGTCAATAAAAATAAATTTGAAGAGCCGTTGATATTAATAAACAAATAACTAATTCCATGTACCTTAATCAAAAAGTAAACCTAATTAGAGGAATGTGGAATACTTCATAAAAATGAGAGATGGCTGATGAAAAATGAAAGTCCAGGTAACTTCAAGGATCCAAGTCACACCAAATAATAATTCATTTCATCAGGAAGCTGCTGCTGGGGCAAATAATCTCTCTAATTAATGATTTAGTTCTTGAGTCCCTTTATGCTGAGAGGCAGTACAGCCTAGTTTTTGAGCACATTTGCTTTCACATCACACAGCTGTAGGTTTGAATTCAAGCACTTACATACTGACTCTTTCATCTTGGGACAGTTGCTTCTGTTTTAAGGTGGGGACAGTAATAACGCTTATTCTACTGTGTTGTTGTGGAACAAGAGCTTACACCAATGCCAAACATAAAGTCCACACTGAAAGTATTATTATTATTTGTAAGATGCCAAAAGCCAAATCTAAGTGGCCAAGAAAGGCACCTTGAGAAATGAAGGTCAAGCTGACCCTGAAGAAGATGTAATTTCTCAGAAGGGTATTTATTAGAATATATCAAGGGAAGAAGAGTTATACAAAACTGGGGAGACAAGGCACAATAAGAATCTACCAGAAGTATCAACCCAGGTAATTTAAAATTCATTTCATTTCCCCACATATTTCTATCAGAGATGAGCTGTATCAGGTCAGTGATTGGCTTCATAAAGTAGATACTAAAACTCAGGTGATCTGGCTGCAAGAGTAGATTAATAAGGAAAGGATTATCTTGGAATTCACAATTATAGAAAGTACGGATTTTCACAAACCTGCCTTGATGCATGTAAGAAAATAAAACGGTATTTGCAGGGGAATGAAATTTTCCATTACCTCATTGAACTTTCACTGTATTTTAAAAGATGAGGCCTTGTTACTCATCTTTGGCCCTTTTAACCAGGAGAGGCTCAAAAGCTGTATGAACTAAATTACTTTATGTCAGAATTTGTTCTTTCTAACATGCTGACTTTCTTTTTAAGTTACCAAACAGAGCTAAGTAAATATACAGTTGATTCTTTGAGGATTGCAAAGTTTGGTCAATACTTATTTAACTTTTTGACAGTTATAAGGACTAAACAAAGGAGGACCCCAAAGTAACATTTGTATAAAACTTGCCCTGGTTTTTCTTAGAAAAAAATCCCTAGGAAGCAGGAATTGAAATAGTTCTCAACCTGAATTTTTTCCTTTTATTGTTGAGTACCTTTATTTATACTTTTAGGCTAGGACTAAAACTGGACCGACTCGACTGTTGGGCTATTACTTTGATTTATTTTAGATTTTCTTTCACAGTGGGAGGGAAAAAAATGAACCATTAAACACTTGGCTTTGGACAAAAGATCTCCCATGACACTATGAATGATGTACCTTTCCAACAAGGACTTGAGAAAGAAAGTTTAGCAGGTTATATTTCAGTTGTATTATAGCTTGGATAACTTTTAAGATATTGTGGCGCTGTGAACTTTTGAAGATAGAGAGGAAAAAATTGTTCTTAGCCTCTTTTCTCTTTTGTCTAAATGAATAATCATGTGAATAAGAATCATGCACTGCTTCAAGGGCTGGGCCTGTATTATCACATTTCATCATATGGACATTTGTTTGGTAAGTATTTAATGTGGAGCTTTTTTTTTTTTTTTTTGCCAGATCCTATTCTAGGGGCTGATGAACAATAATAAACAATAACAAAAATTTTCTCCCATCAGACAGTTGATAAATAATAAGTTATATGGACTTATATATGAAAGGTCAGAGAAAAAAATAAAAACATGTGTTAAATATTGATAGGAGTTGAGGTAAAAAATCAAGCATGGAAGTGAGACAGGAACTGTTGTGGGGGGCAGGTTGACACTTTGGAGAGGTAGCTCAGGAAGGCTTATCAGAAGGGTGGTTAGCCCAGTGAACACCTAAAGAAAGCAGGAGCCATTATGCAGGGAGGGAGTGCAGGGGCCAGTGTTCAGGAGGAGCCAGCCGTGACAGTCACAGGGTCCCTTCACGGGTGCACCCAAAGTGGGTGGGACAGCTAGAGAGCCAGTGCTCCTGGAGCAGGTGATTAAAGAAAAGAATAATGAGAGATGCAATCAGAGAAGTAAGGTGGGGTCACAGGGGAGAGGATATGTTGACCTTTGTTAGCCATGAAAAAGCATTTAATTTCCACTATGAAGGAGGTGAGATTCCATTGGAAGATTTCCATAAGACAATGGGCATAATTCAATTTTAGTTTTATCAAAGTCATTCTGGCTGCTGTTTAGAAGAGACCTGTAGGATGCTTCATTCAGAGCCAGTGTGAAGGTGAGAATAGTGGTGAAAAAGTTTGAATTTAAAGAATATTTTGCAAGTATATTAGGATTTGATGATTGATCAAGAAAATATTTTTTAAAAATGAGTGTGCCATCATCTTCTTTTCCTTCTCAGAAGAATTCTTACTTCAAAACATCTCTAGGTATATATTAATCAATTATCTATACATCTATGGTCCATCTAAATATACCTCTCTGAATGTCTATCCATCTGCATCAGTCTCCTATCATCTGTCTATCTATCTATCTATCTATCTATCTATCTATCTATCTATCTATCTATCTTAATTTTGTGGATACAAGTTGTCCCTGGATAACTGGAAAGACAAAAATTATTCTTGGTATCTAGTCATAAATAAGCAATATAAATTTAGAAAGAACGTTAAGAATTGGGATTAAATGTCAAAGGAAAAGAAATAGCATCAGAAAAAGCTAGAAATTAAAATGAGTTAAGTTACAATATTGGGGAGGATATGAGAGGCTAACCAGACTTTGTTAGGAAAAAAGAGAAAGGGCAAAGAAAGAAATTAGGAAGAACCGTGGAGTGGCTTGCCTTCTTCTGATCCAACAGAGAGGAAAGCTAAAGACATAAAAATAATCTGACCAAGCAGAGTTAGTGGTGTAAAAAAACCTATTAAAACTGTCCCCAGGATAATATCATAACAAAGGAAATCAATTCATACAAAACAAATAAATTATAGGTGGAGTCAGATCCTGGGTAAGATTTACAGAGACAGACCTTGGAGGACACAGGGCTTTAAATAATAAATTAATTTATGATGATTACAATTTATATAATAGTTAACTTACACGGCTGTGCTCCAGCAAGCCCCCAGATCCTGCTGTTCCACTGAGGGAAGACAGTTGAACCAGCACAGGCAGAATATTATGCATTACGTATACACATTATCTTACCTGCTCTATCCTAGGCTTTACTGCTAGCAAGGAAGCAGGGGCTAAGAAAATCACAACTCCCTTTATTCAGCTTCTTTGTGTAAGTTTGAACCCTGCCAGCTCATCCTTAAGACTGTGCTTCCTGAGGTTTCCATCCTCAGGGAGACAACAGTGTCCACCAGGCAATGCATTTTAAGTATTTCTGCCTGGAGTAGAAGTCTATTATTAGAGATTGTACAGGGCAACACATAAACATTCACACAGGTAATAAAACAATATTAATGAATTTCTCTTATTGGAAGACAGATGATACCTAGAGTGTACTTGGTTTAATATTCATCAAATACACATAAGGTTAAACTTGGTGTTCTGATAGATTACAAAATGATTATAGGTACCTGATTGTGGAGACCAAGCAAATGAAAGAAATTAGTGAAGCTATTAATAGCAGGTGATACGATTGCAGAAGCAAGTCCAGTTGACAGAGGGGGTAAGTAGGGTTTCAGAAAACTGCCTCCAGGAGGAATATGACCAGGAGAAGTTGGATGTTTATATTTTTTCCTATGTTTTAAGTGTTAGATCAATTTAAAATATTCTTACAGCACAATTATGGACCACAAATATAAGCTATTTGTCTGAAATGTTCAAACTAGTAAGAGGAATATAGGGTAGTGATTATGAACCCAAACTTTTTAAATAACCTAGTTCAAATTCTCCCTTGCTTATTCTTAATGGAGAGATCCTTGAAAGTTACTTAAATTCTCTGTGTCTCAATTATCACAATTGTGAGAAGAATGTAATTCCTAAGTATTGGAATTCTATAAGCTGAGAAAATGCATATGCAGTTCATAGAGTGGTGACAGAGGTGATGATGATGATACAAAATTAACTGCAGCGTCCTCTGTATCTCTGACTTACAGAGTTGTATGCATGCTAACTACATTAAGATTAGTGTTTTAGTCTTAAAAATCCTACTGAACATATATTCTATGGAAATTTTGTACAAGTCTTTTATATATATGATTAAATCCTCATAAATTTACAAGTAAAGATACTATTATTATAGTACCATTTATTACATGAGTAAAGCAAGACAAGATGAATGAAAGACAAGAGTAAGCTATTTACACAAGGTCACAGGGTAAATGAAGGAACTAGAATTTTAACCAAGTCTGTCTGACTCCAGAATATAATTTTTAACTCAGAGCTTACATATAAAGTATCTACATATTTTAGTCTATATCAAGGGTAAAGCAGGCAAGATGTAAGTTAAACAATTGATAAAGAAGGGGAAGATGAATGAGAAAGTGGGAGATAGCTACTACACTTAAGGAATTTTTGAATTTGATATAAATCTTCTGGCAAGCATAGTGTTATGGTCCCAAAACCAATAAGCTAGTTGTTTTCAATATTCAAACTAAAAATTTAAACTGATCTTACTTTTGAGAGGAATATACATATTTTAATCACTGTGGAGACTTATACAGTATTTGAATCTATCACAAAACCCATGAGAATATTTTTCTCTGTAAAGAAATCACTCTACAAGAAGCTTATCTAGCAGATTTATTTGGCAAATGAATAAATAGTTCCATGAATTAAAACTGCATGTCAGAGCATCCTTCTGGAAGTGGAGAATAGTAAGCAACCAGGGAAGAACAGTCAGATGGAGTATAATGTAAAATTGTGTACACTGTATTTGGTTGTGCACAGCATATCAGTATGTGAAGATTAGAGAGCTAAACACATGGAGCTCTGAATTTGTTGAAGGAATTAGCAATATTTGTTTCACGTTTGAGTGTAAATTAATTCAGAACCCTGAGCAAACCTTGGAGACAGTGAGAGTCCCTGAGAAGAGGTTCTGACAGTTGTCTCAGCCCCAGGTGTGAGGAACTCAGGGATGCCCACGAGCCACAGGAATAGCGGGTGAGAAACAGTTTCATGGGCATTTCTCAGGGGAGTGCTGCCTAGGAGTGGAGGCGAGACCAGAGCTTGGGAAAGCTTACTGGAGAGGATAAGAAAAATACTTGCATTTCTCCTGTAATCAGAGGAGGTGGAAATTACAAAACATGGGTATTTTCCTGTGTAGAAGTTAATTCTTGTTTCAAGAGAAAGCACCACATAACGGGTATGTAAGGGAACCAAGAGGATTTCCTATTCCTAGATCTTCCTTGAGCCTACAGTGATACCTAAACTACTCACTATTGTGTTTTAAAAATGATTTTTTATTAGTACATGTTTGTAGTCCATAGTGTTTACATTCCTTGTACATATCCACATATATGTACATAATACCTATTAATTCCCTTTTCATCTCCTTTTCCTTCCTCTTCCTTCTCTTTCTTTCTTTTTTTTATACATTTTTGAAGTATATAATATTTCTCAGCTAAAATTTAGCAAGAATTTTTTATGTAAAAATGCTTTTCTAAGGACATTACATTCTTTATTTCAATTTTTTTTTTTTACAGAAGCCACACATTACATTGAATTTAGGTGAGAAAATTAGAATGTCAGAAATACAGTGATTTCCTCAGGATAATCAGCTAACTAGCAGATCTGAGTCAAATTTAAAGTAACATTATTTCAAAACCTCTGTTGTTTCTATTCCCTTTTGCTGTACTTAAATTTTTTTAAGATCAAGAAAATGCCTTTTTGAAGACTATGACACTAAAGAGGGCATGGAGAAATGTGTTGTAGAAAGAGCATTGGGCTGTTTCTTAGTTACTTTTCTCTTGTTGCTGTGATAAAATACCCAACACCCAAAGTCAAAGGGGAAAGGTTTCTTTGGCTTACAGTTCGTAGAAGTTCCAGTCCATAATCAGCTGGATCCAAGACAGGGTGGCACATGACAGAGAGGTGTCAGAGAAGAAACAGTTCACAGTGCCCACTTGGTAGCGAAAGCAACAAGGGATCTTAACAGCATCTTCCTGCCCCTTTTATCTTATTCAGACTACTTAGGGGGAGTAGCACTCAAGCCTTTAATCCTAGACCCCTCGGGCCTAGCCCCATCATGAGTCAATCACACACTCTAGATTCAGCCACCTCTGAAAAAGCATGAGGCCTTGGGGGGACAAGCCATAACAGGTAAGATGTGAGATATCCAGTGCTTTCTTTATGTAGCTGTGGAATGCTAAGGCTCAATTTCTCCTTTATGAAAGGATGGATTTAAGCCAGGCACGATGGCACATGCTTGTAATCTCAGCAACTTGGGAGGGTGTGGCAGGAGGATCACAAGTTTGAGTTTAATTTAAGAAACCTGTCAAGACCATGTCTCAAAATTATAATTAAGTAGTTCCTGGGTTGAGTCCCTGGGCTCAGTTTCTAGTAACACTAGAAAAAAAAGGAGGAGGTGGCTTAAAGTATTTTATTTCCAATTTATGTCTCCAGTTCTCTTCTATAGTATAAAAGAGTTAATAGATGATAGGGGACATCACACCAAGAGATGGGATATAAACACATATTAATAAAAAGAAAATTATTTTCATATTAAAGGTGCTGAAGCATGATAAAAAGTTATTCTTTTTGATTTCACAAATTTCCTGTATTTTATCCCATGTTAAATATTGATAATATTTCATATCTGCAGTAAGAAAGCTAAGTCATAGAGAATTCCCTTCCCTTTCCACAGTAGATAAAGTTGGGGCTCAAATCTTGGTCTTTCTGATTCCAAACTCCATCATTTTCAGTAGTTTTAAAGACTACATTTGGAAATCATCAGTGATGAACCTTTCAGCCAGTTGTTTTATTCTGGCAAAAGTACATGTGCTGTTAGAGTTCTCAATAATGGAAAGGAGTATATTGTTTTGTAAGCTTCAAATATATGTCCAAATAAGGGGCAAACTTGCTATGGTTTGAATCTAAGGTGTCCCCAAGACCTCGTGTATATGGAAGGATATATCTGCCTCCCTAGCTCCTCCCTTTGCTCTCTGCTTTCTGGTCACCATGGCATGGACAGATTTGCTCCACCACGCCCCTCTGTCGTGCTAGTTCTGCCTTGAAGTGAGCCAACCAAGGATGGTAACCATAAGTCAACATATACCTCTTTTTAAGTTTGGGTGTCAGATATTGTGTCTCAGTGAGAGAAAGCAATGAAGACAAAACTGATGTGAAATAATAGAGCACAGCTTTTTCATCGAGGATTTATAATTTGATATTGTTAATTCCATTTAGGGAAACCTGAAAAACAAAATGATGGCCAGTCACTGGGAAATCAAATAATTTCACAGCATGTTTATTAAATTACTATAAAATTAGTTTATAACCAACCAGAATATAGTCAGTTTGATTGATAAATAGCCAAAATTTTATTATGGTCCACCATGGCAAAATAAGTGGAGAGTCAAGCCATAGACTCAATGTTGGAGACTTTTTATTGCACCTGGCTGGATCAACTGCTTATTATTATCACATTAATACTATTATCACATTATTATTATTATTACATTATTACTTTCCTTATTATTTCTACATCATTACTTACTTTAATCTCCCTGTAATCTCAATTATTTCTTTAATGGTGTCTGATAATTCTAATGACAGAGAACATATCAATCAGAAAACAGTTCATGTTTGGACAGAGAATTCTGATGAATGTGAACTTCTACCATAATTGAGCAGAATACCATTTCTTTCCATCTACATGTTTGGGGAACATAAAGATTCTTTCCTTGACCCCTTGCTCTTCTTCAAAAATGTGTACTCATGTCTCTCACTATGTACTAAACTAATGTAAAAGTGAATCAAAGAACTAAATGTTAAAACAGAAATAAGTAAACTTCTAGAAGACAAAATAGGTAAAATTCTTGAAATCATAGGCATAAGGGAAGGACTTTTTGAGCCGAGTCCAGGTTGCACAGAAAGTAATTCTGAGAATGAACAAATGTGATTTTATCAAATTAAAAAGCTTCTACACAGTAAAAGAAACAACCAACAGAATGAAAAGAAAACCTACAAAACGGGCAAAAAAATTTTCCCATGACTCCTGAGAAAAATGATTGATACCTAGAATATACAAGGAGCTAAAAAAATTAGACTCTCCCAAAATAAAAGACCCAGTCCCAAAATGAGCGAGTAAAATGAATAGTCACAGAAGAAGTACATATGTGCGGTAAGTACATGAAGAGATGCTCAACATCATTGGCCATTAGAGAAATGCAAATTAAAACAACACAGAGATTCTATTTTACCTCAGAAAGAATGGCATCATCAGGAAATAAAATAATAAATGGTACAGAGGCTAGAGGAAAAGGAACACTTCTACACTATTGGTGGGAATGTAAACTAGTACAACTGCTATGGATATCAGTGTGGAAATTCCTGAAAAATCTGAAACTAGAAATTCTACTTCACCCAGCTATTCCCTTCCTAGTCATCTTCCCAAAAGAATTAAAGACATCCTATTTAAGTGATACATGTGTACCCATGTTTATAACAGCACAATTCATAATAGCTAAATCTTCAAAGTAGCCTATGTGTCCATGAACAGATGAATGGATAAAGAAAATGTGATATTTACACACAATGGAGTACTATTTTGCCCTGATGACAAACTTGAATAATTTATAGAAAAATGGATAATAAGTGAAGTAAAGGGACAAACAAGCTTAAATGTTGCATGGTTTATCTTATAAGAGAAACTCAAAATATAAATAAAGAGAAAAATAAAAAATAAAAAATAGGAAATAAGGAGATAGATCTTTCTCTGGGGCTATGGAATTTAGAGATGGAGGGGAAGGAGTGGGACAGGGGATAAAAAAAGATATTAAGATATATCATGTGTATTTACCAGCTACAAACAAGGAATGTCAACATTATGTACTACACACATATAGTAATAAAATAAAAAATATGAATATGTTACAACTGGTAGAGAGTTTTCAAAAGTATCTTTGAAAATGTGTATATGCTGTTTTATAATTTACTATGGCCTCCTAATTTTTTTCTTATTGGACGTAGGACTTGCACAGATATAAATTAGGAAAAGAATTAGTTAATCTGCTCAGATACAATAATTTTATGTGTTTACTTTCTTTCAGGCAATTCCAGGCACATTACAGGAATTTTGTAACATCTTTGCAACCATTGTAGTTTACTATTATTATTTGTTCTCTATGGGCAAATAAATTAAGACCTAGAGAGATTAAGTAGTCCAAGTAAGACACTTTGATGATATCAAAGTCAAGCAGAACTCTATAATGTGGGCTTATTCATTACTGTTCTGCTTCCTCCTAAATCCTGAGCCACACAAGGACAAAGACTACATTTTATTGATTGAATTATCTCAATGATTAGTAAAGATAATGTGTAATTAACATGCATGTCTATGTAACTGCATTTTTTTCCTTTTTATTGGTGCATGTGTGCATTATATGCAGTTTAAATCGCCTTGGGGAGTGGTTACAAGTACATAATAAAACTTGATTCCTTTCTTCAATCCCCTTCCCATTCCCTCCTGCCTCTTGCCTTCTTCCTCTAAATCCCTTTTCCCCATTTTCATTTTCATAGATATTATTAATCTTATCTCATGTTTATGACATATAGTGTTTACATTCCTTAAAGGTATTAGGTTCCTGTAATTGGCAGATCTTTATTCTGTCTCCTCCTACCCCCTTCTCTTCTTGCCCTCAGTCTCTTCGACCCCTTCCCATTTGCAAGAGATCTGTGCCCTTTTCTCCTTTTATCCATCCTTTATTGTGCTCTTTGTTTGTCTTTTGCCTTACTCAAACAAGAGATTCAATACAGTGTTAAGCTTCTGTGTTTGATTTATGTCACTCAACATTATATTTTCCAGATGCATCCACTTCTATACAAATGGCTCAACTTTGTTCTTCTTTATAGTTGAGTAGTATTTTCAAAAATTATTCATTTGAATCCTACCTTTTGTCAAAAATGCTTAAGTTAGCAAATTCAAACTTTCAGTATCATAAATAGTCAACTTATTGATATTTCTATTACTTATTTAATTTTCCTTTACTTTCATTGTTTTCTGTGTAGTATTTTGGAACAACTGGGAATCTTTGAAATGCATATTTATTTTAGATTACTTGTAATAATTGAAAATCTCAGATGATATAAAGTTTTAGCTTCTATTTATATATCATGTCTGTGTAGACATGTATGTTGCTATTGTTCATATTTTCTCCGAGGTGGGAAGTTCTGAGAAAGAAAATAAATTTACTCAATACTTTCCTTAAAGGGTTTTACTTATTAGTATTGCTCACCTGGAATCACCATCCTGTCATCAAAAACCTGTGTACAGTGATGAAAACATTACCTTGGAATGTAACTTCATTACAATAGAAAATAAAAATCCATAGTCTCAGGACAGGGAAAAAGGAGTGTCTAAAATAGGTATCATAAGAATTCAGAGCATGGGTTCCATTTTTTGAAATAGTTAATTTTTAAGCATGTGATTTCCTTAACCAGGCTGCATGAGATATGTTATTATGCAATTCTATTTAAAGTATCCATAGTCTAATCTCACTGGTGCATTACAGCCCAGGACAAAATATCCTTTGTATCAATAATGATTCTTATTGGAAATCAATATGGTAGTTTTTATTTTAGTTAAAGAAGTTATCACTCAATAAATTTTATTTTCCTTCATTTATCAAATATTTAATCAATACCTAAAATGTCAGCCTTTTAGGTGTTGAACACCTCAGAAAGAACTCAGTCCTCACAAAGTCTATAGATTAATGGAGAAACAAGCATATAAAGAAAATGTCACAATAAAATATAACAATTACCATAATGTAGCTATTTATAGGATGGATGATCATATAATAAAGTTGCTCTGCCATTTCAGCAAGCAAAAGAAGGCTTCATAGATACAGAAATGCGTAAGTTAAGATACAGAAATTAATATAATTGCTTAGAGAAACAAGGGAGCTCAGTGCTTTTGAAGATCAATAAAGTAATTTTGCAATATCACAATGTAAATAAAACCAATGAGTTTGGAAAAACTCAGAAAGGACAAATCAGAAAGGACCTGAACATTTTTCAAGGCACCATCCATTTAATCCAGCGAACAGTAGCAAACTGATGTATAATTTTGAATACTGGTATAATATTACTAGATGTATGGAATAATGACACCTTTATTTCAGAGTAATGACAATTGTGCTATTGCCAATAAATCAATCCCAGCTTGATTGAAATAATTTGTGAGCCTTACTGTCTGGTTTTCCCTAGTTCCATGTCTTATATGCTGTAACCAGCCCTAGACTAATAGGAGTGAACATGTCTGTCATTTTAGCTGCCACACAATATTTGTGTTACTTTTTTTTGACCTTCCACGAGCAAATTCTACTTTTGTTGTCAAACAATATGATTCAATTAGACTTTTTCTGAGTTCCAATTCTCAGCTAATGCCTGTATAAGGAACCAATGATGCCTTCACTTCCCATATTCCAGAGCAGAGTGCTGACATTTAAAGATAAATAAAGAAAAAGATAGGCAGCTAATTCTCATCTTGTCCTGCTTAGAGTCTTGATTACAGTTTGCTTTAAAGATGGCTATCACCATTGCCTGAGGGAGTATGTGTCAGACTGAAACACCACCATTGAATTAAGATGATATAGCTCTCCCTATGTCAAAAGAACACAGTGGATAGATTTGAGAATACCATGACATATGTGTAGTTTTACTGACACCCATGAACCTGAGGTCTCAATTTCAAATTGAGCTCCAGAGGTCATTTTACAAATGCTCTGCATCACCATGAGATCCTAGGTGTCTATGGATTAGGTGCACATCAGCTAACTAACCACTTCTTAGGTTGCTGTCCAAAAAATGCCATAACAACTGTTACCAAGAGTGGAAAATTTCAAGACATTTGAATGATCATCCTCCATGTCATATATTTAATTGTTATTAGTGATGCTATCTTATTGGAATATTTTTACAAATTTAAAATATTTGTCTTATGTTTTAAAACTTACAACTAACTCTTATAAATATATACATACTATTTGTAGTAAGCAAAATAATATATTTTTCATACAGCCCATGTCAATTCCTCTGAAATAAGGTGTATCCAGAAATCCATCTGACAGAAGAGATGGCTACAGACAGATAGGTGCACAGATACCTACATTGATAACCTCAATATATGAAAATCTTATAACTAGATGTAAATGTATCATTGTTTTATTGAAACAGATACATCAAGATAGATAATAAATATTACATTAAACTTTTCTCTTTTTACATGACTTTTTTTTAACCAGTGTTACAACATGGTAAAAATAAAAGTAGCTATCAATTTTTTTCTCTTGTTCCCACACAAACATCCATGTATATAAATGTATATAATTGAGCATTATGCATAATTTGTTTTGCTACTTTTTTCTGATTTAAAAAATTGTTCCCATTTTATTTGGAACTGGGGATTGAACTCAGGGCCTTGCACTTGTGAGGCAGGCAGCAGCATCATGGAGTTAAATCTCCAGCCCAAAAAATTGATCCCACTTTGCTCTCTACTTCCTACCCTCTCAATTATACCTACCTCCCCAAACTAACATCTATAAGCAACTTGGCATGTATTTTATACTTATGATAACATTTCAACCATGTACACATAGCAAATTCAGACTCTCATTAATTTTTAAGAAAAATTTTATTTGCTTCACACAAAAAAAATTCATGTTACACATATTTACCTGTATCTTAATGTTCCTCCCTCACACAATAACTCCTTACAAAAATTTCTTTAAAAGATATAATTTGGGAAAATAAACCAGCAAAATGGCAAAACAGGACTTTTCAGTGCTCAGTCCCTCAAAGAAACATAAAGTTGAACGAAAATATTTTGTGAATATGGAGATATTCACACAAATCTCTCCATAATAACTAAGTTAGGTAGGCTTAATTAAAACAATACCATTGAGCACCTTCAGTATAGTTTGGTAATTAGTCACAAGGTTTTAATTTTCTTTATGGTTTAATTTGTATAATTTATAATCTGCTAGGAACTATCAGTTTTCTCTGTGTTTTAAAATTTATTGTCATAAAGTGTGAAGCTATGCAGTAATGTGAGGAAATATATAATAACATCTCTTTGGAAGGAAAAAAAAACTCTTTCTGATTTGTAATATGTTGCTGTTGTCTGTGGTGTAAATGCTCCCTCCATGAACAATTCCAAGAAAATGTGTATCCAGAAGTGAGAAATTGGGGAGAGATATATACAACTGACTCTCACAAGCCTCTATCAGCATATTTTCGGAATACTACTGAGTACTTGTAGTATTTTCTTGAATGAATGTATCATCTATTTTTTAACTTTTTTGTTTATGTAAGAGAACTTTTATATGCATTTATTTCTTTCACAATTTTTTGTTTCTTTGTATTTCTAGCTTTTTGTTTTCATCTAATCTTTTTCAGCTCCTACTTCCTATCTAATCTGATATGTTTTCTTATTCTTTTCTTAGCTCTTAAAGACTCAATTTCTAAGTTTTAATTTTTAAAGATGTTTAAAACTATAAATTATCCTGCAAATACCTGTGTTGCATCTCATAGTTTGTGTCATTGTGTGTTTTTCTCACTGTTTTCTAAGAGTTCAACTTAAAATTTATTTCTTTTCCAACCCAGTAGTTGGTCAGGAATATTTAAGAGTTATTTTTAGTGATTTGATCATCTTCAAAATAATTTATTTCACCATTCATTGTCTTGAAATCCAGAAAGCCTAAATGATCTTTCTTTCTGATCAGTTTCCCACCACGTCCATCTCTCTATCCTCATCCTTATCTCTACCTTTTACCTCTACCCCTCTATGCCTATCTCTGTGTCATCTGTATCTCTATCACTATCTCTATCTCTATAGCTCTATCTCTATCTTTATGTCAATTTATGTTATTGGTAACCTCTCTCTTTCAGGGTAGCATGAATTTAGAACTTAAATTCCACAAATTCACTCACATTCTTTTCCTTTCTGATTCTTTGTGTTTTAAATTCAGACACATTTTATTCAGTCTTCCTTGGGCACTTCCTGCATCAGCAACAACTCCAGCTAACACTGAACCCATTTTCCAATTCAGCTATCTTCCTTCTCTTTTGGTCATAACTCAAATATCCTTTCCTAAGAGAAGCTTTCACAGAGAACCCTGAAAATAAAGGATAGTATCTGTACTCTCACAGTCTTCTGTCCTTTCTAATTATTATAACTATAAAAAACTGTCTAATTAGTTTTATGGCATTATATGTGGAGGTAGAAATTAATTAGGCATTATTTTATAGTCTTAAACTTTATAATGAACAGATGAGAGACTCACTGTCTTTCTTTGACACTAGAGCAAAGAGGGCCCTCGTGGTGCTTTTTGATTCAGATCACAACTCTCTTAAAAATCCAACAGTTTTATGAACTTTATCTTAATCTGTTTTTTTTTTTCTGTTTTTCTACCCCTGTCCTTGACATGTTTCCCAAAGGAATTTCTCTAGTAAAGTTTGTTTTTAACTTCTTCTAGTCAGTCTTAGGTAGAAGAACTAATGAAGCCCCTATTTTATTATTTTCTTTCCTGTCTACAGACCCCTGACCTACAAAGGGACCACACATAGGCCATACCTCCATGATCCACTCAGACACACACAGAATGCCCTTTACTAATCTCTTGGTTTGGTTCCTACACAAGTCAAGCTAACATAATTGAGCTTAACCACCATAGCTTCATTTTGTCCTATTGCAGCATGGATTTAATAATATTACCTGTGAGGCTATGAGGGGCCAATGAGATCATGACGATAATGGTATTGATAGAGTGCCAGGCACATAGTAAGCACTGAATGTTCTCATTATTATTTCTTTCAAAGTTTCATTTTTATCAAAATGCAAAAATATTCTACAAAGACCTTTACATTACCAATTAACTACTGTATCAATTTGCCCTAAAATATGCTTGATTGTTTCAACAAGAGTAAAAAGTTTTGGTCTCCTACAGATGATTGAAAGCAAGTCTATTTTGAGAGAAGATGCTGAGTGGTTGCCCAGCTATCACAATGAATAAGTCTCTCACTTTTTACACTACCTAAAAGTGTGATTTAAATTTATATCACAACAATATGATAAATTACACAAATTATAAGCCCTTCAGGGTCATTTATGAAGAGTTAAAACTGGAAAATGTTAAATTCACGAGATGCCAAGGATATGCTTGTATAGATAGATAGATAGATAGATAGATAGATAGATAGATAGATAGATAGATAGGACATATTATCTATCTATCTATCTATCTATCTATGGTATATATATCCCAAAGATATCTCAAAGATATATAGAAGAAAGTAATATATTCCAGTCAGTAGGACTGATAAACTCTAGGAGTTTAGAGGAGGCAAATCTAGCATTTTAAGGAGCCATCTGAGGCTCTAGCCAGACAGTTCTTCTCACAAAACACATATTCATCTGTTATTATTTGATATCCGATTCCTGTTATGCTGACATTTTTATTCCACAGGATAGAATGAAATGAAAACTAGTCATCTAATGGAACATTATCTGTTTCTGGTGGCCCAAGAGAAAATGGAAACTTTGTGAAAATTTGAATAGTATACAGCCATCACTGATTATTGACAAACAATGATTGAGGGTCACCCTGTGCTGAACATTTTCTTTCACATAGTTTGGTCTATACAAATTTTTGGGTTACATAAAACAGTACAACAATAAATAAATTAAAGGGTCTCCCACAAAGAGCATCACAAACATATCTATTTTATCACAGAAATGTAAATTTTTTGTTGCTGCAATTACTTTTGTTGTCATTTTTTGAAAAGAATATTTTGAAGCCCAAGCAAGTAAGAACATAATCTATGTAAATAAAATTAAGCTGTTCTTTTTATGTCTCTTAGTGTATTTCACATAATTCATCATACAGATTTCAGACTATTCAGACTCTAAGATAATATGATTTAACATATAAGCTTGGTGTCATACATAAAATTCATGCTAACTGAAAGTGTAAATAAGGTCTAAAAGGTATAATAGATAAGTGAAATAGGAAGAAAAGGTGCAAGGGGGAAGGGGAAGTAGAAGGTGTAGGGGAAAAGAAAGAAATGGAATTAATATGAGAAAAATAAAAAATGGAAACAAAGTCTTTGTAGATATGGGGGGATGGAGGGGTTGAAGGGAGGGCAAGGGAATGGGGAAAAAAATAAGAACCAAGATGGATTATGTAAAGGTGCAAATTTCCAATGATGAATGTCATTATACTGTATACCTTAAATGTACCAATAAAATTAATTAAAAAAAAATTCTTGCTGGGAACTCTGGATAGCACCTTAATCAATAGACATCCTTCCACCAGAACAACTGAAACCAAGGAAACCCTTAGTGGCTGACAGGGAGATGAAGCCAGTATCTATTGGAACTATTGCTATTGTCATGTCTCTATTGCAAACAAAGAAAATTGGTGATTTCAAATGTGAGCCCCAGATTGAAGCCAGAAGGGGAGATGTTCTGAATTACAGGTTTGGATTACAATCCTGCTTCTTTTCAGAATGTGTAGACTGCTCCAAGCTGAGTTATAGCAGCAATTTATATTCTTACAATTAATGATTTTTCTCAAGCAATGCAAAAGAGGTTGGGTGCTCTCAGAAGAAAAGGGCAGTATCTCTTTCAAAAGACCAAGTTTAGGATTATAAAAGTCTTACTTTTAATTTTAATTCTCTCGCCATGTTGAAGACTCATAAATTTGCAACATTCCAATTGGTTGTGAGAGAGAACTAGAGAACTGGGAACTTTTCAGAACTATAGATATCTGAGACTTACTCTTCAGAAATTCTAGTTCAAATAGTCTTGAAAGGTATTTGTTCTTTAGAGTTTAAAAAAAATGCTGTCCTCGTGAATCCACTATGCGACATGTGATGCAAACCACCACGTGTCTATAATTAGCAGGACATTAGCCCCCTCTGTCATTGTTTCCTTCCAGAAATTGTTAATTGCTCAAAGCTAAAACTTATATCAGTGCACATGATGCTTCTTTCCACAAATTGCCTATCTACTTATTGACAAATCATTTTGAGATTGAAGAATGTGCTATAAAATAAATTCAGCAAGGCATATTTCCAGTTTGCATGTCTATTTGCTGAGGCAAAAGAGAACTCCATGTGGGGCAATAGAAGGGTCACTTAACACTGTCCCAAATGACTAATGGCCATGCTCCCTTCAAAGCTGACTGCTTACAAAGATTTAAAAGACAGCCAAGGCAGAATGTTTGCAGTAATTTAGAGCTCCCCATTTGAAAACACATCAATGGCTGTAGTGTGAATTTGCTGAAAGAATAACAGCAACAACAAAACAAGCTTAACATCTGGACTGTTTTTCAGAAGCCACAAAACGGAAACATCATTACGAGAAAATATGATAGATCTTGGCAGGTAAAAAGAGTGAGAAAAAAATCTGGAAAAAGAAAACAAGATAGGAAATGCATCAAAAAATTCTGGAATATTATCATGATAATAGTCATGATGATATTAAAATAGCAATAAAACCACCATTTGTTGAGTTTGCATGAATATCAGGTATTGCTATTTATTCACCAAGATTATTTAGAAATACCTATTAGGAGATAGTGTTCCTGAATGTCAAAATGCAGTCAGAAATAATGTTAGGTAAAATGCTTGCCTTGATGGAGCTCATATTTCAGTGAGAAAATTTTCTAATTATTTTCATTCCTGATAACAGAGCTACAAAGTAAGAATTGATAACTCCAATTTTATAGTAATTTAATATTAGAGGAGATTAATCAATTGGACTATAATCCCTGATTGACTGCCAATCTGGTGAACCAGAGCATGATTTAGAGGAGTCATTAGTTATGACTATTGCTATGTATTATGTTTCTTTATTGTAAATGTAAAAGGCTTAGAGGACAAGTGTTTTTTCATATTGGAGAACTTTGTGTGTGCACCAAAAGACCTTGATGTGAGATTTCTTTTGGCCATTAACTCACATTGTAATCTTGAGAAGGCCTTTTCCTTCTCTAAGTTTTGGTTTTCACCTCTGATCCTATTTCCTGAATTACAAAATGGAAGCAATAACAGTATGATTCTTATTGGTTTCTAATAAATGAGATCTTACTATAAAATACATAAATAAATGCTTGTAATTCAAGTGAATGTCATCATTATCACTTTTATCATTTAAAATACCTTATCACTGACATTCCATGATATTTTCATTATTGAACATCACGTCAAGAATGTAGACCCTAAGGGGGCTGGGGATTTAGCTCAGTGGCACTGAGCCTGCCTGGCAAGCACAAGGTCCTGAGTTCAATCCCTGGTACCTAAATAAATAAATAAATAAATAAATAAATAAATAAAATGTAGACCCATCATAAACTATTTTCAGGTAACAAAATAGTTTCCTTTTCAACAATGCAGATGAGTACAAAGACTGACAGATTGCAGCAGCAAATGGTTCTGCTATGTCTTAGTTACTTTTCTTGTGGCTGAGACAAAACACCCATCCCTCAAAGTTAAAGGAAAAAAGGTTTATTTCAGTTTGTAAAGGTTTTATCTTTAGTTGGATGGCTCCAAGGCAGGGTGGGATGGCAGAGGGGTATCAAAGAGGAAAAACAGCCCATAGCAAAGCAGGGCTGCCACAGGCAGCAAGCAATGGGAGCAACAGAACAGCCTGCCTTTCCCTTCCATCCCCTCCAGGCTACTTGGTGAGGCACCCTTAATCCCAGCATCATACACTTAATACCAGCATTACACACCCTGGATCCAGCCTCCTCTGAAGAGCCCCTCCTATGACTGTGTGAGGTGTTATGAGGACATCTAGATACAATCCATAACAGCTGTAGGAAGTAGTAATCATCATCCCCAAGAGATTCTGTGTTTTGCATCCAGGGCATTAGGAAGCCATGTCTCTCTATATCAAATTGGCTTGGTTCATCATGATATACATTGAGTGGCAAGTTTGATCTCTAGGTGAATATACACTTAGATCTAGGCTGGTGATAATACATGAATAAAATGAGGAAGAACAACAATTCATAAATAGATGCCTGAAAGACAGATGATATTTTTTGAAATATATGAATGTGGCAAATCCCTCCTGAAACACACTACCGTTTCTTTACATCTTCACCATTTCCAAGAAGAGCGAAAATAAAATTCCAATTTCTTCATAACATATGCTAAAGCACTAGAAAACAGGAGGAAACTCAAATGAACAGTGACTAGCCAGTCATGAGCAATTGAAAGATCAGTTTGATGTGATATAAATTCACAGGCCCAAAATAAAAGAGTTAAATTTCCATTTTAGTTCAGAAAAAGTAAATCCCCTGAGACATTTTATTTTCTGAAGAAGCTTAATTACAGAAGCTTGGTATTAGTACAAATTTTAGAGATGTTGTGGTACAGTGGCTAAGATCTTAGTCCTCAGAGTCAAGCAACCAGGCATTGAATCTGAACTCTACTATTTACAAAACAGATGGTCTTGGACAAGTGTCTTATTCTTTTAAGTTTATTTTTTCTCACCTTGGAATCTTGTTACCATAAAAGGTTTCTCTGAGAATTGAAGTATATGGTGCTTACCATAACATCTGACTTAATAAATGTTCAGTAAGTAATATCATTGTTTTAAAATTCCTGAATCATTAAGAATGTTATTAAGTCCTGGGAAGGTTATCCTTATGGCAACATTAGGAAATCCTCCTTTTAAAACTTTCTATTCAGTTTCTATCTCTCCTTGTCCTGAATTTATATGGAAACTATCAGTGTCAGAGTTCCATGGGTTCCAAGTGAAACAGGCACAAGTTAAAATGTGAACCGACTATCACCCAAAGAAGGGTGGAGTATGACTTCTGGGAAGATGGACGTCAGAACTCCACAAGATTTGAATTCTGCAATCTCAGCTTTAATCTCAGCCTTTAAGAAGTGGCAAGATGTCTGCAATAACCCACAGCTCCCCAATAAGCTTAATGATTGAGGAAGACAGAGCTCCCTTTTTGGTAGCTCAAGCAGTTCTGATTTACTACTGATTGGAAATGCTAAGGGGAGTTTGCACCTCTTGCTGGCATGCAGTTTTAATCTGGTGTGCTGATTGATTTAGGCCTGAGTCACATGATCCACTCACAGCTGGAGTGCTACCTAAAATCCTGGATGGAAAACAAGGGAGAAGGCCCAAAATCTGGGCTGATGCTACAGAGCCAGATATGTACTACTCCCCTCCTGTGTTTTGCATTGTTTTTTCTTTCTCATGAGTCCTTTTGTTACCTCTGTTTAGGCCCTGATTTCAAGGGTTCACTAAATTCCAGATAGTTATTCATAAACTGTGGCTTGTGCAAAATTTATTTCAGAATTTCCTTCCAATAAAGATTCCTGGAACTCTCCCCAGTGCAAAACCCCAAATGGTTAGGCCTTAGTGATCTTTACATTTGGCAAACTCCCTCGGTGATATTTTAGATGTACTAAAATTTAAAAACCATTGAAACAGATAATCACTAAAGAGTATAATTTCCCATAATAAATCACTAAGTTAATATATTATGTGTCACTGTCACTTCCTCACACCTGTCTATAATACAGAGGCAATAATCTATGACCTCAGCTAGTTCAAAGAGCTCTCAGAGGACCAATAATCTTAATGTAAAATATTTTCTGATTCCATAGAAACAGCAGAAGAATGAGTTTTATTAATTTTTCATGCTACTAGTAATTCAGTGATCTCTTAGACACAGAAGTAATGTATGAAATCTTTTCTTTTAAAAAATCATGATTTTCAGAAGTTGATAAGCCTCTCTGAGATTATTCATCTGTAGAGAGGGAAAGACCTTTCTAGGATTTCAATGAGAATTTAAAACATTCAAGTAAACTTTGGATTTAGCCCATAATAATTGCTCAGCAGTCACTCTTGCTAGAACTTTCTATGTATTGTGTCACTTAATCCTTATAAAATCTAGTTAGGTGTTTAGAATTGCAACTATTTTGCAAATCAGGGACCGAAGTCTCAGAGAAGTTAATTCACTTTCTCAGAGTCAGAAAGCTATTTTAATTATATATAATTAAAATATACATGAATACACTGATAATTCATGACCTCTGAGTGATTTATGAATATCATGATTTAAGTACATGACAGGAACAATTCATAGAGCACCCCAATTAGAATGATAATAGTAAGAATTAGTTACCTGAGTAATTCCATTATTTCCATTTTTCTATTTTTCAACTTACTAGATTTAAAAAAGCTATGCTAAAATGTAATGTATAATTTTGACAAAGTGCAAATGAGACTTGTTTTATTAAAGATTTAGATCTCTGAGTTGAGGAGTGAAAGTTACTTGAATTACTCTTAAGGGCTAATTTAAACAATGGAAGAATTGAGCTCAATATATTATTTGATTTTCTTTTGCAGGGGAGCTTGTTTATTCTCAGTTATATTTTTTGTCCAGATTTATTTGTAATGTTTCCATTTTTTCATCCAACCAAAATTAGTGGCATGGATTTATTTTGAGATTCCAACAAATTTAAGAACTGGATAATCTTTATATAACATCTAGGGCTCTGTGAGTGTGTTTAGCACCCTGCTCCATAGTTTGATCCAGTGCCTTATCATAACTTCTCTCAACTTTATTCATTGTCATCTTTTCACCATCCTCTACACAAGTTCACCTTGTTCATGCTATTTCTTCTTCCCAGAATGTTCCTTCACTTTTGCTATATGCATTATCCCCCATCCCTTTTGGCTGTGCTCAATCTGACCTCTTGTAGGAAACCTTTCTTACCTGATCTGCCTGGAAATGACCATATTTCTTCCAACTAATGTCCACTTTTAGATATTTATACCTTGTGATTCTCCTGAGCAATTTCTTGGAGTTCAGCTTGAGATCATTGTGAATTAAGTATACAAGCTGTTTCCTTCATGTTCCTGTGTACACACACACACACACACACACACACATGCACACCTTTACCACATAGTAACAATCTTTATTCCATTTTTATATCCTTTATATTTTAATAAACCTCCTTAGTATTTTTTGGTGTGGATTCAATTTAAATACAAATAAATAGAGGCAGATATTCCTGTCTTCATGTTGTAAGTGATAAAACATAACCCTTCTCAAACTCTCTTATCCAGTGAAGATTTATAATGAAAAAGAATCTAGAGATGTTGACTTAAGCTTGATTCAGAAGCTCAAATTATGCCATTCAAGGCAGAGCTACTTTGTAAGGAACCCTTCTCTGCCTTTTATAGTACATTCCTTTATCCTTAGACATCCTTGCAATTGTAGCTTCTCTCACTTCATGATAATAAAATGGAAGGATGCATCTCAAGTACCCAAAACAACAATATGCAGGAAGAAGAAAGGCCTCTTGATACTGATTCCCTAAAACAGAGAAGATACTTCTGTCCCCAAGAATAAGTGTCCTCATTGGGTCATATGTTTCTCTTGAGCAAATGATTTTGCTGCAAACATTTGGGAACTTTTACAATCATTGATTTAAACAAATCTGGTTTAAAGTTGAAGTGTAGTTTAGAAAAGAAATTTTAGATACTTCTAGGGAGATAGAATTAGGAGCCTAGAAACCAAAAACTTTGTAAATATTCTCTATATAAGGGGTTTTATACAGAATTGTTTTAATTTCTATGCAGAAAGATGGTAAGATCATTGAATATATAATTAGTCTTAGACTCTCCTTGCAAGCTTCACTAGCTGCAGGCTGGTCCCATTCCTGTCTGCTTTGGTTATTGCTGTGGTTTATGTGTAGTTCACTTTTGCAGCTGAACTGTGTATTGCATCTCATCATCACAAAAGGAAAGCTAGAGGACTTATATTCAGGAATTAATTTGAGCAAAGGGAGACAATGCTCAATGTAGTGTTGATTGTTCAAGGTATATTAGATACAGTTACTGGCTGAGATCAAATAATCCACATCATAGAAGATGGATGGAAGATCAACAGTGCTCTCATTGTACTTCGTCAGAACTGCATTAAGAATGTTTTCATTGTTCACATATGCCTATGACCATGAAATCAGGGATAAGAGGCAGATCTAATATTCTGAAATGGAAATCTAGCTCCTTTTGCTTTTCTGGCACAAATATCTTATCAGAATGAGTAAAGACAGTGTTTCCAGATTTACCAAATGAAAATACAGCATGCCAATTTAGCTTTAATTTTAGACAACAAATGCTTCTTAGTATAAGTATGGTACATGCAATATTTATAGTAGGGATAACAGTAGTATTAAAGCAAGCAGTTTAATCAAGACTAAATTGTGTTTTATATCTAAGCTATACTATGTCTGTCTTCATAATACTTTCAATCTTTATGGTAATTAAATGTGGGATAGAATACTGACTATGCTACCTACTAGCTATATTACCTTATGTAAGTTCCACAATGCTTTGAGCTTTAGCTTTACTATTTGTAAAATACAAGAAATAATAGTTCCTACCTCACAGCGCAATTATAAGGACTAAGTACTTACAATTATTGTATATAAGAGATTAATTTAGAGCCTCATATGCAGTAAGACTTCAGTAAATAGTAAATATACATTGTGAAGATAATGTATAATTATTCAGGTCTTTTAAATTCAGTAAAATAACTTATTTTCCTTTAGCCTCCCTTTCTCAATGTAATATTGAAATACAAAATAAATGCTTAAAGAGGAAATCTTTGGCTAGTGCTGAGTCTTTTGTTTCAGCATTTGCTCAGTTAGTACCCAGACAATATCACTAGATAATGAGGAGAAGGATGGAAAGGTGTGCACTGTCTTTGTCTTCATACAACTTTGGGCAATGTGGAATAAACAGTGATGGATGGAATATATGAAAAACACAGATTTTGCCTTTGAAATTTAAAGATCATAGTCGAAAAGCGAATTCATATAAACCTTCTCAGACAATCTCTCTGTAAAACTAAATGAAAACTTCTGAAAAATAATTTTATCCTCTCTTTTTCTTATTATGCACATCATATGTCATGTATTCAAATTTATTCTAAAAAGCAGTGAATCTTAGAGGTGAATTGTTCACTTCTATGTAATCTTTCCATCCATTGGGCAAGATTTTTGCAGTTTCTGAGTAGTTATGTATGGAAATTGTATTCCATCTCTTGTAAGTAGGGTAATCACATGATTTTTCATCAAATTGTGACATTTTTAGATGAGAGAAATCATTTTTAGTAATTATATAGGCATAACAGACATATTTTGAAGCTTTCATAGGCAATTAGAAGTATATGGTCACTATACCTATAAACATTCCCTGGAAACCAGTGGATGAAAAGTAGGAATGGTTACAAACACAAATGTGGATACTTGTTTAGCTAGCATAAATACATAATTCTAATTTGAGAATGAAGGTCAACAGTATGCTTTTTGATTTTACCATGATCAACTATGGTTAACTATGTCAACTGTGCCTAGAATTTTTTTTTAGGTTTTTTTCTCTGGTTAATTTTCATTAAGCTACCTTCAGACGCATTGGGATTGTACTATAGAATCTTAGATCATCAGTTCTGAAAAGAGCTGACAAGATCATATGCTCTATTTTTGTCATTGTTGCTATTGATAACATAGGACAGAGAGAGGTAGCTAAGAAAGACTAGACTGGGAAGAAGGCTGGACATCATCAAACAACTGTGCTCAAATCCTCATTCTCTCTCCACTTCCCAAACTATGGCCTGAGAGATAAATCAAGCCCAAGATCTATTTTGTAAATCAAATTTTATTGGGGCCCAAGCATGTCCAGTCATCCCCTTCAATTATATCTTATTTATGTTCTTTCTCTAGCTACAATGGCAAAGTTTATTAGTTGTGACAAAAACTGAAAGGTTTACTACCTAGTCCTTTATAGAAAAAAGTATTGAAAATTTTCTTCACTAGTCTGGTAATAATGGCTAATCTCTTCTATCTCCTTTTTATCTAAATTCTGTCCCTTATCTTCTTAGCTATTGGTCATGGAATTCTGCACATCAAACACTGAGTTAAGTGTCCCATATGAGTGTTTTTTCTACATCCTCACAAACCCCTAGAAGGAGGAAAACAGAGTTCATAGTTGACAGGGTGAACTTAAAAACCTAATTCTGTGTTTTGCCTCCTGATTCCATTACCAAGATCTGGGCTCCAAGATTCCACCTTCAAGATCATTAGTTATTTAAATCATATATATGTTCTTCATTGATTTTTATCTTAAAAATCCTTCAGACGTAAGTCCTCTTACTAGCATGTACCTTAGAGCTCAGAAAACGAGACACACAGAGGTTGTTTCAAAAACAGCATTTGAACTCAAGACAGTATGGCATCCAAACATAAGCCCTTTTGAAATTTGTTATAAAAAATTTATTTCTTATTAATACATGTTTGCAGCACACAGTGTTTACATTCCTTGTTTGGAGTTGGTACGTGTAGATGACACATTTTAATTTTTCATTCCCTTTCCCTCCTCTCCCTACCCCTCTCTCCATCTCTTGATCCCCTTCAAATTTGAGAAAGAGCTATTTTCCTACTTCCTATTATCTGCTATTGTGAAACTTTGATAGGATAATTAGATACCAAGTTCTGTATGAAAAACACACAATGCCAACATTAGAAGCACATTCCTGAATAATTCCTATTTTTCTACATTGTACAGTGAAGGAGGTCCCGCATCTTGGGATTTATTCAAAATTCAATTAATTAATGATCTTGGGTCATTGTTCATGGTTGCTCAATATAAAGTATTGATAACAATAATTGTTTTTAGGTTGATTATATTATAGTTTCCAAATTATATTCTTCTTTTTATTGGTTTAATTTAGTTATGTAATATTCAAGAATATTTTCCATCAGCATGTACATTGTTCGCCATGAACTCCTTTCCTGACTGACTTGGATTTATTTCAGTGAATATAAAAATAATCTTGGTTACATTGCTTTAAATTGCATCTTTACCTCAGTCTTCTCACAGCATTTGGATAACACTAATTGGAACAATTATTTATAATAAGGATGAATGTGGAGAAGCCACCAAATGTGTTTACCTGGTGGAAAATAATTATGCTATCCAAGTTTCCTACATCACAATTTATGAATAATGTGTGCCTGTGTTTTGAAGATATCCACATTTTACTAAAAAATCATAGTGTTTTGGACAGGGAACTGTAGTTTATGCTGGAAATAAATAATTTGACACTTTGACAAATTCTTTTCCTTCTGGATGGTGAGGAGTAGCTCTCTTTAATTGCAATATGCTAACACACCTGAGGTGGAGGCTACATACTGCTTACCTTCTGCCACCAATAATGACTGAAATTAAAAATGGAAAAGGACCTACCCTGACTAATCACTTCATCTATCTATTTGCTAAAATAAGATATTTCTGGAAGCTGATCTGTTTGCTCCAGAACAAAGAAAACCATCAATTCAGTGGAGGAATGAATGTGCTGAGCAAGAAAGAAGAATCTACAAATTGAATGTCATATTTTTTAAACACATGATATTGTGTCAAGAAGCCATAACTCAAAGTTGAGTGATCATTATGCTAAACATTCCATTAAGTATAAAAGAATACAGAATATGGGTAAATAAATTTTCAAATAGACTTATTCTTGCATGTGTTTGGCTTAATGTTCAGCAAAAGATACAAAGGTATTTCGGAGCAGATTTATAGAGTGTTTGCCTGGCAGAGTTACCTCCTTTCAAGAGACTCAACTTCACTGAAATTTTATTTTGCTGTATACTCTTTATTATTTCCTTCTCCATACCAGAGTCAGCAATCTGGAGTTATTAAAAACCTCACTTTACTTACCTTCTATCAGAAAATTCCTGTTATGTAAATTAAAACAGTTATGTTTCATGTATTATCAAATTTTCTAGTTGTTTGTTTTGAAAGAATAGAAAAAGCTTAAGACTAATATCTACAATGAATGCAATTTGAAAAATAATTTTTAAATATTAGCAAGTCAAATTCATCAGTATGTGCAAAGGATATCATACCATGATGAAATTATCCTAAGAATGCAAGGTTGGTTTAACTTACAACAATCAATCAATGGAATAGACTCTATTAAAGAAATAATACAGAAAATGATTTTATATAATTTAATAACAATGATATAGAAATATACCTCATTAAGAATAATAAACTTCCTCAATCTTATAAGAACAAATGCAAAATAATTTTTAATATATTACTCAATAATGAAAACCAGAAAGAGTTCCAACACTCACTACTTCTACACAAACTTTATTGGAAATCTGATCCCAAAGATTAAGGAAAGATGTATAATTTACCACCCCTATATGGGATAGAGACTGTCTTGGTTACTTTTTTTATTGCTGAGACAAAACACCTGGCACCCAAAGTAAACGGAGGAAAAGTTAATTTTGGTTCATAATGTGTAGAGTTTTCAGTCTGTAGTTGGCTGGGTCCAAAGTAGGGTGGCATGGCAGAGGGGCATCACAGAGGAGAAACAATCCATGGCAGGCAGAAAACAGCTAAGCAGCAAGCATCAGCAAGAAAACAGCTGAAACAGATGCAGCAGCAGCAACACCCTGTCTTCTTTCTGCCCCTTTATATCCATCCAGGCTACCTGCCCTTTGAGTGGTGCCATTCAGAACTGTACAAATTCCAATCAGTGGCTAATTTAATAATCATTCACCCTTAATCCAAGCATCACATACCTTGTATCCAGCCATCTCTGAAAAGCCCCACCTATGACTGCATGAGGCTTTGGGAGGGACATCTAGATATAAATCATAACAGAGACTGAAAAAGAAACAAATGGATATTTGCTTACAAACAATTTAATTTTCATATAAGAAATTTATCAAAAGCTAATAAAAATATTAAGTGAATTTAGCAATATCTCAGGTTATAGATCTTATTGTGATCCATTGTAGTCTATATACTATAAACAAAAATGTAGAAAATAACATTTTTATAAATATCAACACTCATGAAAATTATGACAACATATCTGGACCTACAAAACATGGAAATTAATGGAAACCTGAATAAACAGAGAGATACAACATGACTTTGAATTGAAAAGATATGCATACTCTTCTCATGGATTAAAGTACTTAATATTGTTAAAATATTTACCCTAAAAATGTTTGTTTGTAGATTCAACTCAATCTCTTTCAAAATTCTAGACAGAGTTCTGGGAATTTGCAAAATGATTTTATCATTGACAGGGAAATTCAAAGATCATAACTGCCTAAATAAATTTGAACAATAATAAAATTATTAGAATACTTATGTAACTTGATGCCAATGTTTGTGATAAAACTACTGTAATCAAGCTAATGATGCTTTGACTTATGTTAAATATATAGATCAAAGAAACAGAATAAAGTTACAAAAGTAAAAACACACATCATATGTATATGTATATATATTCATTTGATTCTGGCAAAAAAGATGCCAAAGTATTTCCAATATAGAATGGAAAATAGCAATGAAACAAGTGAATATTTCCACATGGAAATAATGAACTTCAAACACACTTCACACAATTTATAAAATTGAATGCAAAATATATTTTAAACTTAAATGATAAAATGCTAAGATTTCTAAAAGACAGCATAGAAAAAAATCTTTGTAACTTTTATGTCTTAGATCACACATGAAAAACCCAAATTATAATATAAATCTTGATATATTGAACTTTATTAAAATTTAAAACTTCTGGTTTTCCAAACATAGCATTAAGATATTATCATTGTCAATTTCTTACAAAGTTAAATATATATACACCTTGTGACTCAATAATTCTAAGTAATTATCCAAAAGAAATAAAAATCTGTGCTCAGAGAATCAAACACAGAGGTTCATTATAGTTTTGTTCATAATCACCAAAAATGGGAACAATCTAAATGTCTATCTGCATGTTAGTGAGTAAATCAGTAAAATTATTCATGTAATGGAATACTATTAGGGAATGAAAAAGAATAAACCTCAGAATGTGACAAAAGTTAATGAAGTTCAAAGATATTCAGCACAAAAGAAGCCAGTCTCAAAAGAACACATCGTGCATTGTTTAATTTTCTTAAATTTTTAGAATATTGATCTACTGTGTCAGGAAAAAGAAAAAAACTAATTCTTCCTCAGCAGAATTACTGAGATTGACTGCAAAGTGGAATGGGATAATAAAAATGTTGTAGGTTTTGGTTGTTTTTGTCAAAATTCACCAAACCAAAATGTACACTTTTAATGGGTACATTTATATTCATAATATATGCCTTATTATCCTTATTTTTACAACATAACTTTCCACTACTTTCCTTCTCATTTAGAATAAACAATATTCCATCAACTGCCTTCAACTACTACATGATTTGGACATCAGTCATTTCTTCAGCATATTTATGCTGGCCAATTCTAGTCTCTTTGTTGTTCCTTTAATATGTGTTTTCCTCTGCACTTGTTCTTGCCTCCCTCTGGAACACTCTATGCAGACGTGTACATGGTTTACATTATCATCTCCCCTCAGCTCTGCTCAGTTGTCACTCTCCCAGTGAGAACCTCTCTCATTTAAAATTGTAATTTCTTTCCCATTTTTCTTTTTTCCTGCTTTGTTTTTCTTTAAAACTCATATCACTATCTACATAGTAAGTGTTTTGCTTATTTGTGTATGGGTTGTTTCCCATTGTGGAGTGGAAAATTCATGAGAGCAAGACATTTTATTTTGTTATCTATTCTGAACTTCTAAAGTAGTGGGTGGTATATAGAAGGCACTGAGTATACAATTTTCAATAACTCCAAATATAATTTATGCAATGATTCTGCCAATGCCTTATAAAAAGTTAAAACTCTTATGTCCTATATATTTCAAGAAGTATTGGAATGATCACTACAGAAACACCTTGAGGATGCATTGTAGTGAGGTTTTATTGGAAGACAACTATACTCTAATAGTCAAGGCAAATGTGTGTGTGACAACAATTTCATTTAAAATACTGCATTGGGAATTTAGAATAAGGACTGGTGCTGCAAGCAATTCTGTGCACGAAGTAGGATGCTTAAAATCTAAAAAGTTGGACAAATTGTAGAGCAGTCAATGATGATAAAGTGATCTGGTTTGGAGAGAATGAATAGATCCATTATCAACACAGTGTGCAGTGATTAAAATTTATCTAGGATATCCTGAAAGTAGTCACAAATGAAGGCCTGATGTTGTGATTTGGGCTCATACTAGAGCTGATGTTACAGCCAGTGAAGCTAAGGGAGAAAATGTATAGAGAAACAATGGTAACCAAGGATCAGACTGCAGAAATCCTGTGCTTACACAATTTGCCCAAACTAAAAAACTAGGAGTAGTCCTTGTCTCTTTCTCTTGTTTCAACCTTACATCTAATTATAATTGTTAAATGTGATGACACCAATTACATTTTTCTTATCTATTTGTGCACTTTCTTTTATCCTCATCACCATCACTCCAGTTGGTATTTCCATCTTCTTTTTCCTTAGGAATTGCAACAGCAGCCTTCAGTATTATACAATCTCGGGCTCATACCCACCCTATTTCTACATTTATAATTAAACTTGAACTTTCTTTCTGAAGTGCAAATGTAATCACATTATTTTATGTCTCACTTGGTTTCACCTTTACACTTGGTTTCAATTTACCTTTAAATAAAAATCAGCCACCTTACATAACCTTCAGGGCTCTTCAGGACTTTATCTCATTCTCACTTTTTTTCTTTTTTTTTGGTACTGGGGATCGAACTCAGGTCCTTATGCTTGCAAGGCAGGCTGCAGAACCACTGAGATAAATCCCTGGCCCTTCATTCTTACTCTTAACCATATCTGTTGTCACTTTCCTCCAAATAGTCTAGTCTCTATTCACAATTACTTTTGTAAGTTCCTTCATAATTCCACATATTATGCTCAATTCTCTATGTCCTGTCAAGTGTTAGTGTTTACTGTCCCCACTATAAAAACATAGAATAGTTTCATAGGATCTAAATTATACTCAAACCTGGAAAATTTCATGCTAGAAACATCTTTTGACTCTAAATGCATGTACAGTAGTTCATTCTGCTTAAGTCACGCTAATTACTTAGTATTTCAAAAATATGTTAGCTTTACACAATTAAGTTAATTTCTTATAAATGCTACATTGACTATTGGACTGGACTCGCAGGTGGGGATGATTCCAGCTGTAGACAATCTTTAGGGACCTAGAATTTTCTCTTGCTGTAAATCTGCCAACTTCAACAAATGGTTGCAGGAATTTGACATCATATATTCATTATCAATTTGACAGGATGTCACAAAGAGACATTAAAAAAAGGTAAGGTGACTGTAACACATCTCTTTCTTTTATATTACTTTGATGAGAACTAGCCATATGATCCCTAGAAGAAAGATAGTGGGAAGACATTGGAGGAGTACAATGTTTTCTTAATGTCACTGTCTCTAATGTTGAGAATAAACTGGACAGATAAGAGCAAGATAAAAGACCAACATGGTTAGGAAGCTATGCATCTATCAATTCTTTGAGCTACAATGAATTATAAAGTCTTATTTATTTAATTTTTTAATTGAGGTAGATGCACGTAAAGTAACACTTATTCTTTTCAGTTTAGAGTTGTATTAGTTTGACAAGCACATACAGTTCCATGACTACCACTACAATCATTACATAGAACAGTTCCATAACTTGACAAAATTCTTCCATACTCCCCTGTTCTAAGCCCCTGCCAATGCTAGCAACCACTAATCTATTTCCTTTCTCTATAATAGCACCTTTCCAGAATGTTGCATAAATGTCACTACAGAGTATGTAGTCTTTTGAGTCTGGCTTCTTTCACTTAGAAGTTTATGTTTAATATTTATTCATATTGTTGTGTGTTTTCTAGTTTGTTAATTTTTATGGTTGAGTAGTATGCTGATAAATGGATATACCATGTTGCCTTCATCCATTTATCAAAATTTGTGATTTCATTCAATGTTTAGCTATAAAGAAAGCCTGTAAAAACAATTGTGTGTGTATGAATGTACATTTTTATTGGTCTTGGACAAATATCAAGAAGAGTATTTTAACTATAAAATTTCAATATAATTAGGAGTTAAAATGCAAAAAAGTCATTTATTAATTCAGCACATACTAATTCAAACCTACTACGTGTAAATAACACCTTGGGTCGATTAAAGTGACCACAATGAACAAACTAAGCAAGGTCTTTCTATCTGTGAAATACGATGATGTGCATATGCCTACTATGTTCCACTGTTCTAGGCACTGGAAATATAATGACAAAATAGAATTTCATTTTTTTTATTATGTAAGAAAATAATCAAGAAATTTTCCATTCCTGGTGAGTACAAAAAATAAAATAAAATAAAATTTGTGAAAGAGTAAAATGCTAGAGGAAGTGAACTGTGAAGATTTCTTGAAGAAAGGTACCTTTAGATTGATGCTATAAACAAATGAAAGCAGCCATCCATTGCAGAATCTGAAACAAGGGCATGTAGGGCAGTAGAACTGCTGAAACAAAGGCCTGAATCTAAGAACTAACAAGGTATTCAAAATATAGAGTAACTGGCGTTATTCAGAGGATATACCACAGTCAATATGCTGTTATTAACCTATGTATCAAGTTATCACATATTTTTTATTTAAAGAGAATATCTGAATTCTCAGTAAGAATATTGACCTAAAAATTTTGGAGAAAATTATAAGAAAGACTGTCCCTGTATGAATCTGTATAACTATCAAGTCTATCATATCATGATGATCATTGCTCTTCTAAGCTATAAATAAATAGAAGCCCAACAAGTAAGTAGGAGTGAGCTCCCTACATGGCTATCTGCCCATACTGTGGTGTAATTTAACAATGATACCTCAATGCCTTTCAAAATGGCATCTCACTTACTTAAAAAAAAATGAAATAGATAGCAACCCAGAGGTCTCAGGCAGTATGTCAAGATATTTTATTGAGCCAAAGAAAGCTGTAAAACAAAGCAAAGCAATAGGCAAAAATTCGCTGACAGTGAAGAGAAATGGGATGCTTCAAGCCATGTTTTCTCTGGTTCTGATGCAGTGTCTTTCCTTCCTTCCTAAATATATATTCCTCCTAAGATAGGAAAACTTCATAGGGACATGCATGCTTATTTTCATTTGATCATCTATATCAAGCTGTATAATTTTTTGTCATAACCTAGATGTGTTTTATGTAGATGTGGCAGGTTTAACTTTACATTAGTAGGTAACAAAAGGCCAGATAGAGTGAAGTTTACTTTGGCTCAACCACCTTTTCAAAGTGCTTGGAAACATAGGTGATCACAGACTAAAACATGTAATCTAAGCTTTGTCACATTATTTTTTCCATCTTAACTACAATTTTATAAGACCGTTAAATCTGTTTCACACATATTGATAGTTTAGAGTTGGAGCAGAGTGATCAAATAAATATGAAAAGTAGGATTTAGGCAATGAATATGTTCCAATTTATGAAGATGGAAGAGTTTACCCTTATAAGCACACAGTATGTGCAAATATCTACCAGTATTTCCTGACATTGCGAGGTAAGGCATTACACTACTACTGGGGATTATAGATTCATACTTAATATCATCAATTATTAAACATGTAAATAGGTAAAGTAAAGACATGGAACTCTGGTCAAGTGAGCTAGATTGAATATGCATGTTAATACCAGTTATCTCTCAAAAATACCAGTAGTAAAAAATAATAGTGATAGAAATAGAGACATAAAGACTACAATAAAGACTTACAAAGAAGGAGTGACAGAGAAGAGGACCATAATGAAAAATGTCAACAGCATATAAAGGAAGGAAATGGTTGGAAGAATGTCAAAAAGCTAGGAGGGCAAATGAAGCCAAATTGTACCTCTCTAATATGGAACAGCTATTGAGGAATAAGCCAGGGTTTTCAATAGCATATTAAAAATGTTCAAGATTTAGAAGTGTGTAATCCTAATGAAATCTAGAAAACATAGGATGAATTGAGAGAACAGTCTGAAAAAACTGTAAGATGCAAGCTTAACTCACCTTACACTAGAGGTCTTCTTTCACCATGATTCCCAACTGACCACTCTTTATTCACCCTCAGAAGCTAAGGTACTTGCTGGAAAACATCAGCCAGAAAGCACTTCAATTCTGACACCTTACTGTTAGGAGTATTATTTGAAGGCAGTATCATAGCTGGTGACTATAACTATACAGATGATCTATACATATTTTTTTCAGTGTATGGAAAGTATCCTAAGGTTTGAAATGTGTAGTTATAATCTAGTACTGGCAGCAAATTTGCTCTAAAGTAATACTAGTGATCGTTTTGCTCATCTTAGGTTTCTCCAATTTAAGCACTTATTTCTTGGGGTTACCACGAGTAGCACATGAGAGATGTCAACAAGTGTTTGTATATTGTAAATGCCACGTAACTTCTTTTCTCCATTCTTCTTTCTTCAAATATTATTATTTCTCCTCTATAATTAAAATTTTATAATTCATACAATATCCACTCCCCCATTCATATACTATTAAAATCTTAATTTTTCTATGGAAAACTTTCTACTTATTAATCCTTGTGATCCAGCACTGGCTTCATTATGCCACCTTAAAAAATGGAGATAAAACCTAAATCTTTGTACACACTCCCATTACAGAATAAATGGTTGTTGACCCATATAGAGCACAAGTCAAGATAATAACACATGAAATTTCCAAGAATTACTGGGAAGGAAATGCTCCATTCCACAGGTACTGGTTGTGAGGTTAGCCTGGAGTTGCTGGTGACCAACATGTTTGGGGAGTTTGCCTGATATTGAAGCCAATGCAGAAAACAGCAGAGTACTCAGGTAATGAAATGAAATATGTTGATTTAACTTTGTTTGAAATTTTCAGTTATGTTAACCAATAAATCTCCCCCATTTTTCCCTAAAATGAAACCTGATCACATTCTTTCAACTAATCCATTCTTTATAGATATGCTTCTCTTTTAAATCTTTCTTTAATATTTTGATACTTTCCCACTATTTTAACATTTTTATTGAATTTTAAATTTTGTTCAAAATTGTTCATTTTTTTAAAAATGTCCATTTCCATGGAAATACACACTGTTAGAAACAATTAGCCAGATAAAAGTATTATGTGTTCCTTAACAAATCCAAGTTAAGTGATAGGGTAAAAATTCTTAATCATTTATCAATCTACTCTAGAAGTTTGAATGGATTGTAATAATGAAAATTGACTTGTCAAAGTCACTGATGTCATTCACATTGTCACAATCAATGTTCAATTCCCAGTCTTTACCTTATTTAATTTACCAACAACTTTGATAAGTCTCCCATTCTTCTCACTGAAAGGCTTTTCTGACTTGGAATCCAAGATTCCTCAATCACCTGGTTTTCATTCTGCCACACTCATGCTGCTTCAGTATCTTTTGTTGATGACTCTTCATATTCTACCTCTAAATGTCTAAATGTGGAAAAATTAGTTTTTGGACTGCTTTCCTATCTTTGTTTACTTCCCTGGTGGTCAACACTATTCTCATGGCTGTAAGTGCATCCATAGAGCTGCTGCCTGTACCCACATTTTTTTCTCCTGAACACAGACTAGCATCTCTTAAATATCTAATGGATATCTCAGACTTATCCTGTTAAAAATTGAATTCCCATTCACCCCACCAAACCTGTGACACACAAATATGACCCATTTTGGATAATAGTAGTTATGTCCTTCTCAAGTACTCAGCAGATCGCTTCTCGGCCTTTTGGCTAAGATCAAGTGTAGTATCAAGTACTCAGCAGAAATTCTTGAAGTCAAACCCTCCTTCCTTTCTTTTTCATGGCAGCATACTATGCCTCAGAGTCCTTGTACTTGCTGTTTCCTCTGCCTTCAATGCAATTTCCTAAGATATCTGCATGTACCTCTTTGAGATGTTTAAGTCTTTGTTTAAATATGAGCTTATTAATATAGTTTTGTCTGATATAGCCTTCTCTGATACTTAGCATATGCACTTTGCAAAGCTAGTTAGCCAAGATTTGAATTACAGTCATGCCACTCTTAGCTAGCTCTCGCTATTTATTTAGCACATTCGGATTCATTTTCTTCATCTTTAAAATAAAATTGAAAATCCTACTTATCTACAGTGCTTATGTGAGGACTACATGGATTAACACATGTATAGGGTTCAGTAGAATAATTAACTACTACTATTATCCATACACTAATAAGAAAATGATGTTGTTATAAAAGGAGATATGGTTTTAGAAATATACAGAACAGGTATGAGCAGCAGGACATGCATTTATGTGTGATGGAAAAATTTTCACAAACCAGGAGACTGCAACACCCACTGGCTTGGACAGTAGGCAAATTCCTGATTGATCACTAGGGCATCTGTTCTTCTAAGACTGTAAATTAGGAGTGCTCCCATCAGAAAGGGACAAAGTAAAAACTATATGATTGTGTAATAAACAACACAAGTGAGAACAGTTTCCTTCTCATCTTCCAGAAATAGTTGCTATAATTATGAAAATCTCTAATGTAAAGTTGAGATTCTCATATTCTCAGATTATTCATTTAAATATAATTTTCTGTCAGTTTAATAAGAAAACATACAGTTCTACTTCTCGTCAACAGAGAAACTATGTATTTAGAACTCCAAATCAATTAATGATACAAGAAACAATTACTGGTTTATATCCCATATGCTGAGTGATGACAGATTATTTATCTTCACAAAATATATTAAATAAATATTTTCATGCTCATTTTTGTAATTATGGAAACAACAAAAAAAGAAGGTAAGGAAATGCATCAAAATAACTCAATTTCACTTGGTTTTATTTTTAAAAATAATTTAAAATATCAATGCACATATGCAAATAATTTTCACCATAATGAAAACTGAATTATGTGGTCACATTTTTATTATTTATTAATAAGTAGTATGTCCTAATATATTTTTAAAAATTATTATAATAGAAATGGTAAATCTATTATTTATTGACATAACAGAAATGAGGGACAATTTTGGTGAAAAATGAAATTGACATCAGAGCCAGAATGAATTTTGTGAATTTTAGGTTGTGGATGGTCAGAAAACAAAGCCACTTGAAAAGAACAGGGACTAATCTAATTGAAAGCCTGGATCATTTCGGATGTCAGTATATTTTCCATAGTTTTATTTATTTCATTTAGGAAGTGTGTATGGTGGTATGATGAGAACTAAATGATTTCTGCACCTTGTATCTAAACCAAGTAGGACATTTTGTGCTGTTAAATTAATTACCGGTGAAATTCCTTACTAATTCCAAAAAGTATTTATCTCCAAGAACTCTGAGAGAACTGGAGGCATCAGAAACATGACAAAATAGGAGGTCCAAGACTTTTTTGCATTTACAGATGCACCAAATAAGCAGCAACTCACATACCAATCCCTCTGAGAGGAATTCAGAAGCTAGCTGAGAGACTGCTGTACAGTACTTAACTGAGAAAACTGCCACTTAGAAATGGATAGGAAAAGCTGTTACTCCCTCCACACCTCCCATTATCACAGCATTGTACAATTGTGATAAACATTCACCTCCTAACTTCTCCCCTCAGGAGGAAAGAGTTTAGACCACATGTCTAGTGCCTCAACTTTTAGAGCTGCTACTCAAGAGACTGACACTTAACATGCCTATCTCTAGAAATTACAATAATTAATATGCAATCATCCCCAAGGACCAGAGAGAAGGAGGCAGTTGTAAACAGGCACAAGTGCATTTATGGTAGTCTTCCTTCCAGCTCAGTGCAGAGGTAATCCAGGTAATAAAGCTCAGCTCCCAGCTTCTCCCTGAAGTGGTTACACTGCACATTTAACTCCCTAGTTTGTAGGTTGTTTTTGTTTTTGTTGTCATTTGGCTATTCCTAAGAGTCTGACTTCTAATTATGTCATATCTGGAAGATGAAGAAGTATGATGACCCAAATTCCCCTCTAAATTTAGACTTTCCAGAGATTTCCCTTAAGCCTACTCCAATAGGGTAAAGGAATCAAACTACATAAATAGTTTCCTGACTTTTGCTGTTGCTTCCTGAGGATCTGAATACTAAAATTGGCTAAATCCTTTATCCTATAGAGAACAAAGTGGCAGTTTTGAATGCCTCTGTAGGCTCTTCCTGTGATTCCTTCCCCTGCTTCCCTCTAGCTACTAAGCTCAGCTCCCACCTGCAGCATACAAAGATTTGAAAAACACTTAGATCCTTAATTATTTCCACTACCACTTGAAGATCTGGATTCTGACCTGGCCATCTCTTAGAGCTGATGTCACAATTACTAGTTCCCTGGGAGTTTCAAAGGACATGTGGAGACTTTCTACAACTCCTCCCCCTGGTTTATTCCAGTAGAAAAAAAAAAAAACATACAAATTTTCTGCAGAAAGAGTTGTACTATCCCTACTAGCTCCATAAATTTTCTTCTGGCTACATGAGGTACTGGCTCCTAACCTAGCTATATATGAGCATGACTAGGGATCAAGCATTCCCTGGAACCTGGGGAGCGACAGAAGCAAGAGCATAATGTCTGAATGAATACATGTAGCCACAGCTCATCTCCCCAGCTAAACACAGAAATCATGTAATCAACTTCAGCTTCCGGCTTTTCCTTGAAGGGAGAAGAAACTGAACCACACATCCATTGCCTGAAACTTATTGATGACGAATCAAAGGACTGAGTCTTATCTTGCTTGTTTCAGGGCACTGACAGGAAGCAACATATTCTAATTTCCTGGAGGCCACTAGGAAGAAAGATAGTAATTTGACAGATACTAAAGTTTGAGAGATATTCAAAATCTTCATCTGTGTGATTGTTGAGGATCAGATCTTATGTAATACCCATGTGCTAAAGACTGGGAGAAGTGACTACTTTTATCTAATGCATATAAAACACACAGAATCAAAGGAATTTGAACAAAAACAAAAGAATAAGATAAATCTCTAGAAAACAACCCTAATGAAATGAAGATATAAAGTGCACCAAAGGGATAATTCAAAATAATGGTCATAAAGATGCCTACTTAAGTAAGGTCAATAATAAATAGATAAAAGTGAGAATTCCAACAAAGATATAGAAAATATAAAGAATACCAAACATAAATCATTGGCCTGAAGAATAAAAAATTTGAACAGAATAGTTCAACAGAATATTTCAACAAAAAACTAAATCAAGCCGAAGAAAAGATCAACAAACTCAAAGACATGTAAAAATTATAAAATGAGAGGAATAAAAAAGACAAATAAAAAAGAATACAATATTTAAGAAAATTATGGGACACCATTAAGTCAATAAGTATACACATTATAGAAATCAAATAGAGAAAAGAAAGAGATAGACACTATAACTACAGAAATAATTCCAAAATGTCTTTCTAAATATGGGGCTAGGAATCCAGACCCAAGAAATCCAAAGAATACTAAATAGGATGAATTTCAATACGCACACTAAAATGCATTACTTAAAACATTGTTGAAAGTTAAAGAAATGGAGAATTTTGAAAGTAGCACAAGAAAAGTGACTTGTTAACTATAAGAAAGCCTTCCTTATGGCTGTCAGTGTATTCTACAGCAGAAACTTTGTAGGCTAGAAAGGAATTGGATAATATGTTTAAGTGCTGAAAAAAAAAGCCATGCATATGGTATAACTGTCCTTCAATAAAAGGAAATGGAGACAGACAGTTTCTTAAACAAACAAAAGTTGAGGGAATTCAGCACAGCCAGCCTCATAAGAAATGCTAAATAGTAAAAAAATCTAAGAGTATGAACCTCACTGGCAAAGATAAATGTATAGATAAAATAGTGTATTGATTACTCAGCTCTCCCATTGCTGGTACAAAATAGCCAAGACTCTCAATTTAAAGGAGAAGTTCAATTTGGATTATAGTTTCAGAGATTTCAATGCATGGTCAGCTGATTCCAAGGCAGAAACATCCATGACAGAAGGGCATAGTGGAGGAAAGATGCTCACTTCTTGGCAGCTGGAAAGCAGAGCACAGATATGAGAAGGCCAGTGAGAAATTACCCTCCAAAGGCGCATCTTCCAGTACCCACCTCCTCCAACTGGGCCCCACCTCCTAACGGAACATTTAGCTCTAGACATCAAGGGATTAATCCGCTGGCCAGTATTGTGTCCTCATGACCCAATCAACTCTCAGGAGTCCCTTGTTTAAATTGAACTAAGCTTAACAGGCTTACTATTACCCTAATAGGATGAGAAAATCTACTTAAACTTTAGAATAAAAGTACAACTACAGGGCCAGGGATTTAGCTCAGTGGCACCGCGCCTGCCTCGCAAGCGCAAAGTTCTGAGTTCATCCCGGAACCGCAAAAACAACAACAAAAAACAAATAAACAAATAACCCCTCCCCCCAAAAAACAGTAAAAAGGCAAATGAGATGAAATAACTTTAGCTACATTATGAAATAAAATATTAACCGATGTAAATTATGACATCAACTACATATAAATGTGTTGAGTCTTTGATGTAACTGAATTGCTATCACCATAAAATAGTTATTTCTACAACATATTTTATATAAGGGCTATAGTAATCACTAAAAGCATCTATGAAAATTTTACCTAAGAGAAAGGAAACAGAGCTAATCAATACAGTTTCAGAAAGTAATCAAACACAAAGAAAGAACATAGATACGATAGAACTAAAAGAAAATAGAAAATAGTGAACAAAATAGCAAGAGTAAACTTTTCCCTCTTAATAAGTACTTTAAATATAAATGAACAAAATTCTCATTAAAGAAATGCAGAATGGCTGAATGAATTAAAAACTAATATCTAAGTAGAGGAAGAGTAAAAGAAAAACATTTTAGATTTAATGACACACCTAAGCTGAAAGTGGAGAGAGGGAATAGATATTCCACATATATGCAATCCAAACAAAGCAGGAGTTACCATCTTTATGTTAGATAAATTAGAACTTAAATCAGAAGCAAAAAAAAAGGAGAGACAAAATAGATCACTATATAATAATGAAAGAATCAATTCAAAAGGAAGATACTACAATTGTAAAAATATATCACCCCAACTACAAATCACCAAAGTACATAAAACATAGACAAATATTAAAGGAGAAATTAAAATCTTTATAATAGTAATTACATATTGCAATAATCCAGTTTAATTTAACAGATAGAAGATTCAGACAGAAAATCAATAAAAATGTATTGGACTTGGGTGACAATATATACTACATGGACTTAGTAGGCATATTCAGAGCTCCCCACCCAACAGCAGGAGAATACCTATTGTTCTCAAACACACATAAAACATTTTCTAGAATAGATCATATTTTAAGTTATAAAACAAGTCTTAAGAAATTTAGGAAGATGAAAATCATACCAGTATCTTTTCTGACCAAAATAAATGTAATTAGAAACCAATAACAGAATAAAAACAGGGAAACTTACAAGGTATGGATACCAACAGTACACTCTTGAATAACCTCTATGTCATGAGAATATTAAAATAGAATTGAAAACTATCTCAAGATTAATAAAAAAAATACATATCAAAACATGGGATGTTTAATACTAAGAGGAAGGTTTTAGCAATAAATCCATACATTTAAAAAGAATAAAAATTTTTATAAACACACTATTACACCACAAGAACTAGAAAAAGAAAAATTTAAGCCTAAATATAGCAGAATAAAATAAATAATAAAGATAGAAACAGAAGTAAATCAAAGAATAGAAAAAAATCAACAAAACTAAAAATTGGTCTTTTGAACAGATTAATGAAAATCAATCAACTTTTTTCTAAGACAAAAGGATGCAAATATATAAAATCAGAAATGAAAAAGAGACATTATAATCAATGACTCAGAAATTTAAAAAAAATTTAAAAGGCTAGTAGGAATTATTATACGCTAACAAATTGGATATCACAGAAAAAGTGACTAAATTCCAAGAAATATGCAGACTGGAAGTAGAAAGCCTAAAAAGACCAATAATGGATAAGGAGATTGAATCAATAGTCAAAAATCTCCTAGGGGAGAAAAATCTCAATACCAGATAACTTCATGGCTAAATTCTGCCAAACAGTTAAGAAAAATTAACAGCAATTCTTAAATAATTTTCCCCAAATATAAGAAGGAATATTCTTAGATTTTGAGAAGAGCATCACCCAGGCAATGATGCTAGACAAAAAATCAGAAAAAAGAAAATTATGGGCTATATTTATGAGTGTTACAGATGCAAAAACTTTCAATATGGTAATTGAAAAATTATTTAACAGTATCTAAAAAAGTCTATACCCCATGATCAAATGAGATTTTTCTCCTGGGTGTAAGTTTAGTTCAACATGCTCTACCAATGTCATGTACCTCATTAAGAGAATAAAAAATATAAATCATGTAATCATCTAAATATATGTCAGCAAAGCATTACAGTTCAACATCAATTCATATAAAAACTTCCAACAAGGTAGGCATAGAAGGAACTTAATTCAATGTTATAAATCCATTTATTTAATATCATACTCAATAGTGAAAATCCAAAATAATTTATTCTAAGATTAGGAGCAAGGCAAAGATATCTACCCTCACTATTCCTACTCAAGATAGTCCTGGAAATACAAATCAGAGCAGCTAGATGAGATAAACATCAGGCATCCAAACTGGAAAGGAAGAAACAAGATTGTCCTTCCTTCCAAATGGCATAATCCTAAACATTAAAAGTCCTAAAAATCCACTAAGTTGTTAACAACAAATAAACAAATTCAATAAATTTTCTGGATTAAAAATCAATAAAAATTAGTAGTTTTTTTTTTTACACCAACAATGAACTATCTGGAAGGGAAATCAAGAAAATAATCCCACTTACAATAACATTAGAAACAATAAAATAGTTGGGAAAAACTTCAGCCAAGGAAGTGAAGGATCTGTGCACTGAAATATATAAAGCATTGATTAAAGAAATTGAAGACACCGATATATGAAGAGACATTCCATGTTCACAAAGTGGAAGAGTTCACATTTCACAACATTCCTGCCAGTTTGGAAGTATTGTCACAACTTTAATGACAAGACCACTGAAGTGTGAGGACACTGAAGTTGTTTTCCTACAGTAAAAGCTCATAAATGAGCCAGGCATTGTGTAGTATGTCTGTACTTCCAGCCACACAGGAGGAATCTCAAGTTCCATGCCAGCCTGGGCAACTTAATAAGACCCTGTCTTAAAACAAAACTTTAAAAGAGATGTCCCTTCATGGCACAGTGTTTGCCTATAATATGTAAGGCCCTGGGCAATCACAAAAGAACAACAAAAAAAGAGCTATCCAGTAGTAGAGAAAGAATCGTGGCCTACCACATTTATTTCTAATATGTATTTCTAGAAAATCACTCAAAAAGAGGTGGTATATATCAAAAGACTGAGTCAGTTGTTAAAAGTTACACAGATACAGATTTTGATAATAGCAAATGAATTATTTTATACAACCCTATAAATTTCATGTTAGCTTTACCTCCCTACAATAATATTATAATGTAAGTGAGATAAGTCAACTGAAGGAATAACTCTGCAAACATTTTTCTGTAATTCTGGGTTCAACTTGTACTATAATCCACTGAGTCACTGCTCTCCTTTCTTGTCAACTAATAGGCTTTTGATGAGGCCATTTTAGATCCATCTAGAGATGTATTACAATTTTAATTTGTTCTATTTATTTAATGAAAGTTATTGAGACTAATCTTCATTTTCTTGTGAGTAAAAAAAATTTTTCCATTTAATTAAAATTAATGACCTTCACACTGATAAAGATTTTTTGAGTTCAGAAAATGAGTTTTAAGACAGTGTACAAGAAGAGCCTGGGACAAATATAATTAATTGAAAACACTCTTTGGCAAATCTGATGATAATTTCTTTTGCAAGTTTCACTTCTCTCATCCTAAAACTGGTGGAGAGAAATTCCAATTTGGTGACAAAATATGGGATTTTTTGCAGCAAGTGCCACTACTTTGGTTTGGTCTCCTGTCTCATTTATGCCTAAACATTATACTTAATTTGGAAGTTTTTCTTAATATAAATGAGTAAAAGGAGAGGGGAAATGAAATTTAAATGCCATAAAAGCAACCCTTAATATTGTGTCATTTTGTCCGTGGTCAAGCTTTAGATATTAATGAGAAAATTAAATTAAAAGTTTTAACATAAAACCAGAAGATTACCCAAACAGCAAAATAGGTTTTTCTGTGAGAGCCTATTGAGTATACTCCTCATGTAAATCTTCCCAGGCATCCTAAGCTGTATGTATAATTTATTAGGAAAGCAAAAGTAAGATCTCTTCCATGCTAAACTGCTGAAATTACTTTTAAAGTCAAAGGATATAGTAAGAGTTTTAAAAAATAGCTAAGATTCAAGGACAGCTCTACTTAAGGTGGCATTTAATATGAATTCAAAATTTTAACTAACAGATGCTATGAAAATTATTTTTATTTTTTATCCTTAATTAAATTTATTGGTATAATTTAGATGAACACAATGATCACATTCATTTATGAAATTTGTACCTGTGTATGATACGTCTTGATTCTTTTTTTCTGCCATTCCTCTCCCCTCCCTTCAACCCCTCCTCCCCTTCTTATTTACAAAAGCTTTGTTTCCATTTTATCTTTCTTCTCTCCTTTTTATTTCCCTTCCTTCCTTTCCTCCTCCCCTGTCCCCTGTGCCCCTTCACATTTGAACATTTTCTTCCTATCTCACATTACCTATTATACATTTTGGTCCTTTTTTACACTTGAGTTTCTCACATCAGAGAAACAATGCGATATCTACACATATGTGTCTGATTTATCTCACTTAAGATTATGGATTCTAGGTGCATCCCTTTACCTATAAATGTCTCAAGTTTATCCTTTTTTATGACATTGTAGTACACCTTGTGTTGAAAACACACACAAGCACACATCCAAATCTTCTTTATCTATTTATTCATCAGGTGATGGGCATTTGGGCTGTTTCCAAGATTTAGCTATTACAAACTGTGCTGCTATGAACATGGATGTGCATATATGGCTGTGGTATGATGGATTTAATTCTTTCAGGAAGATACCATTAAGGGGAATACCTGGGTCAAATGGAACTTCAAATTCCAGTTTTCTTTTTATTTGTTTTTTGGTACCAGGGATGGAACTCGGGACCTGGCACTTGTGAGGTAGGCAGCAGAACCACTGAGCTAAATCCCCGGCCCCCAAATTCCAGTTTTGTGAGGATTCTCCATACTGATTTCCATAGTGGTTGCACCAGTCTACACTCCCAACACTGGAAAAGTATTCCTTTTTCCCCACAGCCCCTCTAGCATTTATTATTGGTTTACTTTTTTTTGGTACCGAGGATTGAACTCGGGTCCTTGTGCTTGCACAGCAGGAGGTGAAACCACTGAGCTAAATCCCCGGCCCTGGTTCACTTTTTTGATAATAGCCTGCTATACTTTGTGTTTTGATGTCCCCCTAAAGCCTCTTGCTGATGATGTGGGACTTTCTTTTTCAGAGGTACTTTAATCTGGAATGTGTGATGCTGGGGTTAAGGGCGTGTGATTACTAGACCACTACATATGAGTGATTAGTTTGCCACTGCCCTAATCCTGGTAGCCTGAATAAGATAAAAGGGGCAGAAAGATGCTGGTAACTCCCTTGTTACCTTTGCTGTCTGTACACACCATGTTGTTCCTGCTCTGTCATGGTTGTTTGTCATTCCTGCCTTGGAGTCAGCCAATTATGGACTGAAACTTCTACAAACTATAAGCCAAATAAACCCCTTCCCTTCCAACTTTTGGTGTTGGGTATTTTGTAACAGCAATGAGGGAAAAGTAACTACAACCTAAATTTGGTTGGTCAACTTGTAACCCCCAGCTGAACTGAATCAGTGTGGTCTGGGCCTGGGCATGGAGGATCCACCTTAGGATTGTTGCCAATAATCATAAAAAGAGAACTGGAGGGGAAGATCATGACCTGTTGATTTTTATAGGAGAAGCTTGCTGTGGATGGTTTTCCTGATGCTATCTAGGCTGTTCTCATTGGAGGAGCTCAGAAGCTCACTGTCACTGGCTGGAAATGGCCACTGTGTTTGTCAGGGGAGCTCTGATCTTCACCGTGAGCATCATCATTCCCTGGCTCCAATGTGGATCCCTCAGCTTGATGGCACAAATCCTTTATATCACCAGCATAGGTTTTTCTGGCTTCTACCACTGGCCTTTGGGCCTTCCAGGTACAGATCCTCAATATGGACAAGCATGAGACACTGCTGTGGGCTCTAGGCCATCGACTGGGTTCATGGAGGATATTGCCTTGGACTCTAAGCCTTTAGTTGGACTTCCATGAGACATTTCTGGGATCCAGGCCCTCAGCTGGATTCTTTGGGCCTCTAGTGTGTAGTTAATCACTCTTGGACTCCTCTAAATTTGACTTTTTGGGTAATTAAAAAATAAGCCTACAAATTATGTGACCTGTATTTAATGAATTTCCTTGCCAAAGCCCCGACTACAACATAGCCATTCTTTCTAAAGTGGGATGGAATCTCAGCATTGTTTTAATTTGTATCTCTGAAATGAGCTGTGCTGTTGAACATTTTTTCATATATTTATTTGCTGTTTCTACTTCTTCATCTGAGAAGTGCATACTCATCTCAGACTCTCATTTTTGGATTGGGTTTTTAAATTTGGGGGTTTGGTTTTCTTCAGTTCATTGTATATTCTAGAAATCAGTCTGCAAAATTAGAATATTTAGCAATATTTACAATGTAGAGAATAGTCCAAGAAATGGAAGTAGCCTAGAGAAGGAAAATCTCACTGAGTTCCAGAGTCAATGGGAGATATAGGCTCCATATGAGCATAAAGTTATAAAGAAAGGTGATTTAACATTAGAAGGTCTCATGGCAACTTAGGATGGACATTAAGGATATTAAGGAGGTGCCTCAGGAGGAATCAATATTTTTTAAAAAACTTTCTCAAATCTCCATTTCCTGAGACTTGTGAACAGGGGAGAAATCTGTGTATTATAGGTGAAGTTAACAGGGCAGGAAATATACAGACTGTATTTGTCTAAAGCCAAAGGACTCAAATTCATATAAGAACAGTTGAGCTGATTCTCTGTGAGGATTTACCTTGCATGTCAGTCCCATTTCCCAGTACCCAAAGTTGACTTTAAAAATCACAATTTGTCTATAGAAGTATTTATAATCAATGCATTAATTTAGGGTACATAGAGGGGCCAGTGTTCAAAGGCATGAAGATCTTTTCTTAATGTCCTTCAAATTTGAAGAAATTATGACCCAGACTTCATTCAAGGCCTCTGTATTCTAAATCACATGAGAAAGTCTCACAGTTGACTGGTTTACAGTGTGTTGACATCCCTCTGGTATACACAACAAGTAGAAATTTTAGTTTTATTTTGATAATTTAGGAGATACATTCTTACCAAATCATAATGTACAACAAGGGGACCAACAAGTAATAGTTTGGGAATTTCCACAGTTCCTAAAGAGGGATATTTTTTAGTATTCTTTTTAGAGTGAAGTTCTACCAGGTTAAGTAAGCTCTAAGAGAGACTTACCAACTTCTCATTCACACTATCAGAAATTAAATCCTACTACCTTTTTTATCAAAACTTCCCTTTCTTGTTGTATAAATAAGATCTGATATTCACTCTTGGCACAATTTCTCAGTGTCACAAGCACATTATTGACATGCTTTTGGATGTTACACAAATTCAGTTTCATTATAACAGACTATACACAGGTGCAGTCAATTCTCTGAAAGACCTGGGAAGACCTGAATGTGTTTGGTTAGGCCTACCATACTCACTTCTTATGACAAAAAAAGAAAAATAAACTCAATTGGCTTATTTAAATTATTTATTGGCTCACTTAATGGAAAAATCTATATACTAGCTTCAGTTATATCTTGACTGAAAAGTTTACCATTTTTCAACTACATTTCCTCTAATTTAGCATTATCCTTGTGGTGGGAAAAAGAATTGTAGTATTTCAAGTCTGTCATCCTTTTCCCAACTCCTGAAGAAAATAGAGAAAAGGCCCTTTTGTAACCCCTGCATGGTATAGAGACTTTTCTCTCCAGAACTCTGGTGTTCTTTTTTGTTTGTTTTTTGGTTTTTTTGCTTAAATTCTTTTATTGGTACATTTTAGGTATGCAATACATTTACATTTATCATTGGGTGCTTGTACCTGTACATGATGTATCTTGGTTCTTATTTTTTCCCCATTACCTGTGTGCCCTTCACCCCCTCCACCCTTCCCTATTTACATAGACTTTGTTTCCATTTTTTTTTCTTTTCTCATAATTTTTCCTTTCCCTTCTTTCCTTTCCCCTTCCCCTCCCACTTCCCCTACCCTTTTGGACCTATTCTTCCTATTCAAATTATCAATTATTTGTTTTAATCATCTTAATCCTTATTTACACTTTCAGTTTCTCACACCAGAGACACTATTCAGTATTTACATGTGTGTCCTATTTATTTCACTTAAGAGTATGACCTCAATATGCATCCATTTAGCTATAAATGTCTCTAGTTTTTCATTCTTTATGGCTGAGTAGTACTCCATTTTATAAAAAATAAACAAACACATCTTTTTTATCCAGTTTCCAGTTGATGGGCACTTGGGCTATTTCCAAGCTTTAGCTATTATGAACTGTGCTGCTATAAACATGGGTGCAAAAGAATTAAAGAATCATACCACAGAACTCTGCTATTATTTATTTTTATTTAAACATGCTATATACTGATCAACTAAATGAGTGCTGTGAAGAGAAGAATATCATAGAATAATTGCCTTAAGGATGACATCTATCCCATTACACCGCATGGCTGAGACTAGCAAAACAATGGACTACTAAAAAAAAATCAAACTGTTTCTGCTGGCAGGGAAGGGATGGGGAATGCTGGAGAGGCAAACAAAAAAATGTCTGCTCCACATCCCCTCAGTTACTTATTAGTTTGCTGAAGAGAGAGGTAACCATTTTGTCTGTGTGTGTGTGTGTGTGTGTGTGTGTGAGAGAGAGAGAGAGAGAGGGAGACACACACACACACACACACACAGAGATTATACTAGAATTTGTTAAAAACTTCTGAATTAGGAGCAGCAGAGATCCTATGTGAGTTAAAAGCCATTCTGCTACTTTCTTGTCTAACATTTGGGGTTTGTTAACCTTCCTTCTGGATTCTTCTTATTCTTTTATGGATATGTGACCTTAAGAACACATCCAGGAAAGAAAATTGGAATTTAGGGCTCCACTGGCAGGATGACATAATAATCTACTGGCTTAATACTATCAGTACTCCATAAATCTCTATGATTCAGATTAATTTCTGTACATGCAAACACCCTCAATGAAAGTGTCTCAGCTTTTTATATTGAATGATCTGAATAAGTTTTGGGTAAGTAATTAATTCAAAGATTGGCCACAGGAATAAAGATGAAGAATTGCTTCCTCTCCACATTGGGCACCACCAGCATGCCTGAAAATACACAAGGAGATTTGAGGGAGAGGAGATAACACTGAGGGTCAGTACTTTTTAGGGTAATAACTTATTATCTCCTCTGTTATTACTTCTCTTTTAGAGATATTTCAAGTACTGTAAATTGAAACCTTTCTAGTTTTAAAATACAATAACTGAGGCAAAGGGAATATTGGACATGTCTTTATAAATGTTCAGAAAATCAACAAACATCCACTGAAAATTCCGTGTCAGAGACTGTGTGGGATGGGCCTATAGAATATAAATGCCAGCAATGAGAACTTGGTAGAGCACAAATGTCACCATGACTAGCTCCTAGTTATTTTGTCTATGAGTTGCCATTTAAACCCAACATTTGGGAAACGTTACCTGTGAAGCTTTTTCTGGCCTTTAACGTAATTATGGAGCACCATACTACAAATGAGAAATACAAGGATGAACCCTGATTTGTTCTTCAGTGATTGCAAGAGAACAATGTATGAACATTGTTTGTTACATAAATAGTTGCTATATCTCCTCAAATATGCAACCATATTGTACCTTCCTGCCACTTCTGACATCACCAATTTAGCTCATATGAACAACTAGATCTATATACCACAAGGCTGGCTCACATGGGACTTTTTACTTTCATACTTGCTCCCAGTTTCTGAGAAGCCTGTATTTCACATACTTCCTTACCAATTCAATCTTCAGAGGGACAATGTATTCATCCTTCTAAATAGAAAATGCAAACATTTCATTTGCCTGCTCATAATAGTTGTTTGATTTATTTAGGTATGGGCAAAAATCTAGAGTTCCTATAATCTTTTCCTAACAGTATCTTCTTCTAATTTCTGACACTAGAACTATTGGTATTTTACAAGGATGCTCTACAGTGTTCTGAAGCTGTGAATTTGTGAAAACTCTTTCTCCTCTACAATTAATTATTAAAAACATTATTCCAGCTAGTTCTTTGTGGGAAACTGCCCTGTTGCTTATGCCAAAGCAGGTTGTAAGCAATTGAGGCTGTAAAGAGTTAATCCCACAATTTGCTTAATTTGCTTATTTATAGAAGTAAGTCTGACCAAAGCCTACATGCTGAGGTCAGAGTGACTTGCACCCAAATTCTGTTCCCAGAATTAACACCTTCTTAATGAAAAAGACAAAGGTATTTGTTAATCACAGCTTATATCTTGTCTACTCTGTTTCTAACACAAGAATGCTTTGTCTCTTCCTTTACAAGCCTTGCTAGCATCAGCAACATATCCCTAATAACTGCACATAGCCCCTTCACATAGCTCCTTTATCACAACTTAATAATGACTGTGTCACCAATAAATATCAATTGTTCTGGCTGTTCAGGGCCTTTGCTTGCTCAAGCACTTGTCATCCCAGTTATTTGTCTGTCTCTTTAATTCTGTCTCTATGTCTTTTTTCTCACCTTGCATCACAGCACTGAGCAGGGGATCAGGATCTGCTGCAGGAGTCTCTGATAGTTCTTCAAGGTAAAAATCATTTTACCTTTCTTGTAGAATCCTACCAGTAAAAATAAATTTCTCCTGCAGTCTAGGCTACATGAAGGCAAATGAATTAATGTTCCAACTCTCCATTCAGACTGACTATTGTTCTGGCCTGTCTTACCTCCAAAACTCATTCCTACTTTGTCTTGTGTCTAGATGTCCCCCCCAAAGCCTCACATTCCAATAGGTGGGGCATTTTGGAACTGGCTGGATGTAGGGCATGTGATACTGGGTTAAGAGTGTGTGTTACTAAATTAATCCATTGATTAGAATTAGTATAGTTCTGGGTGTGGATAATGGAAGCCCCACCCTTGGTGTGGGTGGCGCCAATCAAAGTAGAGAAGGAAGGTAGGCTGCTGCTTGCTGCTCACTGCTTCCTACCCTCCATAAACTGTTTCTCCTCTGTGATGTCCCTCTGCTATGCTGATTTGCCTTGGAGCCAGCCAACTATGGACTAAAACCTCTACAAACTGTGAACTAAAATAAACCTTTCCTCCTTTAACTTGTGAGTTTCATGTATTTTGCCTCAGCATCAAGAAAAGTAACTAAGACAATATCTAAGGCAAGTTACTTAATATTTCTAAACTTCAGTTTTGTCATTCATAAGTGAAAATTACACTAATCTCATCACCAAAGGGCTGTCATGAAAATTTAAGGAGATATATGAAGAACCAAGTCCATGGTATAGTAAATGCCTAAGATATATTAGCTAAGGCAACTTTGTGTATTGTCCCAAATATAGGTCCAGAACAATAAGCATGTGCTGGATTTTACAGAATCTAGTAAGGAATAATATAAATATTTAAACTAGAAATTTATATATTATGTACTAGACATTTATATAGATATTTGAACTAGAATGCAATGAAATATTAGAAGAAACCAAGACATTTCTCCCACAAAACACATTCTAAAGAAGATGTGTCCTTAGAAAAAACTCCACATGTTCATCTTTTCTTGGTGTGGTCTTTCTTAAAATGTCCATATTCAACTTTTCATGGTATGGTCTTTATTTCTTTCTGTCCCTTAAACTGGGCTCCTTCTGTACCTCTGTGGTTGTTTCTTTGAATACTTTTTATATTTCTGCATTTACTTCTTCTATATAAATTTACTAACTTTCTTTGGAATAAGCCCTTAGTCTTTCATTTGTCATTTATTGATATATTATAGCTTTGAATAACCAATAAGACTTTTTAACACAATTATGTTATTTTTAGTTTAAATTTTTATTTTATCATTTCTTATTAGTATAACAAAGAAATGATAAGCACATATTGCACAAATCTAGTTCTCTAAATGCTACAGAGAAAATAGGACCAAATAGAATATTTCTATAGAAATATTCTGGTGCTACTTAGAATCTACAGTGGCTACATAATACTGTTTTTACTAGTTTAGGGGTATAAGAAGCCTCATCAATATTTGTCAATTTTTTTCTAGCATTCTTTCAGTCATTTTCTGTTCAGCTAGTCACCAATCTCCACAATGATATAAAGTCCTGAAGCAAAAAATCTGTAGGAAAAGGTGACTGTAGGAAAAGAAATCCAAAATATTTTTATTTTTACATTTTTTCTACTCTTGAAGTTTATTTTATTTGGATTTCAGTTGCATCAATTTTTATTTTTAATTGTTTTGTCGAAGATGGTCAATTTCTTTCATGGTCTAGTTGATAAATCTTCACAGTGTGTTGGGTTTTGCAAAGCTGTAAATGGCTAATTTATTTTACATTTGTTTTTCTGCCAGGGCTGAAAGGATATATCTGATTCTGAATTTGGCATGAATTTTTAGCACCTTTTCAATGACATTATTTATTTTCTCTAGTAATGTTGACCTGCTTAGAAAGCTCATGAATTATATAAGCTAGACAGCAATTGGCAGATGAATTTTTTCTTCTTATTATGTAGTATGTGCAGAGGTATACCTTCCCCTTCAGATCTAAGATATCCAGTCCACCAGTGATGGAGAACAAAGATTGACTGAGAACATTTAGCAGAGACCCTCTCTGGGTAATACCCCTCAGACAAACAGCTTCTCCAAAGACCAAGGTCTAGTCCCCTCTCTAGGATCCGGATGTTCCCTATACTGATCAATGCAAAAGTTTTTAAAAGTTAATTCCTTGCCTTAAATGAAACTACTAGTAAGTGCTGTATCATCTCATCTTGATCTGATTGATAGGTGCCTTTCTTGGCACTAAATCATAGATAAATCCCCTCTCTTCCTAATCCTATTCCCATTTCTTCTTCAAATGTGTTAGTCTTAAGAATATTTCTGAAAGAATTTTAATTTAATGATAGGTTTTATTATTGTTTAGGTATGATAAGACCAAAGATAATTGCTACTGAAAACATGATATAGTTTCTAAAAGCAAAGACCATAGTATATGCTAGAGGATAGGGGTCAAATGGAGAAGCATCAGAATCAGTCAGGAGGCAGAGGGAGAGGAAGGAACTGAGAACAAGAGACCTTGCTAGTCTTCATGGTAAGAAACAGATGAGATAGGGTAAGCAGGCTTAGAACAGACTAGTTTGAGTAACATCAGTGGGTGCTTGAATACAGAGGCTGTTTCTACTTATTTGGTACCTAACCTTTGGAAGTAGCTGGGCGTGTAGATTTTGGCTTGGATGGTTTACATTTGAAATGCACACTTGTAGGCTAGTTGTTTACCATCTGTAGGAACTAGCTATTCCTGGTAGGCTCAAGATGTTAAGGCATTAGAAGACAGAAAATGAAAGACATGGTTCATACAGTTTCTAAATCGAAATCACTTCAGAATCTGTTAGTTTAAGAACCAGATATAAAATGACTTTGTTCTTAATACATACGATACATAATGTATTAGGCTCTTAGTTCTTCAAATGTTGCTCTGGTAAATGCTTAGAGACTGGTTCATTAAAAATAAAAATGCCCTATTCTGGAACTCTTGCCAGTTTCCATGGTGTAAACATCCCTGTTATGGCTGATTTCAAGCCATAAATGTGATGTCACTGACAAGAGAATTGGGAAGATATGGATTCTGAGAAGTTGGTATAAATTGGATCCAAAATATTACTGGCTCCTTCTTAGGTGTAACAAAAACATTTGTGTAAAGCATATCCTCCAGCTAAAGTACAATGAAATTCAACATAACTAGAACTGAATCAAGAAGACTGCTTGCTCTACTAATCCTTTTCCCAGATTCTAGGTTTGCAACCTAATATTCTCTAGGTTTTCCCTGGATGTGATATGGAATTGCAATGGTCATAATAATACAGATTTCAGTAGCATGGGTGATGCATTTCTCATGGAGGACATCTAGAATACATCATAATTTCCTTAAGAATTTCTAGAAATTCTAAGTGGTGAATTGACTGTTGGTGGATGACATCAGCAAGATAGCAAAACAGGAAGCCATGGACTCTCATTTCTTTCTGAACACACTTGTTCAATAATTCAAAGACAAATTTCCTTTGTTAAAAACTCCAAAAACTAGTTGAAAAGCTTCTGAATCCCCAAGTTCATGGGAAAGCAAACACACTGTAGCCAGTTGAAGAATACAAGATAGGCTATCACCAAAATCCTTTACCTTGGCACAGTGTCATATGATCAAGAGATAAAAGCCTAGCTTCTCCATGGGGGAAGAGTTGGACCATGGAGACAACAGCTTGACTTTTCTGATGTTTGCCCCTGAGCATATTGGCTTCTTTCCTATCATTCTTGGAACAGAAATAATTAGGGCAGAAATATTTAGAAATTAGTAAGTAATTAGTGACCTGGGGAGAACAAAGAGTGGTTTGAGTTGTCAGTTGTCTTAGACCTTATCCCAGCACAGCACAAAACTGGAAGCTACCAGGTAATCACTAAGGATGGAAAGAATTGTACCATGGACAAATGACTTAAATTTTCTGGGTCTTCCCAAAGCAATGGCTTTTAGCCAGCCTATCTCAGAGTACTAACAGTTCCTGGGATACCCTAACCATCTGTAACCCAGTGAGAACAGAGATGATGATTTCATTTAGCACATTACTAGTCTCCATAGTCCACATCAACTCAGTGCTGAGTCAATAGGAGAAAAAAAACATATCCTAGCTCTTCTTGGAAAGGGAAAGAAATTTCAGTGTTCAGTGATTCAAATTTCCTGGGGACTTCATGGGAAACTGGCTTCATTCTCTCTTGGAGTGCTTGCAAGACCCAGCACAGATGCCTGAGGTCTGCTAAGAAAAACAAAAGCAGGATGAACTAGAATGAGTATTTGGACACTGCCACAGTCTCTGGCCTGGCTATTTGCTGAGGCTCTTCTCTTGGATGAGGCTAGTCCTTGAATTCTGAGGAAGGTGAATATTTATTTGATAAATAAGCAGTAACACAGAAAATCAAGGCCCATGAAGAAACAGGAAAGCATGCTCCAAAGAAGACAAACCCACCCACAGAAAACCTATATATGTATTTATATATATATATATAAATAAATAATTTATCTGACATAAAATTCAATATAATTCTTATTTAGATTATCATTGAGGTCAGTGAGAACAATACAAAAATAAATGAGAAATTTCAATAAAGAGAGAAAATGTAAAAAATATACCTAGCAGAATTTATAAAATCGCATATTACAATAACTGAACAGCAAATTTCTCTAGAGTGATTCAAGAACAGAGTGCATCAAGCAGAAGAAAGGATCAGCAAACCTGAAAAAAGTTCATCAGAAATTATCATCATAAGACAAAGGATTTACAAAGATTGGAAAATAGTTCAGAAAACTGAGAGGCCAGAGGAGAATTGAGGCCTATAGGGCTCCTCTGCACAAAGGAGAAAGGCTGCAATCAGGGGTGATGGCATATTCCAGGTGCTAGGAAAATCTTAAGACAGCTAAGATTAAGTTGTTTGCCTGAGCATGTACTAATGGAAAGCAGATGAATCTTGTGTTACTTTGATTGCTTGTACAAATTGTTTGGGTGAATAAAGACAAGATGAGCCAGACACAGGAGGCTTCTCTGCCTCCTAGAGGCAAAAGCCCCCTGGCAGCCCACATGTTAAACTGACTCCATGTCTCTTTGTCATTTATCTTCATTCTCCCTGATCAGAAAGAACAAAGTAGTGGGTTAAGGTCCTCCACGAGTGTTGCCTGGGTGGAGAAATTTGGAGGAATTGGCTGGCTCCCCATAGGTGGCACCTAGGGCAAAGACCAGAGACAAAAGCTGGCTGAATGGGTTGACTACATAGAAATTTTAAGGGACCTTGGGAATTATGTGGACAAGCCAGTATGCCAGGATACCATCACATGGACAAACCATAATAGATATACCAAAAGGAGGATAGAGACAGGACCAGACACTTATTAAAAGAAACAAGGGCTGAAAATTTCCCAATTCTGGAGAATAAAATGGACACCCAGATACAGAAAGCCCAAAGAGACAAGATAAGCCTTCAAACAATGTACACAAAGATACTTTATAATCAAATTGCCAAATATCAAAGACAAAGAGAAATGTAATAGCATCAAAGGGAAAAGTGACTTTTTACATTCAAGGGAATCTCCACAAAGCTATAAGGAAATTTTAAAGAATTCTGCAGACCAGAAGAGAGTATGACAATATATTCAAAGTGCTAAAAGAAGAAAACAATTTGCCAAATAAAAATAGCATAATTGGAAAAACAGTTCTTCAGAAATGAAGGCAATAAAAAGACTTAAAAAAAAGAAAAAGACTTTCCCAGACAAACATAAACTGGGAATGCATCATTAAACTCACCTTACAAAATATGTTAAAAGGAGTCCTTTGAATTGAATGATGATGTCATAGGAAAGTACACTCTTTGGTAAATGTAAATGTAGAATATAGATTGCTGTAATTATGATGGATAAATCAGTTTAATTCTAAGACAGAAGTTAGGAAAAAGTTTTTAAATAACTACAAAAATATGTTCAAATATATAAATTGTGTTTTCAACAACATAAATCTTATGCAGAGTAAAGAAGTAAAAATATAGGAGATTTGTATGTCATTGAACTGTTATAATCAGTTAAAATATATTACTATAAAATATTACGTGTAAGATCCATGATAACTAAAAAAATACCTGTAGAAAATACACAAAAAGAGAAAGGAATCAAAGCCCATTAATGCAAAAATCAATGAAACATAAAGGAAGAGAAGTGAGGAACAGAATGATGAAAAACTGTGCAAACATGGCAGTAGTAAATTCTTCCGTATTAACTGCTTTGAAAGTAAACAGATTAAAACCTGAATCAACAGACTTAGAGTGGCTGGATGGACTTTAAATAAAAGATCTAATTATATACAACCTACACCTAACTCACTTTAGATCTAAGGAAACAAATAGGCTGTAAATGAAAGGACAAAGAAAGATATCCTAGGCAAATTGTAATGAAGGATAGTAATAGTATCTACACTTATATAAAACAAAATAAAATTTAAGTCAAAAACTGTCACAAGAGACAAAGGTTATTAAATAACAGCAAATGGGTCAATTAAATACAGACATACTGCAATCATATATCTATATATAATTTCTATATAATAAGTATTACATGTACATATAAATATATACTTCTATACAGGATTAAAACATCTAAATCACTTCACACATACTGTTAGAATGACTACTATCCAAAAGATAAAAGAAAATAAGTAGTGGAAATAATGAACAAAGAGGAAGCCTGGTATGCTGTTGTTGGGAGTGTAAATTGGTACAATCTTTACAGAAAACAAAGTTTACACACACTCGTGCACATACATGCACACGCATACACACCCACACTAATATTTCCCAGCAATCCTGTTCTTAAGTGTGTAACTATCTGTACTTTTATGTTCTTTGCAGCACTGTTCCAGTAGCCAAGATAAAGAATCAACCTAGGTGTCTTTCAATGGATGAATCAATAAAGAAGATTATGGTAGGCAAATGAAATATTACTCAGCCATAAAAAGAAGGAACTCCTGCCTTTTGTGACAACATTAAAAACTTGGGAGGTGGGCCACGGATTTAGCTCAGTGGCACTGCATCTGTCTCACAAGCACAAGGTCCTGAGTTCAATCCCTGGTACAAAAAAAAAAAAAACTTGGGAGGAACTGTGTATAGTGAAATAATCCAGGGATACAAAGATACTGTATGATGTCACTTATATGGGGAATCTAAAACAAATGAATTCAAAGAAACAGAGAATGATAGTTACGAAGGACAAGACAAGAAATGAGATGTTCAGAGGTTAAAATAATGTATAAAGGTAATTCACTCTGGAAATCTATGTACAATGTGGTGACTAGTGTTACCATATATTTGTTACCATATAGTTACATCATATACTTGAAATATTCTCAGAATCACCCTTAATTTTTCACACTCAGCGGTACACAAAAGATAATTATGTAAGGTGATGAATATGTTATTTAGCTTGATTGTGGGAATCGTTTCAGTATTATATATATATATTAAATTTTATTTGTCAACACAAATTAAAGCTGATGAAAGTACATCAAAATAATATTGTCTTTATTGAAAATATTTTTGCTTTTTACAAACTCCACCACTATCACACTGATCCAAGGATTGCCATTCATTACCTTGTGAATAGCAATAGCTACCCACTTTGACTCCATTCTGGACTCCCTGCTTTTGTTCCCCTAAGTCTATGTTCAACTCAATGGCTCTCACATCACTCAAAGGTAAGGACTTTTCATGGTTTATGAGGCCTTCTATGATATGATATCTGGCTCTCTCTTTCAGCTTTCTTAAAATATACTTCCTCTACTGTAGCCAGATTGGCTTCTCTTCTGTTCTTCTAACTCACTGGATATTCCTGTTTTAAAGATATTGCATTACAACATCCTCTGTCTAGAAGACATTCACTCCCTTATCCCCATCAAATCTCTGCTGTATCTTCTTGGTCAGACTTTCCTGAACTCCTTAGTTAAATCAATCTCATTTTACTGACATCTTTTATTTGCTTCTTTGATGCATATGTGATATATATGAGATGTGTATGCATATATATAAGATATATACACACATATACATATAAGAGAAGTTAATAATAAAGGTTGCACATATATATTTCACACTTCATATTTTTTATATTCATTTCCTCTTTGTCTTTCTCAAACTAAAACCTAAACTGTAACAATTTATTACTTGAACTTTTGAGGTTAATATCCATGCCTATAATGATCTCAATAAATATTTGTTGAATGAATATTCTTTACTATTATTCTTTATTTTCAGATGATTTCTTGTACAAATTAAACAAGCTTAAGACTTTATTATTTATTTCAGTGGCTTGTACAAATATGCATTTAATAGATATTTGCTGAATGAATGAATCCATGTCTCACTAGTGTCATTGTAATTCTAATGGCTACAGATGGGAAGTAGGAGTATGCACTTTGAGGTTCTATTCCTAGTTTTACTCTGATTGGATTCAACATACATGAATATTCAATAGCTATTTATTTTGGGTCCTAAACATCAAAGACTCATTTAGTAAACATGTTGGTATGGAAAGCACTGGACAAGACACTATAGATTAAAATAAAGGCTACATTGTCTCACAGTCTCCTAAAATATGCCTACATGAAATGTGTTCTTGCCTTCCATGGTGTACTGCTAAACGTGTGTTTGCATATACAGATGCTAGATTCTTCCAGCAGATCAGTTAATTGTAAATACAAAGCAGCCACTGAGGACATATTTACTTCTCTTTGTAAAGGCTGGTATAGCTGTGTGGGCCACAAATGAATGCATAATGCTAGATTTGCAGGAATACTTACAGAAACCAGAAATGATTACTTCTTAGCTAAAATAGATTAGGGAGCTGTAGCTGTCAGTACTAAAGGCCTCTGCTTTCTGAAACAGGAAATACTGTTCATATTCCATGAAAATATGCTGTTGGTCACAGAAATGTACTTATGTGCCTCAAATCTAGTACATTTGAAATGTCAGTACTCATTCTCCTATCTTTAATCAGAAGAATGCTGGAAGTCAAGAAGGCAATTGCTATTCTTTCAGGTTAGAGTCTTCCCTGGTTGCAGTGCTGGACACCCTGGACTCTACCCTAGAAACTCAAAGTCTCTAAACAACTTGACCCTGGAAGTAGGACTTTTACATAGACTTAGCAATGCAGATTCTGACAGAACAAATATGTCTATATTTTTGGAATCCAATTAAAATAGTTCCAAAATGTAAATATTTGTAAATATAAGCATCTGCTCTACCTTTATTTCTTTGCAGATGGGATAAGGCCCAGAAAAGTGAAATGATTTGTCCAAAGTTGCAGTGCAAACTATTAACAGAGTAGGATTAAAATCCAGAATTCCCGATTTTTCATAATATTCTCTTTTCATTGAATTGCTCTCAGACATAGGCCCAGCTGTTAGTCATACTCACTGTGATATATTTATGTTTGGAAAAAATTCATCGAAGGAGTGAATTAAGATGCAGATCTTCGGGGTCCATGCCTAAGACTACAGTATAGAAAGTCAGGAAAGAACCTAGGAACTGTGCTTTAGAATATACACAAGAAGAATATGATGGAGATGATATTAGGCCACAATTGCAGATATTCTGGCACATGCCTTTCTCACTAGAGAGGAAGGAAAATATACATATTACCATCACCACAGTGGAGCCAAAAGACCTATGCGTACACTCTCGATTTTGCCAACCATGTTTCAGAAAGTTCATTATTCAGCCTGAGGCATAACCATGTTTCAGAAAGTTCATTATTCAGCCTGAGGCATACTCATTATCTTACCTGTAAAATGGAAATTCACTGGACTATTGTGAGAATTATGCATAAAAGCTGTGTGTGTGTGTGTGTGTGTGTTCGTGTAGCACACTAGTTAATAAATGTTAGCTCTTATTATTGATAAAGTACTTGTTACATAATTTATAGTTTTAAATATTCCATAAGTAGTAACTATTGGCTTTTTGAAAAGCCAAAATAAGTTATTTGTTCTGTATGTGCATTTAATTTTCTACATATATAAATAAAAATATTTTTCCAATGGCTTAACCCAGTTTCTCTATTGCTTCACCTCCAGCCCCACCAAACCTCTAGGAAAAAGTATTTATTTGAAAGACTAGGTACGATATCAATAAAATTGTTCACCTAATCTTGAAAATACTTCTTTTTCCTTCCAATAAGGCTTAAAGTGACCTATTGCAGTTAACAAAACTGTTGACAACTCATATTTCTAATTGAAAGGAAATATGTTGAAGTAATTTTGTGTATTTATTCCCATGTGGGCTCGAGGTCTTTTGGTCCAGATAGCTTGTCAAGTTCAGCTAAAATATACTTGACTCAGGTTACAATATATAAGCTTAGATGATACAAAAAAAAACCCCCACAGGTATCAGAAATAAAATGAATAAGGACCTCAAATCATCCAAAATGGTGACTCAAGTGCCCCTTTATCATCAATTGTCTAAAATAACTTGATTGCAAAGATTTTGAAAATAAATGGTGGAAATAAACTTGGGTGTGAAGTGACAGCTATGCCAAGAAAAGTGGAGATGGATGTAACAGAATTCTGAATGATTTTAAGGCCATTTGAACACCAGATAGCACAGATCACACACCCTGATTCTGTTTAAGTTGTTGTCATTTAAAAGCATTGAGAATGACAATCAGTTAGGTTGGCCACAGTGATGTATTTGATTATTGAAAAAGGACCTGAGTATCACATTCTAGTTGGTGGTGGTACCAGCAGCAATGCCAGTGTTGGAAGTGATATCAATATCAAAAGTTTGTGTCTACTAAAATCTAGATGAGGACAGTCCACAGGATCAAAATGACATCTGAGTGTTCAGGAAGACCAGGATTTGATTCTAGTGTGGCACTTGCTAGTTGTGCAAACTTAAGCAAGTTGTGCAGTCTTTAAATTTCAGGGGATTTTTAATCTGTCTAATGAGAATAAAACATGAACTTTAAAGGGTTACTGTAAGAATTAAGTGCTATAATTAAGTTAGTCTACATAAATACACATATAAATAATACAAACATCAATTATATAAACATCTCAATCATACAAATGACTGACAAATGCTTTCCCCTATGCTGGCATCATCATCGTCATCATCATCATCGCCATCATCAGCATCATCATCATTATCACAGTAGTAGTTCCAGTAATAATAACAAATGTTTTGGGAAAAGTATGATATTTAAAGAAAAATGAAGCCTAATTCTATTTTATCATGTTGTCTAAAACTAACTTATAGTTTATTTAAATAATACCAATATTCTAAATGAAAACAAATAACTTATAAAAATTTCTAAAAGAAGGAAGAGATTTATAATAGTCCAGATTAAACAGAAAAAATCTTACAGAATTAATATAACAGAGCCTTATAGTAGGCGAATGTATCTCACTTACATATTTATTATTATATACAGAATTTAGAGCAATAGGGTCCTCATCTGAACTCTGATTAAAATCAAATACCAAATCCTAAACTTGCTGCAAAAATTTTCAAAATGTCAAGATCTTGAGCAGAGTTCCTAGGTTAATATATTGCTATCAACTTCTTCAAAGGGCAAAATATAAAGAAGTCAGATACCCAAAGGCACTGGGACTTAATGAGTCTATGGCCTGTGTGCTTCACCTTTCCCTTAGGTACCCTGATGTCCTATTTTTGGGTTTTGTCCTTTTTTGAACCTTTATAAATCCTACTCCAGAGAAAATACTTTGGTAGGATTTAACATCTTTAGTTTTAGGCTATCAAACATTAGTAAGTAAATAATAGCTGAAGGGATAAGAATCTTTTTGGACTTATTTACTATATCCATATAAAGGACGCATACACCCATAGAGGGAAATTTTTAAATGTACAAAAAGTCACAAAAAATCAAAAAGGTGTCCTCTCTACTTACACTCAGATTTACATAATTAAGAATTTTGTGGATATGCTATTAAAACCACAGTGTGATATTCCCTTACAATTGTGAGGACAGCTAGGACAGCAGAGATAAAAAGTGTTGGTGTGAGTGGAGGGGAGAGGAAACCTTTGCATATTGATGGTGAGAACCTTAATTACTGCAGCTATTATGGAAAACATTATAGAGGTTCCTTTGAGAAATGAAAAAGAACTAATATATGATCCAAAAATCCCATTTCTGGGTATATATTGACAAGAAATGAAATAAGCATGTCATAGAGACACCTTTACTTCCATGTTAATTGCAGCATGATTCACATTAACTAAGATATGTATTCCAACTGTGTATCAGTTGAGGGACAAATGGATGAAGAAAGTGTGCTATAGCTACACAATGGAATACTACTGGACCCTATCAAGGAAGGAATCATATTATTTCCCACAATAATGAAATGAGTACATTATATTAAAGTAAATAAGACAAACACAGAAAGACAAATACTGCATAATCTAACTTACATGTGGAATCTAAAAAGTTGAACTCACAGAAGCAGAGGATAGAATGGTGGTTACCAAGGCCAAGGAAAGGGTAGATGGAGAGATGTTAGTCATGGTATAAAAAATTTCATTTAGATAAGAGCAGAAAGTTCGGGAAATCTATTGCAAAACACAGTAACAATACTTAATAAAATGTGCTGTATACTTGGAAATTAAGAGTAGATTTTCGATATTCTCACTACAAAAAATAAGATTGTAAGATAATGGATGTATTAATTAGCTTCATCCAGCTGTACACATTGTATAAAGGTATCAACACATTATGTAGACCAGAAAACATATATATTTTTAGCTGGCAAAAAAGGAAGGAAGGAAGAAAAGAAAGAAAAAAGAAAGAAAGAAAAAGAAAAAGTTAGTGCATACAATTTCAAGCTTTTCCTATAGTCATTTTCACATACACACAAAAGTAGTACTCCGTATACTTATTTGTAGGGATTTTATATATTGACCTGCTAATTCATTATGTTTACTATATTGTAATTTTAATTGTGTATATTATTACATCATATAGGTGGAATTTACCATCTTTAAGCTATATTCTATGGCTAGAAAGGTAATTGTTTATGTTTTGGCTTTTAATAGCCAAATAAAGATTAATATTCTTATAAATTAAGCCTTTCAGAATTTTATGAGGAATTTCATAGACTTCAAGCTTTAGAGGCAAAATTGCTCATGCGAGTTTTATGTAAAATTTTAACACAGAGTAACATATTATCAAACTATTAACTCCAAGAGTAATTAAAGGAAGTAAGCACTTCCTCACACTCTCACTGGGTATCATTATTAAGAACGCATGTATTTCACCTTATGGGCTGACCAACCCCTACCATTGATGGAATATCACTTCCTGTTGTGTTGACAGTGTTTTCTGGGCCGCTGTTTTGTTCCAGCTCATATTGCCCATCTCAGTACTAGGGTTAGCAGCTGCAGGTATTTGAAAGTTTGATAAGAATGTTTCTCCTGGTACAGTGAAGTAAGCAGACTTATATTTTCTTTCAGTGCTAGCAAAGTCATAAATCAACACTGTTCTAGGGTCAATGGAATGGCACACTCCCGGTGGGTTTCCTCTAAGAAGTAAACAGCACATGTGTGTGTGATTCTATTTTAACAGGGAGATTAAGTATTTGGCAATAATGTTGTGATGCTGCTAGAAATGGAATGATTCAAAGATAGAGCCTGTACCAAATGTCAGCTAGTACACAAAAAATCCAATCACTTTTATAATCAGATAAGGCCTCTTTCTCTCTGTGGGCAGTGAGTTGTTTATAAAGATACTTGTTTTTTTAAGTTATGAAAAGAAAAATCAATTCTTTATTTTTATCTAAAATACTCATGAAAAGATTTTTTGATGGAAAAACAAACAACAATTTCTTGGTTTTTTTGTTTTTGATAAAAACCTATATGATTAACAATTGCCTCAGGTGATACCGTAACATGAAGATGTGCAGCTTGCTCCAAAGGTTTCAGTCTTTTAAGAAATAATCTGACAGGAGTAATTTGATACAAACTCTAGTGCTTCCTTTATAAAATAATAATAAAATCAGAGAAAAATTGCATAAATGCTACAGTGAATTAGGTCTCACTTGTAGGCACCTTTCTTTCCCTACTTTTTACCCTCCTTCTTAGCAATGTCAACTGCACACAAAATTCCAATTGACATCTATTTGATAACAAGCCTGAAATCTACATCTTTAACCCATAACTCAACTTGAGCTCCTTATATATCCAACTGCCTACTTGATTTTGCAATGGAAAATTTCCCAAGCTCACAAGACAGAAGCAGTATAAAATCTGTGAGCTACTCCCTCAAAATGGGTCTTCTCATTTCCCCAAGTGAAGTAGAAAGAAATGGGTATGGCCATCTCTGATCTCCACCATCAGCAAGTATTAATCTCTCCTCCTACTAAATGTGTCTCAAATGGATCCACTTCTCTGTCTTGTCTCTCTTTTGTGGATTTAGCTAGTGTTCTCTCTTGCCTATATGAGCCTCCTAGCTTGTCTCCCTGAAATCAACCCCTTCTCCCATTTCCAAATCTTTCAAGTTGTTTATCCAAGGGCAGAAATAGTTTTATTTTCAAACTCAAATATGACCATACTATCACTTAAAATCTTTTAAGAAAATCTCATTGACATGTGACAGTTAAAAATGTCTTTAAAGAGGCCTACAGTGTCATGTGTTTTCTGCCTATTTGAGAAGCTGTATTTTGCATTAGCTTTCCTATTCCTCTCTATATCACACAGCCTCTCCTTGCATCATGCCTTCTGTGGTCAGAGACCTTTACACAAGCTGTTATGACACCACTGTGACCACAACCATCATCATACCTGTACTAGTTTTCTTCAAGCTACTTCTCTTCATTCTTCATCTCCCAAGCATCAATTCCTTACAGAAACTTCCTCTGACCTACCAGACTAGGAAAGAGTTCTCTGGCCTCTGCTATTATAGACTTTCATTTCTTTTTTTCATACTACTTAGCTCAATTTTATAATTATACACATATTATTTGGAATTATTTCATTACTGTCTGGCTCATTAATTCCATGAGAACGACGATTGTTATTTGTTTGCCAGGGCTGCCATAACCAGATACCTATTCATAAAATGAGTGGCTTGAACATCATCCATTATTATCTCACAGTTCTCATAGAAGTCTGAAATCAAAGTGCTAGTTAGGTTGGTTTCTTCTAATGTTTTCAGGAAAGAATCACTTCTCTCTTTGGCTTGTAAATGGCCATCTTCTTTCTACGTCTCTTTTTTCTTCATTAAGTTTATTGGTACATTTTAAGTATACAATACACTTAGATTTATCTTTGGGTGCTTGTACCTGTACATGATGTATCTTGGTTCTTATTTTTCTCCCATTACCTGTGCGCTCTTCACCCCTAAACCCTTCCCTATTTACATACTTCGTTTCCATTTTTTTTTCTTTTCTCATAATTTTTTCTTTCCATTCTTTCCTTTCCCCTTCCTCTCCCACCATCCCTACCCCTTTGGACCTTTTCCTACTTCAAAGTATCAATTATTAGGTATTAATCCTTTTAGTCCTTATTTACACTCTCAGTTTCTCTCACTAGAGAAACTATTCAGTATTTACACATGTGTGTCCTATTTATTTCACTTAAGAGTATGGCATCAATATGCATCCATTTAGCTATAAATAACTCTAGTTTCTCATTGTTTATGGCTGAGTAGTACTCCATTTTATAAAAAAACCCACATCTTCTTTATCCAGTTTCCAGTTGATGGGCACTTGGGCTGTTTCCAAGTTTTAGCTATTACAAACTGTGCCGCAATAAACATGGGTACACATATATCTCTGTGGTATGATTCTTTTAATTCTTTTGGAAAAATACCCAGCAGGGAAATAGCTGGGTCAAATGGGACCTCCAGTCTTAGTTCTTTGAGGTATATCCACACTGATTTCCATAGTGGTTACACCAGTCTACACTCCCACCAAAAATGGAGAAGGATTCCTTTCTCTCCACACACCCATCAGCATTTGTTATTGCTTGATTTCTTGATAGCAGCCATTCTTTCTGGGGTGAGGTGGAATCTCAGGGTTGTTTTCATCTGCATCTCTAGAATGACCAGTGATGAACATTTTTTCATATGTTTATTTGCTGCTTTTACTTCTTTGTCTGAGAAATGTCTGTTCATTTCA
>NW_004624774.1:4304242-4320052 GCF_000247695.1 Heterocephalus glaber
GGGGCACAATTTCTCCTGTTATCTGAGAAATTATTTCTGATTTCATTTTTTCCAGATCCCCTTTTGTTGCCTGTTCAGTGAGTCCAGGTGGTTCAGTATCAGAGTGTTCCATCTCATTTCCCTTTGTGTTTGCTGTAGGTGATCTCTAAGTCTGGTTTTGAGACTTATTCATGTGTTTTCTCATTTTGCCTGGGGGGCTGCTGTTGGCACCTGCAAAGATTACCTCCTCTGAGCTGGAAGAGGTGGGACAGGGGCCAGGAGCAGCGGTAGGGATGATGGCCGAAAAGCCCTTCCTGTGGGCTGAGAGCAGTGGGAAGGACGGTGGCTGGGAAGCTCCTTCCTCTGGTTCACGAGCAGTGGGATGGTGGCTCAGAAGCACCTACTTCTAGTCTGGGAATGAGCGGTGGGAGGATAATGGCCTGGAAGCCTGTTCCCCTGGGCCAGGAGCAGTGGGACAGAAAGTGGCACAAAAGCCCTTTCCTCTGTGCTGGGAGCAGCGGGAGGGATGGTGACTGGGAAGCCCCTTCCTCTGGACCAGTAGCAGTGGGATGGTGGCTCAGAAGCCCCTCCCTCTGGGCTGGGAGCAGCGGGAGGGATGGTGACTGGGAAGCCCCTTCCTCTGGACCAGTAGCAGTGGGATGGTGGCAGAGAAGCCCCTTCCTCTGGGCCGGGAGTAGCTGGACTCAGTACCATGGTCTGGTGGTCTGGTGTCCTCTGCATCTTTGTAGTGTGGAACCAGGTGGCTGTGCAGAGGAGTGGGGGAGGGGTCCAGTGGATTGTTGCTGGGGCACGGGCTGATTCAGCATGTTCTGTGGGACTGGGGGCCTTGGTAGCATGTGCACAGACCTGCCTGTCTGCAACAGGCTTCCATTTCTTTCTTATGCTGGGCATTTTTGGCTTCCAGCATAAGAGCTCATCTATTTTTTTTTTATCAGTTTCTGTTCTAGAGCCTCTAATCGTGTCTTTCACTCTGCTCACCATCTCTGTAGTTACCTGGGATATTATTTCTGCTTTGAATTTTCCTAGAGCCTCATTCATCTGCTTTGTTACTTCCTGTGCTATCAGTTCAGGGTGTCCAGGTCATTGATTATCAGACTTGTGCATCTCATTTCCTCCAGAAATTGCCTTTTGTGGGGTGGAAGTCTGGGTTTGTGACTTGCTTAAATGCTTTCTCATTTTTTTTTTTTTGGTACTGCCCCTGGTTTAGTTCCTGGGTTGATATTATGAAGTTGTTTATTGTAAATATCTTTGTTGGTCTATTTAAAACCCTTATGGAATGATTGCTTCTCAGAAGTGTCTACCAAATATAGCTGGTCTTTAGGTTTTGAATCTCTAATGATTCTGAGGCTATCTCATTTTCATTATACCAGGAAGGAAAACTGTTTAGATCAATCATGACGTCTTAGCCCAACTCATACAATCAGCAACACCATAGCATCAAATATCTCTTAAAGAATGACAATTTGTGGTAGTTATTAATCTATCACCTTTAAAAAATAAAGGGACTCCTTCAAGGTGTGTCTCTGCTGTCACAATAGACAACGTGGGCAGCAGTGTGCAGTTATAAGTCAATGAGTCTCAATAAGCTAGTCCCAGACCCATGAGATTCAGGCAGATTTCTGGTTGCAAGTCCAAAGTTGAGCTCCCTGTCCACCTGCAGGGTTGCACTCTGCAAGTTTGTACTGCAGGTTTCAGCTGCTTTTCCCCTGAAGAAAGTCCAGTTTTGATGGTAACTGATAATCCTTCCAATTTACCAATTACGGTGATCTGGTGTGCCTTTATTGCAGAGACTCCCTTCACTTTTCCAGTGGGCTTGTTTTCATCAGGGAGCCTGAGACAGGCACTCTCTCTGTTGTTCACTTCTGGAGCTCAGGACAATGGCTTTTGTTCCCCTGTGCCTCTGCACTGTGTAACCAAGTAACTGCACAGCCAAAAGGCCAGAGACCGGGGTTGGGTATTGTGGGCCTGCCCAGCGGGTCACTCCTCACCCTGCCCTGGTGGCTGGTGGAAAGCCTGTCCTGGTGGCTGGTCTTTCTATGTTTCTTCATATGGTCTTCTCTTTATTCCTACTTGTCTTAGTCAGATTTTACCTTTTTACAAGGACACCAGTCATATGGGAATAAGGTCCAGATATAATGATCTCCTTTTAACTGTTTACATGTACAGTAACTCAGTTTCCAAATCAGGTCATTTAATAATGTGCAAGAAATTAGGACTTTAAAAAACAAATGTTGGGAGACACATCTTGTCCCATATTAGGAACAATGTTGTTCTTCCCACCAGTGTATCTGAAGTTGCTAAAAAGTGCCAGAGTGATGGACATATAAAAACTAATGATGTTTCTTAGCATTCATACAGCCGACATTCCCAGGTGTGGGTACAGGCACACGTGGCAGCATTATTCCTATAGTGTTTCTTCTCTCCTATTTTAACCATAAGTTTTTAATTGAAAAAGGAGAAAGACATTAATTTTTAATAAATATAACTCTACTGACATTACCTAAATTCAGTGACATTGCTATAAGAAGCTATGTCTTTGTAGGAATTAAATAAATTTTTATGGAAGACAAACATGGAAGATGATAGTAGAGATAGGAAAGAATTCTGTTCCCTATGATTTTAGATTTGGAAAAACAATTTGGAAAATAGTCAAAGAATAGTCCTGTTGCTTTCTATGACCACGCTACAAAATACAACATGTATTTTCCAAAGACGGGCATAAACCCACACAACAATTCTCTGCAATGTGGGTTTGCCATTCACCCATCAAGAGACAGAGTCTGCTGCTTCATACCCTTGAATCTGGGCAGGCAATATGACTGATCAACAGAATATAGCCAAAGTGACTCTGTGCTTGTTCTGGGTGTAGATTTCAACTGGCCCACAATCTTTCTTTCTTTTCTCTCTTGGAAATCAAACACCATGATGAAAGTGTGATGATCCTAAGATCCAGATGCTATCAGAAGGCGAAGTCAGATGGAGAGGCCTGTGAAAGATGTGAAAGCATGTGGGCAGAAGGAAAGAAGACAAGGGACTGTGGGCAACAGATCTGTAAAATAAGAAGACACCTTAAATTTCATCCAGATGCCTCCAGTCCCAGCTGATATCTGACCACAAATGCATAAAAGTTCCCTACTAAGAATAGTCCAGCTGAGCTCAGGACAAAGGGAAATAATAATGGGTTATTATTTTAAGAGATACTTGGTGGTATGGTTTAAATCTAGACATCCCCTCAAAGGCTCATATGTTCGTAGGTGGGGCTCTTGAGAATTGAATGGACCGTGGGTGCCTGACACTAATCAGTAGATTAGTTGACTGATCAGTTCATGCCTAAATGTGCTGTTGAGAGTGAATCCCGGCTGGAGGAGGTGGGTCCCTGTAGGTGCAACCTGGAAGAGTGTATCTCTCTCTCTTTTCTCCCTTGATCATTCTCTGTTTATTGTCCACCGTGCCATGAAGTGTTTCTCTTCTGCCATGGCCCTCTGCCATCATGCCCTGCTTTGGAGCCCACCAACTATGGACTGAAACCTTTGCAAACTATGAACCATGATAAACTTCTCCTTCTTTAACTTGGTGGTGTTGGGTATTTTGTCCCAGTGAGGAGGGAAATAACTAAGACACTCAGTTTAGGGATTTTTGGTATGCAGTAATGAGTAATTAGAATCATCTAGTAAATAAATGCCTGGCATATAGTAGGCACTAAATGTATTCTTGTTGAATGGATAAACTCATCTATAGACTACAAAGGAAGTGGACATAAAGGATACAGAGAAATGGATCTTATGAGCAAGATGGGAAAAGCCTGTTCTATAATTTTCCTCTAAAAATGGTCTTGTTTGAAAAGCCTCCCCCTCTGCAAATCTTTCAAGGCTAACAGAGGGGAATTTACATGGTCTCTTCTCACTGCTGGGTCAGACAACCAGTCAGACCTCACGCACTACAGAGGTTTTAGGGAGGATGTTTCTGGTGCTAAAAACTAACAATATAAAATAAACCTCTGGCTGGCAGCTACAAACTGAGAATTTTAATCCTAGAAAGTGTTAAGATTTGAAAAGAAGTCAATTAGTCACTTCATCAAAGTGTTACTTTTCTCATTTCCCCATGCTCAACCAGGGTAGTCAACACTTTTATATAAATAATCTGAGCAGAAAAAAATCTTTAATTAAAGACTGACCATGAATGAACTCACCTTCCTCTGGATGCTTTCATTTCACTTGTTTAAAGACTAACATGATAAAGAGAAATAGTTACTTGTTTATTGATCAGCATTGTCTAGAATTAAAAGAGCTTCTATCATCAAAGCCTTCAGAAATAAGCAAGTCCCTAATTTGGAAAAAAAGAATGAAAAAAATATATTTTCCAAATTGTGCGGTTGAGACTCTCTGCTATATCTCATACTACACACACCACTGTTTGGTTCTTTCTGAAACTAGCCCTGACAGATTCTGAGGTGCAAGCTCAATAGAACTGAATCATGAGAACCTTCTTACTTTAGGTGAGGAATAATGCTCCATGCAGTAGAAGGATCTCTCATTATACTTCAAGCATGAATATTAGTTGATACTTTCATTTATATTAACAAGTAATAGGCAGACATAAATGAAACAATAGAGGCATATTTTTGAACTTTACATATGTGTAAATGACTTGAGCAACTTCTTTGTTGGATAATAATTTTCAAACACTAAAACAATCACCTCCTCAATTGTTTGTGCTATTTAAGACATAAGAGCTGTGGACCAGAAACCCTTTTAAACTTAATTTGCACTATTTTCTTAAACTTAGGCAATTAATAAAGCAACAGGCCAAAATCATAGAATTCATGCCCTTCACACTGGGCCATAACTGAAGTTCTTAAACATACTATAATTCAAGGTGGGTTCTGTCCTTTGAATACAGGACTGATTACTTTTGTACTCCCATGCTATTTTTTGGTAACACAATTAATCTGGTGATTATTCAAAATGTAAACTACAAATATAACAGTTCAAATGCTGATTTTGTGTCTTAGCATTACAGTACAAGTCCACAACATTATACTACCCCTACTGATATTTAAGAGCTACATAATTTACATTACATAATTGTTCTCTGAGTAGTTGGATTTCAAAGAAGGATGCTTGTATTTATGGAATTATCTCTTGAGAAGTGTAGAATATCTTGTAATTTCCTACACATACAATTTGCTTTTTAAAAACTGTTGGAGTGAGCATAAAACTAGGAAAGTTCAACAATAATCTGTCTTTATAATCAAAGCCTCATTGTCAGACTATTTTATTACTGCTATTTATATTTCAGAAATCATCAATGTACAAATGCCTTAGGTAGGAAAATACTTGGAATTGTCCCGTGGTTTTCCAGTGAAAAACCTTGTAATGTTTTTGGACCTATGAGTGACTAAGGCCTGATAGACGGTGTTATGACATATCATATGTGGGTGACTATAAAAAGCAAATTTAAGGTGTTTAAAGGAAATGATGAATGTTACACAGAAATAGACATGGGACCTTCATAAATAGATACTCTTTCCAGGTAAATTTTCCAGGTTCATATGCTTTTAACTAAGTCACTTAATTTCTTAAGCCAGCTTCTATTTTTACTACATCACACTGTTGGGATATAGTTAACTAAATAATCAAAAGAGAGTTACAAAGCTAGGGAAAATCTGACTTTGGATCTAAATGCCAGTTGATGTAGACTCTATCTTTACATCCCATACTAACCTAATAACTACAAATATTAAATATTTCAGAGAGGAAAATCAAAAAGCAACCAAGCACAGGAACTAAATTTTCATGTCATTCTCTAATGATAACATTCAGGAGAGCAGAAAGAAAAGATAAGGTGGTTTTCAGAGAAGGAACATTTAGGGGATTCTTCTGGGATTGTTCAGTGTTCAGTCCTAGAGATGGAGTTACCCTATGAGAAGATATTGTATTTATTGCAAGCAATATATTAGCAAAAGAACAATACTCTTAGATTACAATTATCATTATAACACATTTGTGGCCATTTTTAACTTTGTGTCTACATTTGTGAACTCTGTGTCTCATGTTGCCATGCTTGCAGGAGGATTCTCTTCCTCCATCCAAGATATGGTGGTCCTGAGCTCAAAGCAGTATAAACAGTGAGAAGATCTTCTATAGTAATATTAGGTATTAAAATATATCAATATGGAATGGTTTGTTCTAAAGTTGCTGGGTGCTCTTCATCCAGATTTCCTTACATTCCAGAGCTGAGGAAAGTAGCCTGGGCTGGATCACACATTCTGATTAACCTCATGCCTTCTTAGTTTCCTTTTAACCTGGTATCTTCCACAGAAATGTTCCAGTATGGAAATGGCAGTTAAGGAGAAATCCTATATTAACCAAGCTGCTGAAAATAAAACTTATTTAGAGATTTTCAGCCAGTTACAGAAATGATGTGGACTCCCGGAACACTTCCCACATAATGCAGAGCTTTCTCCCAGAGAGTGAAAATCACAGGTGTCTGGCCTGAGAATAAAACAGCAGAGTTCAGTGCAGCATCCCCAAGCCTCTGGGAAGAGCAAGGTGCCTTGTGTACACATAAAACTCTGCAGCAGCAGCACTTTTCTCAAGAAAACAGACCTGAAGCCTGCAGATCTAAAAAAAATAGTTATTCTTGTATCCTACCCTATTAAACACTATATTCATTCTCTTGTTAGGCAGCTTAAATGAATTTATCCAAATAAAGAGCAAGAAATTTATGGGTTTGAATTCTTCAGAACTATTCTTGATTTTGTGCTTGTTAAATTCACTACACTATGGACTTTGTTTATAAGGACAGTTGAGGCGAGGCATATATGTGCCATCTAAAACAATGAGATTTGGATTTCAGGTGTGCCTTATTTGTAAAATATGGATAATAATGTTTTTCCTAAAATAATATGCTTAGGATTCAATGTGATAATTTGTAGAGCACTTAGTGGCTACTCATAGTTCAATGGATTATTGTCATTATTGATTTTCATTTACATTATTATTATAGGACTTTTGCTTTTCTAGTGTAACAAATCATTTCTGTGGTATCAACACTACAAAATTATCTATGGGATATAAAATATTATGGTAGAAAATAAGTTTATTCATAAGTAATCAGAAAACTATATTTTACCTAAAACAGAAAAAGTCTATATTATTTTCTAAGTATAAAGTTAATATGTGCTCATGGTAAAACTTAAAATATTAAACATTAATATATATTATCTCATTATTTATAACACATATCATATTATATTATATATAAAGTAATATATTGTATATAATATATAATATTATATAATATATATTCTCTCATACTATATCTCTCATTATTGCATACCTCCCAGATCTGAGTATATTCTTTCAGATTTATTTAAATAAATATTCACACATATATGTATAGGCATGAAAACATATATATATTTTTCATTTTCAGATGATTCAATATGTCTCAATAATATGATTGTTTTAGTTACTTTCCTTGTTGCTGAGACAAAATACCCAACACCCAAAGTTACAGGAGGAAAAGTTCATTTCAGCTCACAGTTTGTAGTGGTTTCAGTTCATACTTAGCTGGATCTAGGACAGGGTGGCATGGCAGAGGGGATTTACAGAGGAAAAACAGTCCATGGCAAAGCAGGGCAGTCAGAAGCCTGCAAGGCAGCAAAGTAGCAGCAGCAGAAGTAGCAGCAGAAACCCTCTTTCTGTCACTTATACAGTCTTCCATCTAGAACACCTGCCCAAATGGTAGGGTACCCTTAATCTCAGCATGATACACCCTAGATTCAGCCACCTCTGAAAAGCCCCACCTATGACCTCATGAGGCTTTGTAAGGACATCTAGATAGAAGCCATAACATTGATCTAGAGATGTTTAGAAGTGATAGACAAAAGCCATTATTCTCAAATTCTACATAGTTTTCCATGACTTGGATGAACTATGGTTTTATGCCCTACAGTCTGGATGTTAAGCTAATAAGCTTATAGCAATCTCAAATTATGGCAAAATAAATAAAAGGTACATGCTAGAGAATAGTTGTCAATTTTTCTAATATTTTAACAAATTAATAAAGGACCTATAGCTCAGTTGATAGTATAATTTTTACATTAATAATGAACAAAATTAGCATGTTAAAAATCTTGAAGTGACTTAAATGCTAGTACATACTCTAAAGGCCATAGTGTTCTTTGCCCAGATCACAGCAAAAGTTTAAGCACATATTTACAGAATATATCTTAAAAGAGTGAAATGTGTCGAAGTAAGAATGAAGACATTTCAGTGGCATTTAACATCAGATGAAGTAGACAGGCCAGTGCATGGAGGCACCAAAAGCATAAATTTTTGAAGTTTAAGGAAAAAGTGTCTTTCATCTGTCTTCACAATAATCGTAAAAACATAGTATGAAAGGGTCAAAAGTAAAAATGCTTTCCATTTTGATAAATCACTTGTTTTTCCTTACTCCTGCAAATCAAGAAATACATTTCAGAATGCATGAGAAATAATGCAAAATAGAGATGTTAGCAGAAACATAGACATCATGCCAGCTGTTTGCTTGTTTGTTTTAAATTTATTTCAGAACTTCAAACCAGGAGGGTGGATTATGATCACAAAGAAGAGGTCCTGAGTAGCTTATTTACCACCGGAGTGGGGAGGGTGCAAAAGAGAATGTTGTTCCCACAAGGCACCCATGGAGATCCACAGTGGCAAAGGGTGTCCCCTTCCTTGCTTACATTTTAAATTGCTCCCCTACACTTTCAGATGATGGGAGTTTTGTCAATATACTCTATCAGAAAAATCAACAATGTTTGACACAGTCAGTCTTGCTCTGATGTTGAGTAATATGGATGAATTATTGACTTTTAGTTTCTCTAGAGTGGTTCTAAGGCTATCCATTAATTTTTTTTTCTAAAAGAAGTTTTTATCAGTTACTTAGATGAAACCAAAGATACATTCTTATTTTTTCAAGTTACTCAAAACTAGAAAGGACAAATGGGTTCAGAATTAGAATTCAGGACAAGAAAAAAAAAGAAAGAAGGAAAAAATGAAAACAAAGCTTTTGTAAATAAGGAAGGGAAGAAGGGTCAAAGGGGCGATTGGGAAAAAAGATAAAGGAGATAACATGTACAGGCACAAGTTCCCTATGATGATGTTATTATTATGCATATCTAAAGTATATCAATGAATATTTTGCTAAAAACATCTCTATCAGGGCCAGGGATTTAGCTCAGTGGTTCTGGCTCCTGCCTCGCAAGTGCAAGTTCCCTAGTTCAATCCCCGGTACCAAAAAAAAAAGTCTCTATCGGAAAAAAAAATTTTTAAGAATAAAAAAAGGAATTATAACTTTTTTGGAATTATGTGGGCCATCAATAAAAAGTGAAAAAATCATAAACTTGAATCTTACAGAGTTTTCAATCGTGGCAAACCTTGCCTTGTTTCCATCATGGGGGCTCAGCCGATGAAAGAAATAGGTCCTTTCTAGAGAACTGATAACATGTGGAATAAATAGACTGCAGTTTTAAATTCATCAAAATAAACTGTTCAATCATAAGCAAGTCAAATAGTACTTTATCATGAAAACATGATTAAATATCACTGATACTGTAGATTTAAAGACACTGTTTTTCACTATTATTTCTTTTCCCCATGTATATCATCAAGTTTTATCTAGTAACTTTCTTATGACAAGTGCTAAATTAGCCACTAGGAATTTTGACAAGATAATGTAATTAATATATAATATAATATAATTACATAAATGTAGCATTATATAAACAGTAAGGGCTTTAAAATAAAAACGATTCAAACTCAATTTTTTCTTTCCATTTCCCTAATGAGGCCTTTAGGCAAGTTATTGAAACATTTTGAGACCCTTTTGCTTAACTTGTAAAATAAAATAGTAATTTCTATTGCATAGTGTTGCCCTTAAAATTAAATACAGTAATGTATGATATCAGTAAAAGCAAATATTTAATGAAGGGTTGCTATTTACAAAAGAGATTTAGATAGAAATATCTAAAATAAAAGAAAAAGAGCAATAAGCAACACAAAGTTTTGTTGATGTTCTTTTGGAGATACAAGACACTATTTTTAATTAATCTTTGTTCTTATCTTTTATTTATAGCTTTGCATCATGGAAACTTTCAAATGTATACATGTACAATAAACCTCCATATAACCATTACAAACCTTCAAAAATTATCAGTACGTTTTTCTCCTGTCTTTTGCTTTTCTCATTTTCTTATGTTATTTTGTTCTCTAAATTCTATTGCACTTTAATTCCTTGAGAAAAAAACTAAAGGAGGCAGAATAGCACTGGTTTCACACACACACACACACACACACACACACACACTGTAATTAGACTGTTTGTTTTAAATCCCACATATATAAATTAACAGCTGGGTTACTGGACACATCTAATACAATCTCTCTCTTGTCTTAAACTTCCTCATCTGTAAAATGGCAATAATAAAGATTTTGTGAGGATGAAATGAGCTAATTAAGACAAAAATCTCAGCACACTTCAAGTATGTAGTAAACATTCAATAAATGTTGGCTATTAACATTGTAATTTCCAAGTAATTTGAGTACTTTATGTTAATGCTATTAATTTTTATTTTTATAGCATTGATCATGAAGAATGTGGACTGTAACATTGCTTTTCCTGATTCTTAATTTATTGACTCAAATCCTTCCAGAAAAAGTAGATGATCAAAGTTTTACAAATATTTGATGTATTTTAAAAGAGAACATATTTTCAGTTTTTAGGGTAGAAAAAATCCAATATATAGCTGTAAATCAATGTAATTAATTTTTTATTTCTCCATTTTCATCCATTTCATAGCTATTTATGACCCATTTGATCTTTAAAAATGTGAAAGGTCTTTTAGAGCCATATCATACTTCATATACCTCCTAACACCTATTTTCTCTTTTCACATAATCAACTAAATTACCTCAAGAGTGAAGATGGTCATACTCTTGTGATTCCCATTCTTGTCTCTGTCTGGCACCACATAAATGACTCACATTCACCAGCACCCTTCCATCTGGCTGTGCAGTCTCTTCCCACTCTCCTTCCCTGGGATAAAACCTACTCATCCTTAAATCTTAAAATTCCTTACCTCCTTCATAGATCAAATCTTGTTTCTCTATGTTCCTTACAAGATATTATATCTTTACTTCCCATTATTTACTAGCCTGCAACCTTCTGATTCTTTATTTGATTGCTTTCTCAGTTCTAATGATCTTCAGACTGCAAGCTCATGAGTGATAGGCCATCCTGTGTTTTGTCATCCCTCCAAGCTGAGCACTCCATACAGAGGCTGCACATGGAAATGTGTAAACCTGGCATTTACCTGACTGTGAAAGGCACAATTTCTCTCTTCAAATACTGGCTCTGCTACTTACTAGCTGTGTGACTTTGACTATGCATCTAAGTTTTAGGCATTGCTATTCTTGTGCATAAAAAAGGCACATTAATCATACTTGCCTTTTAGGTATTTAGGTATGCTCTCTAGGTGAAATTAGATACATTTGTAGAGCTATTAGAGCACTTGTGCTGTGTGCTAAGTGTCCCAGAGATAAAACAATAAACAAGGCAGAGGTGGTCCTTTCTCTTATAAATTCATATTCCAAAAAGGAAAGTAAAAAGAAGGAGGAAAAGATAGGAAAGATAATAGTAGGTGAGATTAAAAGGAAAAAATAGTAATGAAGAGGAGGACAAGGAAAGGAGAAAGAAATAGGAGTAAGAAGAGAATGATTGATGTGTTAAAAGGAAATGGAATTGGTTGTGTGGATAACTTATACTGAGTGCTCCAGAATGCTAACTCTGCATATCTGGTGTTTAAACTGAGATCTGACTAACAAGAAGGAATTGGCCATGTGAATCACTTAGGGAAAAAACATTCTAGTCAGAGGGCCCCACAAGCTCCTAACTTAGAAATAAGCTGTGGCTGACTGGAAACAGCAGAAAAGTCAATGTGGCTAAAGTAAAATAAGTGAGAGGAAAAGTGTAGCAATTTAGTGTCATTGACTATACACAGGAAGAGAGAGACACAGGGGCTTCAAGATACTTAAAATCCTGCTTTGCACATAGTAAATACCCTATAAATAGATGTTAGCTAGTTTAGTTGTCAGTGTGATTCCATTGTAATTTTTACTTACTATGTTTTGAAAAAGACAAGTAACCTTTGAAAGCATAAGTCAATTTTGAATAGAACTGACTATGATTAATCATAGAGAGGATGCAAATGTTAGGATTTGGGAAGACTGACAAACTTATCAATATCCATTCACCTCTTGCCTACTACAAACATACAAGGCATGATCAAAATATGTGGTGAATGGCTAAATTTAACACACATTCCCATTAATACCCCTCAAAAGATGGCCCCCACTCTGAACACATTTATCCCAACAGTCTTGCCAATTTATGAAGCACTTCTGGAAATTCTCTTTTAGTCTTGCTTTTTTTAAAAAAAAATTTTTGGAAGTCCTCTTTTGTGAGTGTCTTTATGAGGTATGATCAAAACTTTTGTGAATGCTTCTGCCAAGTGCCATCCAATGGAAAGGCAGTCTTCTAAAAACATCATGGTGTTCTCATTCACCTTATTCACCTGACCTAACACTGTGGAACTTCTGGTTCTTTCTAAAGTCAAAATGACCTGAAAGATAGAATGTTTTGAACTGACTCAGGACATCCAGGCAGCCACACAAGAGCTCAACTAAAAGCACTGATGAAAGAGGGCCTTCAGAATTGCTTCAGAAAATGTCAAGAATGATGGAATATGTGTGTCCTAAGCTAGAGGGAGGGGATTCACGGCCATGTGTCTTCAACTGTTATACATTTTAAAAATGTAATTATTCATTGTATTTTTTGATCATACCAAATATAAGTCATATAAAGATTGAAAGCAGAGGTTGAAGATGAAAAGATAAATGTGATTTTACTTTGAGGGAGATACAGTTAACTGAACTAGAAGTCACAAAAAACCCACATGCTTCAAAGAAACAGCCAAGCTCTTTTATATGTTAAGAGTGGACACAGCAAATGTTGTCAATAGAGTTGACTGTAAACATTTGTAATGGAAATTTGTTAGTAGAGCTCGGTAAGCTTCACTTCCTCCTGGTCCATATATGTATTTTGTTTTTCTTCTAGAATACCTCTTTCCTTGACTTTGACATGCAATTTTAGAGGGATGGTATCTCAGTCAAGCCTGACTATTTGAAACCCTTGCATTCTTTAAGCATACTGATGAGCTCTTAGAAAATCATGTGATACAATGTTTAATCACAAGACAATTCTGGACCTTTAGTTGAAACTATTAGAGGGAAAATTTATTTTTCACAGGACATAATATAATCCTGAATTTGGTGCCTGCCTGTATTTTGTGGCCCCAAGGAGCTCCAGCTGAAAAATAAAGGAAATGAAAAAGAAGAACCTAAAACAACCAACACAGAAAATATTTTTGAGCATCTAGATTCCAACTTCCCTATATTTCACTAAACATTTTCATCATTGAGAGAATAAACTATTTTTACACACAAGTTCATTTGTATTTGTCTTCCTGTAGTTTGCAAAAGGACAAATCTTGGTGAAAAGACAAGTATAGTATTAAAAGAGGAATATTTGGGCATTCATGGATTAGAGAAAATGTGAAAATACAAGAGCTTCTCCCCTTCTGAAGTTTTTCTTTCTGCAGTTTTTGTTACTTACAGTCAATATTAAGTGAGAAATTCCAAAAATAAACAATTCATAAGTTTTAAATTGTGCACTATTCTGAGAGGCATAATGAGGTCTCACATTGTCCTGCTCGATCCTGCCAGGGACATGAACTTTCTCAGTGTGAAGCATGTCCAGGCTGTGTACATTATCTGCTCATTAGTCTCTTAATTGGTGCTCTGCTATCAGACTGGCTGTTGTGGTACTGCAGTGCATGTGTTCAAGTAATTCTTATTTTACTTAATAATGGCCTCAAGGCACAGAGTAATATTCTGTCAATTCAGATATTCCAAAGAAAAGTCATAAAGTGTTTCCATGAAGTGAAAACCAAAAGTTCTCAATTTAAGGAAAGAAAAAAATATCATTTGCTGAGGTTTATAAGATTTATGATGAGAATGAATTTTCCATCCATGAAATTGTGAAGAAGGAAAAAGAAATTCATACTAGTTTCGTTCTTACCTCAAACTGCAGATATTATGCCCACAGTGTGTGATAAGATATTTTTAGAGATCATGGAGACCATATTCACATGACTTTGTTATAGTGTAGTATTATAATTATTTGATTTTGTTATGAATAATTGTTTTTCATCTTTTATTGTGCTCAATTCATAAAGTAAATTTGTCACAGGGATACTTCTGTAGGAAAAAATCATATGTATAGAATTTGGAACTCTCCATGGTTTCAGGCATCCACTGAGGGTTGTGGAACACATCCCCTATAAATAAAAGGAGAATGGTGTACCTAAATAATACTGCCATGGTTTGAATCAAGAATGATTGACACAAGTCTCATATACTCAAAGATGGGACTTTTGGAAGGTGATTGGATCATAGGCACCCTGTAGCTAAATGTGACATTAATAGGTAGGGCCTAGTTGAAAGAAGGAAGTCTCTAAGGGTGTGACCTGGAAGGCTTTATTTCCCTCCCTGGCTCCTCCCTTCTTCCTCTGCTTCCTGGCCATCATAACTTGGACAGCTTTCTTCTGCCAGGCCCTTCAATCATGCCCTTACTGCCTTGGAGCCAGTTGACTATAGGCTAAAACCTCTAAAAACAATGAGCCCAAATAAAACTCTCCTCCTTTAAACTGTTGGTGTCAGATATTATGTCTTAGTGATGACAAAGTAAGACAAATACTAAGTGCTAAAGAAATATATGATGGCTTTATTATTTAGCTCCTAGACTTCAAATCATCTTAGTTGTCTTTAACTATGGTTTTTGGTTTAGCTGGTTGGTTGTGTTGTTTTGTTAACTGAGCTCTTCTATGCATTCTCTTTAAGCTCTTTCTTTGATACCACTCTAAGATGCCTCAGTCAGAACCCAGTGAGCTTACGAATTGCAAAACAGACCACATGGAGCAAAAATTGCCCAAAGTTAAACAAACAAGGAAGCCTTTATTCTAGGTTATTGCAATAGGGAGGACAAGCCAGAATAAGTCTGAAATGAACTCACCTAAAACAAAGAGCCAGAGAATTTTTAAGAGCTGTAATGGAGAGGGAGATTGTGGGCCATCTGGGCTTGATCAATGGCCTCACCAAAAATAAGAAAATATAAACTTTGTCTTATGATTATAACTGGTGGCAGTCACAACTTGGAGCAAGGAGCCCAACTAGATTAGCAGTGAATTTTGGCTACAATCATGTTTTTCTGATGGGATTTGCTTTTAGTGTGCATTTACTTTTCCTTATTTTTACAGATTTAGATTGATTGACTATATTTCTAAGTTGAGGAATTTCATAGAAAAATATAAATTACATTATTCTTTTATTGATGGAAATTTAGCTGGTTTTCCAAATTTTTGCTACTATAAACAGGACTTACACATGTCTTCCTTTTTTTTTTTTTTTTTGGTACTGGGGATCGAACTCAGGACCTTGCGCTTGCGAGGCAGGCACCGGAACCACTGAGCTAAATCCCCCCTCCAGCTTTTCCTTTTTTTTTTTTTTTTTTGAGACAGGTTCTTGCTATTGTAGTTCAGGCTGACCTTGGACTCGCTATGTAGCCCAGGCTGGCCTTGAACTCTCTGAGATTCTCCTGCCTCAGCCTCCCAAGTGCTGGTATTGCTGGGATTACAGGTGTGCACCA
>NW_004624774.1:4320152-4348857 GCF_000247695.1 Heterocephalus glaber
TTTTTTGGTACTGGGGATCGAACTCAGGACCTTGCGCTTGCGAGGCAGGCACCGGAACCACTGAGCTAAATCCCCAGCCCAGCTTTTCCTTTTTTTTTTTTTGTACCAGGGATCATACTCAGGACCTTGCACTTGCCAGGCAGAAGCTGGAACCACTGAGCTAAATCCCCGGCCCTTACACATGTCTTCTAAAGACTCTATTAGGGTTAGGGTTCACTAGAGGAATAGGATATATATATACACCCTATATGATATACAAAGGGTTTATAAAGTGGGCTGTAGAAGAATGAAAAAGGGTCTTCTGAGTTCTGGAGAAGCAGAGGCAGAGTCAAAGGACTGGGCTTCACTGTAGAGTCTCGTACTAGTCCTTGTCAGGAAGCTAAAGGGTCTGCATCAGAAGGCTGAAGAGTCTTCACAGGAAACCCAAAGGCTACACAAAAGACTGGAGCCCCCCACCCCCCAAAGAAACAAAGGAGAAGACTTCCTTCTTTTCTCCACTTTTACTGCATTCAACCTGTATATCTATGGGTTGCTGCTACCCACATCCAGCAGGTCTTCCTTCCTGAGTTTGCAGCTTACACATCAGTCATCCAGATATACCCAGAACAGTGCTGCACTAATCCACTAGGCATTTTCTAATTTGTTTGACACCGTGGTTAACTATCACAGACCCATTCGTGTCTCTAGGTACATTCTGGGATATGGCAGTGTTAGATCATAGGGCATTTAATATTTTAACAGATATGACCCAATTACCTTCAAAGTGCCTGGAACAACCAATAGTTTCATGAGCACATGAGACCGTATGTAGTTCCTCATGACCCCCTTAATACATTATGTTGCTTCCTCCAGTTACATAGTTTAAAGTTGCATTCATTATTTAGTTTTGTCTTTCCCTGATGATATGTGAGGCACTCCTCTTTTTCTTAGGCTACTTGGAGGTTTGTGTCTCCTCTATGAATTCTCTGAACTTATTTTTAACCAACTTTTTGCAGTGGAAAATAAGACTTGAAAATTTTAAGTGCTTGTCTTCTTTGAAATCTTACTTCCCCTTCACCTAGATTATTTTCACTATGATCCCCATTAATGATTCATGTCATTGTTCTAGTTAGTTTCCTCTCTAGATCCTCAGAGTAGAATTTGTTTATCTTAGGCGTCTTCAGCGGGTGTCAGGTGAGGACCTGACATCCCACAAATGTCAAAGGAGTTTTGGAATTTGGGTACAAGGAGGCTGCAAACAGAAAGGGAGAAAGGCAAGTGTGTAGAAAATAACCTTGTCAGCTGCTCAGTTTTTAGGAGAATAATTAGAACACACAGTAAATGTTTGTTCAGTGACTGAATATGGCACAGCTTTGTGTAACAGATTATTACAAATGTAATCAGTTCATATTCTTGTGTGCCTCTAATCAAATTTGCCCTTTATAGCAATGAGCTGATTTCCAGGGCCCACATGTTGTCATCATGTTAATCCTCGTGGAGAGTATATATTGGATGTAGCACTTCAAAGGATTTTCCTAAGCCTTTTTGGTCACCCTTAGCATCTTTGCTGATGAAAGTTGGAGAAGGGTGCTGTTTTGTTATTTTTAGTTTGTTAGTTAGTTTGTTTTTCTGCTCCATCCCAAAGCCAAGCCAGTTATTTTGCTTTGCCTTGTTTTGCACTCTTTATTCAAAGAGAAGAAAAATAGAATATCAAGTTGTCAGCAAACACTCTGTCTTAAATAATTGAATAACAAGTACTATTATCCCAAAAATACCTCAAAAAAAGATGTGCAGCAGAAAATGAAAGCAAAAAATTTCTCTGAATTTTATAAGAGCAAATTGGGTGACAGCCTGAAACTTCACGTTCATGACAATGTGCAAAATAATATATCTACATTCATGCTTTTTATGTGCTTATTTAACACTGATGGCTGTTGGAAAATTGATCATCATTTCTGAGATATTGCAGCCATCTGCATTAAACTAATAGGCCTGAAGGATCCATGTGAATTGTCTGTCTCCAAACCCTCATCCTAGGATTTGATCTTTTTCATTATTTTATTCAACAGATATATAAATCAACTTGCAAAATGAAGGGAAAGAAACAACCCAGCCTTGAGTCAATAGCCCTGATTTAAGTGGGAGTTTTGTTTACATTGAGTTATTTAAATGTTTTGCTTGGCCTTGTTTCAAATAACTTTATGCCACTTCTTCTGCAAAAGCATGCCAATTTAAAGATTTGCCTATTAGGAAAACCTTTCTGATATTTGGCCTAAATCAACAATTTCTCTTCTTTAATTGCTACTTCTCCCTGTTGGGCTCCATTGAGACTCACAATGCAAGCACTGCTCATGGTTGCCTTTCTTGCCTTGGGTTTCCAGATCTCAGTTTGTATATCTTCATTTGAAGAGTCACTTTGTCATCTCTTGAGATAGACCACTTTTTATGCTCTCGATGTAACCTCTTTAGAATTACATAATAATAAACAAGAAAGTCCTTAAAGACGTCCCTAAAATAGAGAAGAATCCCCTCTCTCTCTTTGTAAATGAGAAAAATGCAACCCATGTATGTTAAATAATTTATTTTGCCACCTAAGTTTCTGGAGAGAGAAGAGCCAGAGTCAAACCTGAAATCCTGGGATAGAAGCAAAATCTGTTCACAACTTTCAGGCAAGTAGTATATAAAGTGATATGGGCTGGGAGTATGATGATAAAATTGTATGAGAGGGAGATATTGTATTTGTTTTTGGCCTTCAAGAACAGTTAGAATTCTGGAATTTTTTATGAGACATGCCATTTAAAAATATTTTCAACTAAGTAAAAGTATTTTTAAAATTCCCTGCAGATAAATTAAAACATGACTGAATCTATCCTCTGGGTTAATGGTTTAATACACATTACTATATAATCTCATGGAATTTCTCCTATAATCACAGAATGATATTAATAGATGGAAATGATCTTCATAGTCATGAAATTCATCTCACTTTATAGATGAGGAAACTAAAGAATAGAGTCCAGTGTTGCTTTAATTTATTGATTATCCATACTCATAGCACAGCATTTTAGTGGCATAGTAATGTCTCTCTCTCTCTCTCTCTCTCTCTCTCTCCCTCCCTCCCTCCTCTCTCTCTCATCAGTTTAGGCTTGATTTTGTTTAATTGGCCAATTATTAGGCAGATGGATATGAAACCAGGACTTGAAATGAGCTTATGTGATTGAAGTTGTCCTTTTATGTTCCTTCCTTTGGCCTTGGGTAAGAGGTACTTTAGGTAATACTTGGCTAAGATGGATACATGACACATGGATCAGTCCTGAACTCAAAGTACAGCATGGATTTGAGTCCAGGTCAAGTATGTCTGGCTCTGCTAAACTTCAACCTACCTGCACATACAGATTTAAAAGTTAGAAATAAATGTATGTTTCTTTAATCCATTGAAAGTTTGTAGTTCTTTATTATACAATACTAGTTAAATAATGGAAAAAGACAGTTTCAAAATTACACAGTAAATTCATGTCAGAATCAGGATTAAAAGTCAGTTCTCCAGATATCTAGTCCCTTGAATTTTCTACTCTATTGTACAATTAAATCTTGTGATCTTCAAGCTCCCACTTTTTCATTATTTCATAGACTGCCTATCTGTCACATCAAGACAATAAAATGGACCTGATCTCAGATTTTTCTTTGAAAATCTTTCTTGCAGCAAAGGTTTTCAGTTTGTGTATACCTATCAGAGCTTTGAATGCAGCTTTGAGATTTTCACAAAGATAAATGAAAATATTCTAGCTTGATTTGCTATTACACAATTAGGATTTGCACAACCAGAATTTAAATTTACATAAAAATTAAACCAATCTCTATGCAAGATGTAGTAATTTAGAATTACTACTAATTTAATTGAGCTTGTTTAAATAGCTTGTAATCGGTATGATTGTTGCCAATTGCTTACATCTCAGCAAAGTAATCAGAACCCTCTCAACAATTTCTACCTCCAGATCAATTAAAGTGTAAAACAAATTTCTTTTCTTTTAGGAAAGTTTTATGGTTTAGATTTTATTTACAGTTAAGTCTTTATTGCACTCTAATCTACTCATCCAGAAAAAAAATTCAAATCATTTAGCTTTTTAAACATTTTCCCCAGGATTTAATTCCATTAAAATTATTCCCTTTTTCAGATAATTGAGAATAGTAATAGTACTGACCTCTTAGAGTTGTGGTTAGATATAAGTTTTATCCACACAATCATGCATACACACATACACTTATAACAGTAACAAGCACACAGCCTACTATTTCCAACTTCTCTTAAGGTTATTGTTAATATAATATGCTAATAGGATTACTTCTCTTATATTTCTTGAAATTGATCGGTTCAAAATTAAGATGAGTTCAGTACCTGGAAATAGAACAAATGTCCTTCCAATAACCACATCTTATCTTCAAAGCCATGTGGATTTTTAAAGTTTTCTGGCTAGTGCCCTAGAGTGACATCAATGGCACATTAATCTAAGTGATGCCATTTATGTATCTGGAATGATTGAAGTAACAAGGATAGATGAGGAATTAAATATTTGAAAAAAAATTTTTCCCTGAGAGTAAGCTTAGTGTCTCTCAGGATGATGTTTCTCAAACTTTAATGTACATCAAATTCCCTGATGACTTTGGAAAGGGAAGATTCTGATTCATCAGACTGAATGAAGTCTAAAGTTCTCCATTTCTAACAAGCTTCTGATGATGCAACTGCTACAGGGTCCTACACCACACTTTGAATAGTATAGGCTTAAAATGGTAGTTTTCAGCTTTAATGTACTGAAGAATCTCCATTAGCACTTATTAGATGTAAATTCTTTGGTCTTTCCTCTAGGGATGTTGACAGAGTAGATCTGAGAATGTATGTATCTGACAATTTCCCTAGCTCCTATTACATGTATTTTGAGTAGTCTATGTTAGTTACTTTTCTCTTATTGCTAACACAAAATACCCAACACCCAAAGTTAGAGGGGAAGGGATTTATTTGGCTTACAATCTGTAGAGGTTTCAGTCCAGAATTGGCTAGCTCCAAGACAGGAATGGCAAACAGGCCTCATAGAGGAGAAACAATATGGTGCACACAAGGTAGCAAAGGTAACAAGGGACCTTCATGGATCTTTCTGATTCTTTTATCCCATCCAGACAACTGGGATTAGGGCAGTGCTAAACCACTCACTCACATGTAGTGATTTAGTAATCACATACCCTTAATTCCAGCATCATACATTCCAGATTCAACTATCTCTGAAAAAGCAAGTCCCACTTCATCCGCATGAGGCTTTGGGGAGACATCTAAACACAAACCATAACATAGGCCTTAGGCCTTGAACTTTTGCAAGAGTGTGAGCTCTCATGATTGTCACGTTCCAAGTCAATGTCCCAGCCTTGCTGTTGAGAGCAACACTGTCTCATGGGTGGCTAATGCATCATACTAAATATAAAAGTGAAAGAGGCTGTGGTTCCATGGATGGCCAAATTTTTGGAGTACTAAATCCACCAGTCTGAAAATATCCTGTTACTACCAGACCTTTCAGAACCTTGTCTATGGTAAGGTTATAATGATGTCTCACTACTTATTCAAGAACAGAATTGATATTTCTAAGAAATCAAATATCTTCCAGAAGAATATTTTCAAGGAGAGTACTTGGAAAATTCTGCCATCAAAAGATGTCTTCTTCTGAGGGGGGTTGGCTCTGCTCCTCACAAGAAGAGAATAAAGTCAGTGGATGTTATGATTTTGGGCTCCAAAGCCAGGAAAGATACCTGACAGGTAGAAATGAAACAAATTTTCTTTCAGGGGGGTTAGCTCTTGATCATGGAAAGTATTCCGGCTAACTCTCAATTTTCTACAGATGCTGTACCCAGCAGTCATGTTCTACATGAATGTTTGAATTATTGTATGAAAGATACTTTTTAATGTTGAGACCATGTTTTCATTTTAATGTAAAATAAGTATACAGATTCAAATTATTTCAAAGGAAAGGAAAATAGAATATAAATAACAAAGCTCCCCCCAAAGCAATTTTTAAAATAATCATTTATATTATTTTATTGTTTCTAGCTTTAATTAGATATAATTGACAAATAAAAGTTGTGTATGTGCAAGGCATACAACATGATTTGATGTATTGTATAGCAAAAATAATTACCACAATCAATTAATTTTGTATGTTGAGCACACTTAAGATTCACTCTCAGAATCTCAAGTAAACAATGTAATATTATTAAATAAATTCACCATGCTGTACACTAGACTCCAGAACACCTTCACCTTGCCACTGAATGTTTGTATACTTTGGCCAGTATCTTCCCATCTCCCCAAGCCCTAGTAACCACTACTCTACTCTGCCTTTATGGGTTTAATTCTTTTAGATTCCATATATAAATGACATATTACAATGTTTGTCTTTCTACATCTGTCTTATTTAACTTAGCAGTGCCCTCTACATGCATCTATGTTGTCTCAAATCTCACATAACAGGATTTCCATCTTGTTTAGTTAAATAATACATATTCAAACACATACACCCAAACTCTTCCTTTAAAAACTCCTTTTCAGTTACTACTCACACCAACAAAAGGTATATATTCTTTTTGTTGTTGTTTTTGTGTTTTATTAGTACATTTCTGCAGTACGTAATGATTACCTTCCATGTGGGGTGTTGGATATTTTACGTCCTTATTGAAAGTTTGCCATTGAGGATAACCTTATATATTGTATTTATTTTTGCTAGCTGTTTCCATCCTCAGAACTCCCGATGTTCCTTAGTATGCTACACTTTTTATTGTTTCTATTCAATTCATTTATTTATGCCATATTAACTAATTCACTTATTCATTGTTTAAGTCTTCTTCATTGACTTATAATTTACATTTAAAATTCAACCACTTTATTGACACATGATATGGAACATTTGTTTTCTTCCCACATGTTCCCTTGTGTCCTTTCTCGAACAATGTACCACCCATCTTCTAAACAAGTTAATGTCTGTAGAGTTGTTTATTATAGGGTTTAATGTAATTATAATAATATAATATAAATCTTTTGTGTCTGTCTTCTTTCATTCACCAGAAGGTTTATGAGAAGAATGCATGTTGTTTCATATATTAGATGTTTATTTTTTATGCTTTTAGCATTCCATTATGTCATCATGTAATGATTTGTATATTCATTGTTGTCCAACATTCAAACTATTCTCAGTTTGAGGATATTATGAATAAAACTGCTATGAAAATTTTTGTAAAAATATTTATGTAGAGATATGGTTACATTCCTCTTGTGTAAATGCCAAGTATTAGAGTTGTTGGTTTACATGATAAATGCATATTTACTTTTAAAAGTAATTACCAAATTATTTTTTCAAAATAATTGCACCATCTTATATATTTATCAGCAATGTATAGGTTCAAGTTACTCTATATTTTAGCCTTCATTTGATATCATCACTCATCACTTATTATTTAGTACCACTATAATTTAGCTACTCTAGTGGTATGTAATGGTATCTCATTGTGGTTTTAATTTACAATTCCCCTGGCAACTAATAATGTTCAGTATTCTTCCACATGCTCGGAGGCCATTCATAAATCTTCTGTTGCAATGTCTGCTAAAATCCTTTGTTCACTTTTCAAATTGGATTGTTTTTCTTACTACTGAATTTTAAGAGCCTTTTGTGAATTCTAGACATAAGTCCTCTGTCAGATATGTTCATTATCAATGTTTTCTCCTGTGAAGGAAGTAGAGGAGAACAAGACAGGCTGGGATACAGTTAAGAGATCATAAGCTAATTGTCTTTAACTACAGACATAAGACCTTGAGCTCTTCTTTGATTGTTGAGTTTTAAAATCTGTTGATTTATTTTCTTGTCAGAAAGGGTTCTTTTGGCCACTTTGGCTCCTCTTCCTAGCAAGCTAGATAATTCTTGCATTATGGGAAGACTAGCAGTAATTCAACAGAATGTCAGAGATTCATTCCCACCATAATTCTTCATCATTAGAAGCCTCTTTATTCCAAACCTATTGGCCCAAAGATGAAGAAAGTGTCTCCTGAAGGATTAGAATGTTATTCTCTTTTTACTATCACAAGATCAAAAAATGTGGAAGAATTCTTTAAGGAATTGTATGTATTACCTATAAATAGTTCCCTTCTCTTCTGGGACTCTGGCACTATTGATACCATTAGAAGGACTAAAGTCCCTGACTGTGTCCACTGTGGCATGAGTCTCAGTCAAATGGTTGTAGGCAATGCTTAACCCATACTGAGTCCATTTCCATGGCAGGTGGGTACAACAGGTTTTCTGATTTGAAATTTTTTAGTTGGATCCAGTTGCCAAAGTGAGAAAAGAAGAAAAAGATACAAATCAAAGGTTAATGAGAACACAGTGCCTTCTAATTATGATAATAATAAAAAGTTCTGGGATTATGATTAATTAGTATCACTGTATATTCAAAAATGACAGGGCAAAATATTCAGTAGGCACATATCTGATATGTTTTGAATCTAATCAAACTGAATCCTCACCACACACCAGATATTTAAACGCTTTTCACATATTATTCCACTTAGTTCTTTCCATAATCCTTAAAAAATGTGATGCTAGTGATACTGTTATTTTAATTTTACACATCAGGAAGCTGAAACTTAGAAAAATCTAGTCACCTACCTCAATTCACATAGTTACAAAGTGAGAATGACAACCTAGTCTTCCTGGTATTTACCCACTATATAAAACTACCTAAAAGTATAAAATATGAGAATAAATGTAACTTCTTTTTTTAAACTTCATTTAACATGGAAACATGCACACTTACATTTATACACGTATACCTTTGCCCCCCAAAATTCTGGTATGTTTAAAACCTGCTAAATGTCTCACTCTCTGCATTTCCTTTTAAATTGCAATTCAAAAGTAATGGAAGCATATTTGAGGTCATGATTCACTTAGAAATATTTCTTAGCATATTTTAATATTTGCTGTTGGAGGAACAGGTCCAGGTAGATAATAGACACACTAAAACTTGATATACAAAAGATGATAATTAGTCCTGATCCCCAGAGTCTGGCTTTTTTCTTGTCACACTATAATGGTCAGCAACTTATAGTTATTGCAATTTTATTTTTGTTATTCACTTTCTTTCCGATTGCTTGGCATTAAACAAAAATACAATGTCACACGTGTAGGTTTCCGTGTGTATGTGTTTGTGTTTGTGACACTTCTAGGCACTATAACAGGTAAGTGAATAAAATAGTTAAAAATTCCTAACCTTGAGGATGTTACACTATAGTTTGGGGTGGAAGAAAACTGAGAAAATAAATATAGAGATCATATCATATGTATAAAAATAAAAGCAGAGAAAATATATAGAAAGAAAGAAATGAGAGTACTCAATTTTGAACCCAAAGTCAGAGAAGGCTTCACTGAAAAGTGAAAATTGAACAAAATTTAAGAGAGATGGGAGAAGAAACTGTGAAGTTATTGGGATAGAACATATCAGACAAAAGGAACAGCTAATTTGTGAAGTCTCTAAGTTGATCTTGAATTCAAGCTATCCCTCTGGTGATAAACATTTGAAATTGTCAATATGTAAACAATATTTAAAACCAAAACATGGGATGAGATGTACATGAAATCAGAAGTGAGATGGAGAAGTCCAGAGTCCTGGTGGTGTTTTCCAGTGTTGAGAGGGTGGGAGGAACCAGCAGTCGAGTGCGAAGAACACAGCATTTCATCTCGTCTCGTCTATATTTTCCCCAATATAGCCAGAAAGATCTCTCCAGGCAAAAATCAGATGTTTGTTCTTAAAATATTTTGTGGCTTTACATTGCCTCCCAAATAAAGTTCTTTCTTCCTAACATGGTTTGCAAGAAGCGTATGGACTGAATTCCAGTCATTTCTCCAGCCTCATCTCTTCCCACACCATTCATTAATTCATACCTTCATTCAAATAACTTATTAAACACTTTTTGTATTCACAGAACTGTAATAGGTTAGGAGAAAATAATGTAGAAGATACACAGCTGTCTGTCCTCAAAGAATTGGAATTGTATTTCATGTGGGGAGATAGGTAATAAGTAAATAAATGAATACATAAAGTAGAGGCTAAGTGCCGTGAGAATAGGAACAACATTTGGTTTGTCTACTACACTATTTGAACAGCAAGGATAGAACCTTAAACATAGAAGGTATTCAGTTGATATTTGTTGAAGGAATGGCTGAATTTTGAAAATTTTCAATGATATATACACTGTAAATCAATTCTAGAATTAAAGCTGAAAATTCAGATGATTAACGGTGGACTTCTCGGACAATATGATCATAGAAAACCCTGACACCCATTCTAAACTCCTGCCATTTAGAACTTCTTTCAGTTTGTCTAAGATAGAATATTTCCAGTTTCTAGGTTTTGAAAATCCTATTATTTATTTATTTTGTTAAGGAAGATTTCAACTCCCTGAAAAGCCTTCCTGCACTCATCTACCCCTGAATTAGATTAGATGCCCCTTTGCAAATCCTCTTAGCCTTGTGGTATCCTTTGCATTGACATGCAGATCACTGATATCCCATAAACAGATCAGGAACCTTGCTGCATTCAGGGCAAGTTTTAGGAGGAGATGCCCTTCGGTAGCCTCTGTGATAGCAAGGAATTCAGATGCAAGCTGGTCTGTTTTGGACTACTTTGTTCCTTTCAAATTGTTTAGAAATTGGAGGGGTTTTTTCCCCCACTTATTTACCTATCACAGGCACCTAACTTCTCTGTTTGTTTACTTCTCTGTTTCTTTATTCACCTAGTCCTGTATCTCCAGCTTTGCTCTAAATCATGTCTGACATGGATCAAGCTTCAGGGCACAGCAGTGCACCTTACACACACTGCAACATCAGTGAATGCCGAATTAACATCTCAATATTGGGAGAAAGGGGTGTCGATCTTTTCAGGTTTGTTTTTTAATTAGTGTGCTTAGTGAACACATTTTTTTCTTAGTTTCTTTCTTGAGAATCTGATGAATTCTGTATTCTTCTACTTGAAAACCATACACCCTCCCATAAGCACATAAACTTTTGCATACCATTTCTAGAGATTTACCCATTCCTGAAGTTGTTTATGTTTAAGATCACCTGATGGATTCCAACCCTTAAACATAAAAGGCAAGGAAGCTTGGTTTTGTAAATTAGAATCTTTGAGGAAGACATAGACTTTCAGAGTAAAAGAGTCATGGGATCATTCCACTAGGAAAGGAGGTGGATGTTCAGCCCTTACTTTGGGCAGTACAACCAATGAAGGGCACACGCACAATCTTTACTGCCCATTTTCACACGGTTGAGCACAGAGAAACAAAATGAGCTTTTTGTGGAAGGAAAGAGGAGATCCCATCAATTCAGCAGTTGGAGAAACAGGTACGATGAATGGAGGCTGAAACTGCAAGCCGAACCTCTAGGACCAAGTTGGAGTTAACTCAGTAAAGATGAGCTGATTTGACTGCTGACCCACTTGTCATAACAGACTTCCAGTGTTCATTCAGGCTTAGCATGAAATAATGGAGTGTTATTTCCAAAGGGTCTGAAATGTATGAGAACCTGACACTACATTTACTATTCGAGATGATTTACAGTGTCACGTTGAGCAATGTTTTTGTCCCAACAGCACTCTTTATATTCAACTTCTTAGCATAAGAAAATCAGAGAGCAGGTGTGTAACTAGAACTCAAGTTTTCTGAAGCTTTGCATTTGTCTTTGGTTGTGAATTTTAAAGTGGCTTTCCTCTGAGAAGCATGAGGAGAAGAAATGTGCTTTTTATTAAGATTTTTGGAAAATAATTGCATTATTGGAGCACAATCTTTTTAAGGTCAGCACTTTGGATCCAATTACCAGTGAACATAACGGATGGTTCCTCTGACTTGTCATTTCTGCTCTGCAGGCACTTAAGATAGTCTTCTGTAACTTTACTGGTTAAAGGGAATTTATTGCCAACAAACATATTTTTAGAATTGGATGCTCCTTCCAAATGAAGAACATAGTAAACATGCCCACTGGAAATTAGTTTTTCCCCTACTACTTGTTTTTGAAGAAGGATTCTCCAAGGCAGGAGAGGTTCTAAGGACAAAAAACGGAAACAAAAATTCTTTGTCAACACAATTTTAATTATTTTTCCTGATTAGAGACAAAATATCTGCATAGGGATTGAGACTGTAAGATTTCACGTGCATCTCTGCTACTGTTTTCCTGGATTCCTCATGGAAAGTCATACAAAGTCTGCCCAGCTTTCTTATTTCAGTTGAAACCCCTACTCTGTCTCTTATTAGTCACACAAGTCATGTTAGCCAAGCATTATTTCTAGGACTGTAAGGGAACTAACACTTTCTTCAAAGGCTGTATGAGGTTAAATGAGCCATGCATGAAAACATTTAGAACAGAGCTTGGAACAAAGGAGACCCTAAGCTAATTGTTATAATTACTGTAGTATAAAAGAAATAGGTATGTGGAAAAGTGCATGAATTAATCAGAGAAAAAAGAAGTTGAATGATTACTGTTTTTTACATAGAAATTGTCCTGAAAATTTGACTTTGGAAAAAATTCCTATCAAAATAATGTTTTTCTTTTGAGATTATTTTTTTTAAAACAAAGGAAAGTTCCCAAAGAAATACTATCTGGCTTAAATATCAATACTTTGTTTATAGCAAATTATTCTACCATGTTTTTATTTTTGTAAATATGCAACATCAGATGTTTTTCCTGAGTTAATCAAATTGCAGTTTTCTAGCATTATCAAAATTTTAACACTGAACTTGAAAATCTTCAATGAGTGTGGTATATAGAATAATGGCTAGCCCAAAGATGTCCAAGTCCTACTAACCAAAAATTATGAATGTGTTAAATTAAATGTCGAAGGGGAATTAAAGACATAGGAGGAATTAAGTTTGTTAATCAGCTGGTTGAAGGATAAGGATCTTTTCCTGGATTATCTACGTGATCTCACTGCAATCATGAAGATCCTTAAGAGTGAAAAAAGGAAATATAATTGGAGATCATAGTAATGCCATGTGAGAAACACTGTATTCTCTACTGCTAGGCTTGAAGACAGAAGAAAAAGAAGCACAGACTAAGGAATACAGAACATTTCTAGAATCTGAAAATGGAAAGGAAATAAATTCTCTCTTACAGCCTCCAAGAATGAGTAAAGTCGCCCAGATTTTAGTGGACTTCTTGATTTTAGTCCAGTGAGACATATGTTAAATTTTAACATACAGAACTTAAGAAAATTAATTTGGGTTAAGTAATGGAGATTGTGATCATCTGTTATACTAGTAATAGAAAATTAATAAATTAGCAGCAATAATTATGTTTTTTGTGTAAGACTTCTTAGTATGTGACTAATTTGTACAAGTTCAAAAATACGCTTTCACGCTTTTTAAAATACTAGTGAAAATTTGGTAATTTCTGCCTCTGTGGATAAGGAAACAATGCAGAGATCTGTGGAGAGGTTACTACAGTAACCTAGGTACCAAATGAATGTGGTTAAGACTGGGACAGTGGAAATAGTGGAAAGCAATAAAATTCTAGATATAGTTTCAAATTTGAGCTATCAGAATTGCCTATAAGGTGGAATTTGTCACAAGAAATAAATTCTGAATATAGTATTTTTACCCGAATGTTAATTGAGAGACTATCAATGGACCAGATTTATGAAGTAGGAGAGAATTAGAAGTTTATTTTCAGAAATGGTAAGCTTGGAATGATTAATATGTATACAGTATAGAGGCCAATTGGTACTTGCATATACAAATCTGGAGTTATTAGTACTGGTATAAACGTTTGATATGTCAGTGTTGTTTAGAGTCATGACATTGGATAATATCACCTCAGGAGTTAGTATGTATAGAAAATGGTTTTACACTTTTTTTTCCAGTACCAGGGATCAAACTCAGGACCTTGTGCTTGCCAGGCACGCATGAGCCATTGAGCTAAATCCCTGGCCCCAGAAAAAAGGTTTTAGCATTGAACTCTGATGCATGATAACTTTCAGAGATCTGAAAGATGACACAAAAAGTCAAGGGGATTCAGAAAATTTGCCAATAAAGTAAAATAATAAACAAGGGAGAGTATGATCCCTAAAGCCAAGTAAAAATAGTGATTCTTTTATATGTTGTTTGTAAGTTGAGTTATAAAGAGTAATATTTGTTGTCCCCAAATATGATTTTCTACATCAGAATTTCTGAGCTAAGTCAGAATTTACATTTTTGACCAGATAATTCTTTGTTGTGGAGGCTTATCTTGTGCACTGTAGCTTGTTCAGCCACATAAGCTTAGAGAAAGACATAGATATTAGAGTATATATATATATATATACATATATATGTATATGTGTATATATATATATATATATATATATATATGAAATAGCAGGTTCACACAGAAGCATGACAGGTACATTTGTCGAACAGAAAGACAAGAGCTGTGGCTCATGAAAAAATAGACAAAAGGCAAAAACAAGTTACAAGTTCAGAGAACAAATGAGGTGTGTGTGTGTGTGTGTGTGTGCGCGCATGTGTGATGTGTATACACACCAGAAGAATGTCCTCTGTTGTGGCAACCAAAAATGTCTCCAGATATTGCCAAATTTCCTTTCATAAACAAAATTGCCCCTCATTGAGAGCCACTGATTCACATATATTATACCATATATTATTCCCATTTGTTTAGTGCCTGTCAAGTCAGAAGCCTAGCACCACAGTCAGAATAAAATTCTCAGGGTTAAAACAGAGCTGATTCTCTATTAGGAAAGTTGAGAATCATCACAAAAAGTTAACAGCTTTTACTTTACACAGATAGGCAAACCTTCCAGTTCACAATTGAATTGCCTTTCAGTGATAGCTTGCTTAGCATCATTTTTTTCCTAGGGCACTTTTTGAAGCACAACTCATAGAATTTAACTCTACCAACCTTCAGGGTGTAAAGAAATCCTCCTGTTTGAATTTTAGGCAATTTTATAAACTCAGAAGTGCTTAATTAACTTATTTTCTTGGTGACTCTGTCAAGAGTCGGGAGAACCAAAAACAGAAACAATTCTACAGACCAAAGAAATAATTTTCCAGTGTGGTAATTAGAGCTACTGCTATAGTCCCCCTACCCTGATGGTCACTGAGGAGGAAAATACTGAAGACACAGAAGATTTTAGGAATCTTTGTCAACTTTTTTTCTACAAAACAAAATGTTAAGTGAAAGAAAAACAGATACATAAAGATGGAGACCTCACACATGTAGAAATCAATGAAAAATTCTCACAAGTATTGAATATATTCAATATATTGAAGGCTATGATGCTGCTTCTGATGATTGATGATGCTGATAATTATGCCTTGTTTACTCCACAACTACATATTGAGTGTTTCCTATGCATATTGTTCTGTTCCTAGTGCTTGGGGATTTAGAAGTAAATAAAATAGAAATAGAAATTTCACTTTCATGATGCTTACATTCTAGTAGGGAAGGTAAACAATAAGCAAAGTAAGTTATAGAGAGATAAATTCTAAAGTGATAAGGCAAGCAGAGAAGGGAGACATAAAATATCAAAGTGGCTGGTATTTTAGTGAGGATCACCAATACAGGAGTAGCATTCTATGGGAAATAGAAGATTCTCACAGAAGTATGTCTGGTATCTTTAAGGAACATCAAGAGAAGCAGTGTGGATAGATGAGAAAAATGGGGAAGAAGCATAATAACAAGACAATGTCAGAGTGAGTGGGAGGCCAGATAACGTAAGTTTGATCCTGCATCATACTTTATAGTAAAAGCATTGACTTATAATCTGAGTGATATGGAAAGACAATGGAGAGTAGAGGCCAGAGGAATAACTTGATCAGATTTATATGTTATCAAATGATTCTTACCACTCTGTTGAGAGAAGATGCTCAAGGAAAGAGCAGAAGAAAGGAGATTAGTTGGGGTTATTCCTACGATCAAGGAGTGATCCTGTGGTGACTTGAAGAAGACGGTGGCAGTCTTCTCTGAAATGATCAAATCCTATGTGGATTTGGAGGTAATCTAAATAAGTTTTGTTGCAAAAAAATATGTAGGTTTGGGTTATAACAGAGGAGTCCAGGATGACTTCAAAGATTTTGAAAGACTGGGAAGATGAACTTTCTATTTCCTAAATGTGGAACTACACAATGTGTGATTTTGAGAGAAGGTGAGAAATCAAGCATTGTTTTAGAGATGTAAAGGAAGGGAAAATGGCAAGTAGACAGTAAAATAAGGAATATGGTTTTCAGTGGAAGGTCTGAACTGAAGATAAGATTTGGGAATAATCAACATAGAGGTGGTGATGAGAAATAGCCCTTGATTTCCTCTTTTTTGTATCTTCTAAATCTTTTTGTGAGTTCAAGGTATATTGTACCGAGAAGCTGCCACAATGGCTAATCACCAATCCAAATCCAGATCATTAAATATAATACAGGACCCCAAAAGGCAATTTGTCCAATAAGTCAATGACATTAGGAAAGGGAAAGGTGGATGTTATACAATGAAAAAGACTTAAGAAACATAATAATCAAATGCTATATATAGGTATTGTCTGAAATCTGAATCCAGCAAACGAAGCACTAATTAAAGCATTTTGGGGACAATTATTGGAATTTAAAAATGGATTGAGTATTAAACTATTTGTGAAATTATTATATTTTTGTACTTTGTTTAGTACACACATACCTGTATATGTGAATAAATTATATATAGATAAATTTGCATTTGCATATTTGATTAATGAAAATTTACAAATGACATGATACTATGGCTGAGATTTGCTTTAAAACACTCCTTCTAAAAAATCAGGGATATCACAATACTTCTTTTCCAAATTTAAATTTGCCAAAGATTGGCAAACATTGATAATTATAGAAAATGAATGATGAATGCATGCAAGTTCATTATACCATTCTTTCTACTTTTATATATGTTTGAAAATTTCCACAGTAATAGAAGTTATGCTAGAATGTAATGCCCACATGACCAAGAATTTTAATTTTTTTGTTGAGGGATATATAACAACTAGTACAATGACTGTCATATTGCAGACCCTTAATAAATATTCAAAAATATCAAAGAAAGTGAAACACCCCACCAAGAGAATGAAAACTACTATATTTCATCCAATTTGCATGTCACCTAACTTAATTTGTAATATGGCTATTTTGCAATGGTAATCTGCACTCTACTCCCCATCGTCCAATTAATAAAATTTTGACTTAGTTAAGTGATTAACCAAACTCATACAGCTAGAGATAGATGGAGAAGCCCCTATGATTCTAACGTCTGAGTTCTTTCTACTGTCACATCTTAAACAATTCTGATATTATACTGCCCTCACTGGCCAATTTAGAGTGGGCAAAGCCTCTTTAGGAGGAAGACTAAATAATTCTAAAGAAATCACCACACTACAACATTCTATAATTTACTCATGTACTCATTCTCCATTCTTGAGACTCTCCTACATGTCATGCTATGGGCAGAAGATAAAAATAAATAAAATACACATTTAGTTTTCAAAGACCACCCTCTGAATTTCACTATAATTTATCCAATACCCTGAGATAATATCAAAACAAGAAAAACAAAACAAAAAGAATTAGAACACTATCTTTAGTCTGGTTGTGATATTCTAAAGCACATCCTTGTTCAAAAAGATTTCTGTTTATACCATAAAGTGTTAAATTACCAATTAATCTGTGTAAGGAAGACAGCATAGACATTGATGCCAACCATCTCTTAAATGGTTTATCCTTCAGGCTATAATGTCAATTCAACTATGAATCAAGAATCCCCAGGGCATGACTGGCTACATCATTTTTAGAACCTAGCACAAAATGTAAATGTCAGGGCCTTTGTTCAGAATGTAGAACAAAACTTCCATTAAAGATACTAAAATATAAAACTCTTAATTGTGTTCTGCAATCTCTTTCTCACCTTTCTGTAGTGGTCTTGTTGCTGTTGTTGTGGTGGTGGTTGTTATTGTTATTGTTATTATTGCTAGTCAGTGTCATTATAAGTGGAGGAAAATTGAAAACTGAAAAATTATTAGCACGAATTTTATTTTTTATACTTTTCAGTGCTCATTTTATATACAAACATGAGACCATTTCACTCATATCTGGAATCACTGAAGTTAGACAATTCATTCCCCTGAAGGGTCTCTAAAGTATACCAGAAGAGACAAAAATTGGCAAACTCAAGTATGTTGGAAAAAGGAAGGAAAACTTGCCCAAGACAGACTTGGAGTGGGCATAAGGACACTTACAGGTTGTCTACAGATCCCTATGAGTGCCTATGGTCTCTGCTTCCCCAGTGAGGGATGTGACTGCTTTTCAGGCCTGAAGACTGCTGGGTTTCCCCTTCTACCAGCTGCCAGACTGACTTGTAGGGTTTTACTGGGGGCAAGGATCTAGCAAAGTTGGGTTGAGTATTTCTTCCTCCCACAGATCCACTGCCCCAAAAAATGGGGTGGGGGAGAAAATCTCAAGGGTGTTCCTACCAACAGGCAACCCAGTCCCCAGCCCTATGCTGGGGCACCACCCGTAGCCAGCTCACCCAGCCAGCCTTGCTCCCAGACTTAAAGCCCCTACTTTGTTCCTCCCTGACCTGGGGGCAAATGAGGATGAATAATAAAGAGGCATGGAGTCAGCTCAACATGTGGGCAGCCAGGAGGCTCATATCTCTAGCAGGCAGAGGAGCCCTGAGCCTTTGGTTCAGCTTGTTTTTTATTCACCCAAACAAGGATACAAACAATCAAGGTAACCCAAGGTTCATCTGATTTCCAATATCCATCGGTAAATTCTCTGGCAAGCAACTTAACCTCAGGTTAACTTTTCCCTAATATGCAATCACCCTTGAGTGTAGCCTTTCTCCTTTGTGCTCAGGGAGAAGGTCAATTAGGCCTTAATTTTCCTCTGGTCCTCCACACCTACCATCATACCAAGACTGCCTGGTACCAGATCATAAATGAGAGTCTTAGTCTGAACAGAGATGTGACTCCTGGCCACCATGAGATGTACCATATTCTTCGGCCCCAGGCTTGGGACAATGCTGTCATGGCCCATGGTCAGATACTGATGCTCTGTTCACCTAGTACCACCTTACAAGTGGCAGCACTACTGGGGCCATAGGTCCTGCTGGGGGAAGAGAGTGGCAGTGGATGACAGAGAGGGAGACTGGGGTTAGAGAAGCGGGAGACCAGGAGCTTTTTGTGGGGAAATTTGCAGGGGGGGGAAGCCTGAGTGTGAGTTGAAGGTCTAAGGCCTCCAAGGGATGGTCCATTGCCCTATCAGACTTCACTTTCAAAACAAGGATTCAAGGGTAAAATCATTATGAATTCAAAGACTGCTACTGACAAAATATTCTAAATCTGTTTCCTCGGGTGTCTGGAACCTATTGCAGGCCCAGACCCACTACCACCAAGTTAATTTACTATTATTCATGGTACTCCAAGAATGTCGAAGGAGAATTTGTGGTTCAACCAGTTTTAAAGTTCTAGCTATCACTGGACCCTGCTGTGTCTAGACCCTTGTGAATTAATATTGAAAAGTAAATCCTGTTATTATAAATAATCTGTAACATCAGGATTTTAATGGTGCTGAAGGAGTTAATTTGACAAAAATAAATATTAAAAAAATAGTTCTACCACTGTTTTCAGATTTCTCAGGATCTTTTTATTTTCCAAGTGGATCTGAAAGTAGGAATTCCCACATGCACTAAATATGTGTTGTACATTTGTACTAAAATTGTTGTTTATCTGAGATTCAAATTTATCTAAGTAGCCTGTGTTTTATCTAACTCCAAGTGGAATACACAATATACCTCTCAGACAAGACTGAATGGTTTCTTTTTCCAGTGATTCATCTTCTCCATAGCATTTATTGCCCATTTATTTGTGCATTTATGGAAAGATGTGTAGATATGTGTGTATGTGTGCTGTATGTAGAGAGAACAAGAGGAATGAAAGATAATGCTTCAGGGTCTTTTATATACCAGTCATGCTGCATAAAAATATCAGAACACTTTTCATTTTATTGAAATGGCCTCATTTTTCCAAATGTTTGCATAGTTTCTGCCTCTAACATCAATTGTGTATCAAAAATGCCACCAAAAGTGCTAGAAAGAAAAGTAATTTTCTCTACTGTCCCTGCTAACATCATTGTAAACTAAGACATTATAACCAATGGGGCTGCTCAAAAAACTTCACCTCAGTTAGATTACTTGTTCTTGGAATTTCTATGAAGAATTAAATGTGTGTAAGAAACAGGAAGAAATAAATAAATACCAGAAATTGATGTTTGATATCTCAAAGAACTTACCTTCTAAAGGAGTTCTTATATGAAAAGGGCTTTAGGACCATAAAACTCTCAAAGGACCATAAAACTCTCAATAGGTCACCTCGCTTATTTAAATAATCTTTTGTGTTTAAAAAATGAAGAAATTCCAAAATACAACTGTCAAAAATTATCTTTTGAAACTTGTAAGTAAGAGGTAAAATGTGACTCATTAGGTAACTGGAGCAGAAATTGATTCAGAGGGTCCAAATGAAAGGGAGCAGCCTCCAGGTATCCCTGCTCATCCTTGCATCCTGCTTTGCTCTTTTCACGGCAAACCGCATTCTGTCAACTTTGACCCAAGGAACTTCCATGACTATTTAAGGTTAAAACACATATGTATTTCTGTCTGGGTAATGTGATTAACAACAAAAGTAAAATATTTATAACTAGTTATTAAGGAATGTTACATTGTAGTAGGACATAGTTAATTTTTTTCTTTATAGCATATTGTTTAATCTTAACAAAAGCTCTTTGAGGCAGTTAACAGGTAAATCTTAAGACATCAACAGTTACAGGTTTCTTCCTAATAAGAGTTCATTATTTTCATCTTGTTTTATTAAGTATATTGAGGCAAAAGATAGAAACTCTGATTTAGTCCCTGAAAACTTAATTGAACTAAGCTACTGAAAGCAGGATAAAGATGAGAGTCAAACCGTCTAACAACATGAATGAGTTATCTTGCTCACAAAAATGACATTGACTTTTTGTTGCTGTTTCAAGTTGGTTAGTTGTTATGCCTGATTTTTGTAAGGCTGGAGAATCCAGCTAATTATATACTTAGGAAACAGGTTCAGCATCAAGGTTGTCATCATACAGGCCCCTCAAAAAGGCTGCTTTGCGCAGAGTGCTTACAAAAGGAACTTTTAGAGTTTTATATGCTTTATACAATAAAAAGTGTAGCTTCCTTAGCTCAATATTTTTTCTTGCTGACTTATCTCATAGATTTTGAGATCCCAGAGTGGTAGGAGTCCTACCAGAGCAACTCTCCTGAGATAACTAAAAGTTAATCACTAAGTTATTTAAAGCAGATTTACTATTAGGGCCTTCTGATCCCTTCTGTTCTATGGTTATCTTCTAGTCTTTTTTCCAATGTTTCCCTAATATCCTAGGAATGAGGGATAGAAAAATCATTTATTCAGAACTCTCTTTTTGCAACACTATATCTAGCTAATTTTTTTCTTTTTCCAACTCTTTATTAAAAGTTGGTTAAACAGATTAATGGGTTTCATTTTGGCAGTTTAATATATGCAAATATTATCATCCCCTAATCGTTTTCAGTCCCTTAAAAAATTTAAGAATTTGATCAAATCCACTTTGTATTCCTGCATGGCAAACAATATCCAGAACTCAGGAATAAACTCCACTTCAGCCTAGATGGGCTTCTCCAATTCATCGGAGTCCTAACATTTCCTTTCATCCTTTGGTGCTGAGCCTGAGTGGCAGTGCCACATGTCACCATGCAAGCGCACCTGTTTGTCTTCCAATAAACACACTTCTTGCACATTCATGGCACTGGCACTAAATAATAATACTTAATAAATTATCGTGCTCGCTTTGGCAGCACACATACTAAAATAATACTTAATAAGTTCTTAACTATGTGCTAGCTAAAGATAATCACAAACATACCCAATTTTCCCCTCTCAACTAATCCTGTGGGAGGGATAAAAACATCAATAATTCATTGTGCTACAGCAGGTGATGTATGTTTTAATTAAAGCTTACTTCTTCCTGGGTAAGAACTGGGTAAGACGTCGCAGAGAAGATGATATTTAAGTAAGATTTTATAGAAATAATATTTGTCAGATGAAAAAGGTCAGATGAAACTTTCTATGTATCCAAAAAGTCTGAGAGACATGGAAATACATTTGGAATGAGTAATTTTTTGGATTTTTATAGAGTGTAAAGGGAACATTGAGCAATAAAGTAATGAGATTGGACTTTAAATTCTATAACTAAATAATATTTGAACAACTATAATGATTATCAAGAGAATTATTATTGTTAATAATTGCAACTTTCCATATATCAGTGTTTCTATTTTCATTCCTTTGTGTGGTTTCCAAGGATATTTTCTCCTCTAAAACATCTTTTTTTGACTTAGAGGTATTTACTTAGATAAAACATTTAATCTTCAAGATGAGTAATACTAATTTTATTAAACATTTTATTTTTAGACATATTTTTTATCTCCTAAATGTCTTTTACTCAATAGAATATCTGGAAGCTAGACTATTTTTGTGTATCTGAAAGATTGGTCAGTTTTTTCCTATGTTGTGCTAGTGATGGCTCAGACTTTGGAATTAATGGCCCTTTGATTCTATAGTATGACTTTAGGAAAATTAGGCTCAATTTCTTCCTCTAAAATAGGTTTAATAAAATTTCCCTTAGAGATCTGCAAGTATTAAATGAGGGATGTAAAATAATTAGCATAGTGCCCAGAACTCATTGAAAATTAATGTTTACTGGTAGAAGATTTTCAGAGTAGAAAGACATTTAACTTTCATTGCTATCCAAGACTATATATGACCACAATTTTCCTAACTTGAAAATATTTTCAACTTTTAAATTTCTATTCTTACTTATTTAACTCTGTCTACTAACTTTTCAGTAACTTCTTAGCTTTAAGTTTTTCTTAATATTTTCTCAAAATATATTTGTCAGGCTCACCACTCATATATTTCCTGTATTTTCTTTTAAAATGCAATAGAACAGCCAGAATATTTATACAACTTGTTAAAATCAATTAGTAAGAGAGACAACCTATTTAAAAATGGGCAAAAAATGTACAAAGGTACTTCACAAATACAGTAATCAAATAACCTGTGAAAATATAAAATGTGGTCAAGTTTGTTAGTCATTAGATAAGTATAAAGACATAATTCAATTGGTTGCTCTTATCAGAGTGGTTAAAATTAAATAAACAAACCTGGGAAGCTGGCTCTACAAATAAAATGAGGCTCAATGCTGGCAGACCAGGAGATGATTTTGTGTCCCAGGCTTGTCTCTGAAGGAAGATCGGAGATGGTATCTCCAAACCATAGATTTGTGGTTGAGCATGAGATAAAGCAGAGCAAACTCCATGAACTAAGATATGACAGCAGCCATCAAGGCACACAGACTTGCATAGTGAAGCATATCCTGTAACTGTTAAGGGGATTTAACTTAAAGGGCCAAGAGGCAACCCCTAAGCACACAGACTAAAAGAAAGGAGTGATTTTTTTTTTTTAAATGAGCATGCACACTGTTAGGGGAACAGACTTCTCAGATGAAATTCAACCAACTTACTAAACATATAAGGAAATGATCAGGCAAACCACAAAGCCTGGAGTGGGGAAAGGGAATCAGTATTCAAAATTGCTTCAATGTATTATCTAAAATATCATTTTAAAGACATTTGCAAAAAATAGAAAACCATGATCAATACAGGAAACATTGAGGAATAAACACAATGGTGGGGGGCTACATGCCTTACTTAGCAGAAACAAACAGGACATTAAAGCAGGTATTACAAATAGATTCAAAGAGGTAGAGTAAACCATTTGACAAAATTAAAAGAAGACATGATGACAAGTTCTTGTCAATGAAGATCTAAAAATTAAAAAGAGAAAGATTCTGAAATTAAAAAGTCAAATAAGTGAAATTAAAATTCATAATTATCCTTAAGGAAATACTGAGTCTATAGACTCATTTGTTCCATGTTACTTATTGATTCTTAATTGTTTTTTATTTATTTCTTCAACAAACATTTATTTCAAAGAAGAAATGCCTGTCCTTATGGGAGTATGTGTCTGAATACCGGGCTTTGTGAGTTCCACAAAGAACTACCTAAAAACTGACATCCAAGAGTAAGCAATGAGGATCAGTAAGTTTCCCTAGTTAAGACACAAAGAAAAATACTCCAAGAGTTTGTACCAGGGGCTGGGTGCAAGAAAGAAGTTGGCATCTTATAGAAACAAAACTAAATAAAGACTCCTAAAATAGATCAGAGTGGTTCAAAACAGAACTATAAAAATAGTCTAAAAATACTTTGTAAATATTCATAAAGAATAATTGATTATATCAAAAAGCCTTTAAAATGGATTTCTGTTCCCAGTCTTATTTTATTTCTGCAATATATTTTCTGTACTGTATCCAGAATGATCTTCATCACATAGAAATCTAATTATATGATTTCATCACTTCAACATCAGCCCTTGCCTTCTTAGCAATTGTCCCTCCTTTTACTTCCTTGCTTGCTATCTTCTGGAACTATGTGCAGTCTTTTAATGTACTTGCTTTTCCTTATTCCTTATGCCTTGTGCCTCTCTGCCAAGTGCTACTCCCTTTATCTAGAATGCATTCCACAATTCCACCTTCCCACTTACCTTTCCGTACCTAAATGATTATCTTCTTCACATGCATATTTGGTTTCTTAACTCTGTGTTAGGCATCCCTTTTTGTTGATGCAATTGTGCTAAACTATGAAACAGCTGCCTTTTGACTTTACCTCAAAACACTATAGCATTCTGACAACAAAGATCTGTCTGCCATGTTCAGCAGTGTTTCCAGCGTTAAGCATGGTCATTATTAGTGCATATTAGGGCTGAAAACAATTTTATTTAATTAAAGGATCCATTTGGCAAAAAAGTATGAATCTTTTTCAAAAGGTACTGAAACTGAGTGAATATTTTGAGCAAATTTTTCTAAGTAAAGGAAGAGAAAAAGCAAATGGATACCACAAATATACCCTTTGTAAACCTATACTGCCTGTCACCCTCAAATTGTCTGTGTCCTAATTCTCAGATCCCGTGACTATGTTACCTTATGCAGTGAAAGAAACTTTGCAACTGTGAGTAAATTAAGGATCTTCCAATGCAGAGATTAACCTGAGTTATTGGACAGGCTCAGTGTAATCACTATGAAATATAGAAGCGGTCAGAGTAAGAAAAGAAAATGTGATAAAGACAATGCAATAACAAAAAGATAGGAGGAGAAATATACAATCAGAGACATCTGAAGGTGCTATACTGTTGGTTTTGAAAAAGGGGTCAGAAAACACATTGTATAAGCAGCCTCTAAAATCTAAAATGGCAAGACAAAAGATCCTCCTTTAGAGCCTTCAGATACAATGAAAGCTTACTGACATTCTGATTTAAGGATTTCTGACCTCTAGAACTGCAAGAAAATATTCTTTATTGTTTTAAATCATTGTGTTTGTAGTAATCTGATACAGCTGCAATAGGAAACTAGCATAATACTCCTTCTTACATAAAAGTTACTGTAGAAAAGGGGGGTAAAGGATAGGGTTATGGATTAATGTGACTTAATTCATGCTTTTCAATACTTGGAACTCAGTCCATGTAAATACATGCCTTAGCTTATTGGAAGTGGTATCATTTTAAAACAACAACAACCAACAGCTTGCATCAGAAAACAACTTTTTGGAGCAGGACATGAAAGGAGAATAATTCCATGCCATTAATATACAAACTTCTGTATACTGTGTTTATTACTTCTACTTGTCAGTGTCATGAGATAGATACTGATTATTGTCTACTTTATTCAGATCTCCACAACTGTATCAAAGAAGATAGTAGAAATTATAATTTTGGGAGATAAACTGTATTTTTCTATAAATGATTTAAAAGAGAAATTGAATTAGATTAATTCTAGTGAAATCAAAAGGAGGACTGAAGCACTTAATATTATCATCATAATTTCCTATTCATTGTTCTTGAGGTCAAATTGTTTTACTTTACCAGTCAATCAGATAGTTCAATGCATTCAGCTGGCATTGGGTTACACCAAGTAGGAAAGAATACGAGAAGCAACCAGTTACTGCCATATTGTACAAACCAAGTTATATTTTATTTTATTTATTTTTTTACCAAGTTATGTTTTAAATTCACCATATACTTGGCAGAAAAATAACTGATCATTTGGAAAAGAAAATTAAAATTTTGATAACAGATTCAGTTTTCTTCCATATATCTAGCATCACTAAATCCCAATTGATATATTTTTCCAGCCACAATCTCCTCTCTTAGATCTACGTAAGGCATTTTTAAAGTTAACACCTAGCAAGCCTATTAATAAAGTATGTTAGATAACCATTGGGATTTTCTAACAGCTGCTAGACTTCTTTTGTCACTAGCTATTCCATGAATATACCATTAAATCTTATGTCAAATTTCATTATTAAAACCTTTAATAATGCATTACGTTAAAAACCAAAATGTTTTTACTCAACCAAAAAGAAATCAAGTATTATTTTCTACAATGATTTTAATTAGATTTTGGTTCTCTACCCTTTATATTTCATCATAGGTTTTACTGGGTTTAATTACAAATCCACATATACTTGTTAAGAAATACCACTTTGATATTTCCTAGTGACAACTGCATTTTATTTGAAGAAAAATGTATTAGAATAAAAATTGTAAGAGACTAAACCATTGTATGAGATGATTAATTGAATTCTAGATTTATATGCATTTCTGATGAATGATTTCCTATAGTAATATGACTTAAATGGTATATCCGAGCACCATTATTCATTTTAATAGATTTGCACAAAGTGCACCTTACTATTATTATAGATCAACTGTGAAGATGTGGATTTCATTCCACCTTCATCCACTTTTAAGTCTGACAAACTTTGTTCTATGAACTTGGAGAAAAAGAAAAATTATTCTAACACTATTAAGCCCTGAGATTGGTTTCATCTACTATCTAGGAGAAAAAAATCAAGCATAATTCTCACAAATCTTTTACTCAGTTAGTATTAGATGCCTATTTGTTTAGCTCCAGCTAATCACTACTTTTGCTTCTTAATGAAAGATTCTATGAGTTTTCTGTCCTACACAGTATACTTCAAATTAGAAATAAAGTGACCTAGTATATCTTAAAGTCATACAATTATCATATCAAGACTTTGACACACTTGTGGATAAAGATAATGAGAACAAAAAGATGATTAGCTGGCCATAAGAAAATACAAACAAATCTTTCAATGTCCATAGAAGTCTTCCTTATACAAATATTAATCCAGAGAAGGCAACTTTACATACACAGTTCTTTCTTGAAGGTTGTCCTCATACTGATTCTACTGATTAAAAGGGCCATGAGGTACTGTAACTATGAGATACTTTATACATCAAGCACTTCTGACTCCATATTACCTGTCCAATCTTTTCATCATTTGGCTCTCTATGTGCTTTCAAGGTACCTTAAGCATTCTGGTCCACTTCACAGTTGTAGAAGTGGGATTTTGAATATAATACCGTCTAGTGTGTGATCCTTTACACAATTCTGAGACCTAAACCAGTACATAGATTCAAATATCCCTTGAATGTAAAGGAAGCTAACTATTATTAAAGAAGTCAGTTTATCAAAGCTTGCACCATCATTCCTCCAAAGAAGCTGCAATTATTCTCCAAAGAAAAATGAAATACCTAAATTTTGAAGGATGAATAAGTATGAGCACTAAGACCACAGTAATCCTTAGGGAATTAAAATACCACCATAATTGACCAAGAAGAATGTGGGATTATTTTCAAACTATGTGATAAAATGTTTTATTTAATTCTTTTTCACAGAGGATCAAATGGGTTTAACAACCTACCAAATTGTTATTTCTCCATTCCTGAATGGGTACTTTCACTTCCCAACATATACAGTGAGGTCTATGGTGGTGGGAAGGACCAATCACATGTCTTGAGAAGCAACCCTTCAAAAACCCACACCCATAAATTAAAAGCAATGCTGCAACCTTGGAAAAATTCTATGGATTATTAACAGTATCTAAGAATTGAAATTCACAGTAGTGATGTCAATAACATCCCCACTTAAATTACCTATTTGGCTGATGCTAAAGAGATATCTTATAGAATTAGAATGGATTATCATATATTAAATAAGGTAGAATTCTAAATTTTTAGATAGGGTTCCATATCAGTGACAGGGTTGTTTGGAGGGTGGGAAGAACAGGAAAATATCAAAGGAGATATAATTACAGTTAGGGAGAAAGAATAAATTTCAGAGATTCATTACAGAGGTAAATATGGGTAATAGTTAATATATTGTGTCTTGAAAAATGCAAAGTGACCTCCCCCGCTGCCACCCATTCTCTTAGGGCAGAGAAGCTGAGCCGGTCCCAGCACTCAGAAGGAAGCTCCCCCACCACCATCCCATGCTCCTAGGGCAGAGAAGGTGAGCCATGGAGATGCCAGAAGCACCCCCCACCCCGTGGAAATGAGAAGACACATAAAAAAGCCTCAAAAACAGACTTCTGGATCACCTACAGCAACTCCAAAGGGAAAGAAGATGGAACAATGTGATACTCAACCACCTGGACTC